>OY978224.1:22281282-22648487 GCA_963854785.1 Vaccinium vitis-idaea | reverse complement strand
ACAACCTTGCAACAAGATTAGTAATGACAGGATTCGTCCTCATCAAGTAATCACAGTATAGACTGACAAAGTTGAGAAGCTCATTTCATTGATACAAGTTGGCCTAGTGTGGGGACCTCTTGGAGTTGTAATGGGATGATTTGTGTTATGATTATATGGTACAAAGCTCTGAAAACCCAATTTTATAATTGATATAGACAACAAGATCAAACTACTTAAAGCGTTCATGGCAGCTTGCAACAGACTATAGTTATGACTTCATGAGTAGTAATTTACTGCCTTCAAATACAAAGTTCCCATTCCTTCGAAGGGATACCTTCGTGGCTCGAATTCATTTTTTAATGGAAGTAATTGTGAATCAAGCAGACTCCAAATGAAGAGGCTTGGCTTAGCATGTACCTTCGAGTGGTTTGGTATACGTACATCACTCTCATATTTGACCTTCTGGTAATTCCACTTCTCCTCATTTGTAAAATTACGATCCACAAATGGGACTTCTTCATCAGAGAGACTGAGTAAACGTAAATACCACAAATTAAACAAATACTAAACCAAAATTACACCAAAGAAAAAGAAGATTTATTAAAAAAAGAAGAAGAAGAAGAAGAAGAAGATAATGGGGATAAGTTTTAAAAAGCCCTAATCCTTGGATGAAGAAGAGGACTTTGAGCTAGCAAGTTACCTTAGCAGTCTCGAAGAGTAAGAGTTGAGTTCGAGTCGATCAGCAGTAGGAACGCCGTGGTGTTCAACGGGTTCATCGCGGCGGTTGTAGTCTTCGATTAACATGTGCTAGCTTCTTTACATCTCGATCAACAGCAAAAAAGTTGAGGCAAAAGGAAAAGGCATCAGAGGATGAGAGAGGGATTTGGGTGGAAAAGGCATCAGAGGATGAGAGAGGGATTTGGGTGGAAAAGGCATCAGAGGATGAGAGAGAGATTGGGGTATTGGGGGCAATGGTGATTTGGGTTTTGGGGGGAATCGTTCTTTGGGTTTGGGGGCAATCCAGCTTCTTGGGCAAAACGAAATAACTTGAAATTTTTCGTGCCCCCGCCAATTTGGGAATTCTTTTTAGCGCTGAAAGGAGTATTTACGTCCGGAGGTTATTTTGCTGTTGCAAAAACAACCTGTATATGGCTGACACAAATAGATATTTTTTGAGACGGGATCTACGCCTGTCACAATAAAGTAGGCTTTTGCAACAGCAATCTCTGCAGATGCAAATAGGTTGACACCAAAAGCACAATTTCTTGTAGTGTTATATAGGGCTGCACAAAAAAACCGGTGAACCGTGAATCCGGTCCGGACCGAACCGATCCGTACATTTTGGATTTTAACCGTGGATTAATGGTCCGGACACGGATTCAAAAAATAATAAACCGTGACTCGCGGTTCGGACACGGATTTTGATTTGGAAACCGTGGATTAACCGATCCGGACCGTGAGATTTTTATTATATATAATTTGAAATATATATATGTATGTATGTATATATATAAATAATTTATCACTTTTATAAATATTGTCAATTTGATATAGAGTAATACTGTTATCTCCTATAAATATTGTCAATTTGTATTGAACTTTCATGTATTCCACTACCTTGCATTTGTATTGGATTTTGATGAATTTAGTAGTTGTTCACTATTTTTTTACTATTAAACTGCCTTTGTTTTTATTCCATTATGTAAATGAACTAAGCTATATGCTTCTACTAATGCTTGTTTAGGCCCTAGTTGTGGCTCCATCACGTGCTCCATCTAAGGTCTCTTTGTTTTCTACTTCAGATTTTTTAGGATTTTATTTTAATCTAAGTGTTTGTTACTTATTTACGTATGACATGTAATCCGTGGATAAAACCGGAACCGATCCGTGACTCGCGGATCGGATTGGAACCGGACCGTGAGACTTTTGGTCCGGACACGGATTGGATTTTCTAAAAACCGTGACTCGCGGATTAGGATTGGATTCATGCCAATCCGATCCGATCCGGACCGTGTACACCCCTAGTGTTATATATGTATATCATTACACTTCTTATCCGGACTCCCGTTTATGAGAGAAATCCGGTCCTTTTAATCGCAGTCGTTGGGTTAAATCCAACGGCACAACAAAGAAATGAAGCTCGCGGGTTAAAAAGGACTTCCCGAGCTATACTTTGACCCATTTCCAACTCGCGGGTCATAATCCTCCCAATCCTTTCGCTCTATTCAGACGGAGAGCGAGAGCTTCAGCAATTCGAACAAGAAGATGCTACCGATCGCGATCCAACCACTTTCGACGCACCACCAGGTATCTCTCTCTTCTGGACTCTATCTTCTTTGATTTTGGTTGATGAACCCTGGTTTTTTTATTCGAAAAATTAGGGCTTCACTACCTAACTGAAAATTGGGGGGTTTTACATGTTTAGGATGTTATTGTCCATTTTCGATTCTTTTATTTGGGGTTTCATTTTCTATCAACTTTCTCTCTTTTTTAAGTTACGATCTTACATGTATTACAAGTTTTGAAGGTTCAAGTAGGCCTGCGTCTAAGGACCGAGGACTTAATTCTTCATTGCAGCTTACAATGGCTTTTTTTACGGGTTTCATGCTGTGAGAGGATTTAACTGGGTTTTGCACATCACCTTCGAAAGGCTTGTGAAACGTTACCTGGGATTCGGGCGAAGAAATGTTGGTGAAGGTTACTAGGTTTAATGGTATTCTAGTTTAACGCAAGTCAGGAATTATGGTGGTAGTCTTTTCCTTTGTTGGACAAGTGAGGAAATTGTAGTCCTGACTCTTGAGGATGAGGAAAAGAGAATATTGTTAAACTCAGCTTCTTCAAATTTGTTAAGGCAACTGATCAAGGAAAAGTTTCTCATGCTGGCCTTTGGAAAAAGATGTTTCAGTTGGATGCATTGTCAACTCCTGCCTTTTGTTTGGACTATAGTTGTTTACAAAAAAATTTTAAATGTCAAAGAGATGAATTTTGTAACTTGTACTCAGATGATGTAATTACATTATACGATCAATAAAAATTCAGTTGTGTTTATGTTTGGAACTGCATCATTAGACTTGTTATGAACCAGCTCATTGATCTACTTTTTATTGGTTTCTAGTTGTATGTCCCAGTTATAGCAGTTATGAGGTCTATTTTTTTGTTGGAGAATGGTGATATGTTCAATTGCATAAGTTATAGAAGTATGTATTTCAGTTATGCACTCTGGATTTTTTTGTTCTGAATCTACAATCGTGTTCTGAATCATTGCCATTAGGAACTTGTGAATTTAGCATTTGTGTCGTGTCCGTATTCCATGTCCATATCGTGTCACGTTCGTATTCCATGTCCATAACTAGTTTGTCTTGTTAGTCTAAAGTGGAAATGGTTTTGGTTTATGGATCCTGAAAATGAGTGTTAAACTGCAAAAAAACTATTTTTGGGATGCTAAAAGGGAGTGTAAAAGTGTTAAAAATTGGTTTATGGTTTTTCTAGAAAATTTTTGGCAGCATCTCCCCTATTTTGTTGCCTAACCCGACGTCTCAGCGTCTCATCAGACAGTCAACAATGACAGCAAACACAATTCATATAATATTATATACAATCACATTAAACATTGACTAATTGATACAAAATTTCCATAACAATTGCTTCATTACAAAAGTGCATTACATCTCCATTGAAATTGCATTGCATCATTACTTAGGAAGAGCTAAGTTTTTGCCTCTTCCCATTGAAGAGTACAGTACAAGATTAACACAAAAAAAAGAAAAAATGCAAATCAATCTTCATTGCATGAATCTTCATCTACACTTTATATGTCCTAGTTGGCCACCTAGACTTCTTTTCTGCTAAAAGCTCGAGCAAGCTTCTCATATCTTTATATATGAAAGTCTGCCTTAAAGAAGAACATCTCATATCTTTATATATGAAAGTCTGCCTTAAAGAAGAACATCTCATATCTTTATTTTTCCCAACTGTGGACGGCCCACCGAGATTGTTCGAAAAGATTGTGATTGTTAGAGTCGCCACCCGGATTTGAGGTCCGAACCCGAGAAACCGATAAAAAATATACATGACTTGTTTGCCCATTTGAAAAAGATTTCACTGATCATGGCGGAACCAAAGATTTCTCGGATTCGGGGGTTTGGTTACGAGAGGGGAAGGGTTTTACGGCACCCCTCTCGCCCGGTCCGTGAACCGGTCTCTACTCAACATTTTGTGGAATTTTGGAAATGTTTGAAATTTGATTTTAAACACGAAATGGAGGATACGGGAATAGCAAACACGTAAATGAATATTAAAACACAAACTAAGTGATGATGGATGCTTGTGTGAAGTGTACAATGCGATTACAGAATGATATAAACAAGGAAAATGACAATGAAGGAGAAAAATAGAACTTAAAACACCATTTTGAACAAAATTATTTATCTTTCCGACACTATTTGCATGTTTTGGAGGGTTTTGATATAGAAATGAGAAAAACACAAAACTACAAAGTTGTAGCCCTTCAAATTATCTACGTTTTGATATATAATACGTTGAAAACGGAGTTCGGAGTAAAAAGTTATGGCTGAAACACTGTGACTGCCTATCTGTTGGGGTTTGAGCGCTCAAGGTGAAGGCCTTGAGCGCTCAAGCCTTTCCCAGATCGCCAAATTCTGCTATTTTATGATATTTTTCAGAACTTGTAGGCTCATTTCAAGTATGAGGAACTTGAATGAGCCCACTGGTCTCCCTCAGCAAGACCAAAATAGTGATTTTCACATGATTTTCTACCTTTTCGGCTATGATCAAGGCTTGAACTTGTGGTTTGATGAATGGATGGGTAGTGGCTGTGTTTATGGGCTATAGATGAAGTATTTTGGTCAGAGGAGTGTAAGTGTAGGGTTGATTGAGTGATTGATTGAGTGGATGATGGAGGATTTGAGCTTAAAATGGTGATTTTGGCTTGGATGAGGTGGGTTTTGATGGAAGAGCTAGGTTTGGACGAAATTGATGGAGTGTATGGGCTGTAAATGGCTTGTTAGAGTGAGAGAGGGGCTGTTGAAGTTGGTTTCTCAAAGACCCATGTGTTGTAGGCCTTAAAGATGAGATTTTTGGGTGTTTTGGAGGTTGAAGATGATGGAGGGTGGTGGCTATGGAGGAGAGAAAGGCTAAAACGTGATTGAAGTGATGAGAGAGAGTGGAGAGGGCTGATAAAGGGTGTGTGTGTGTAAGAGATCAGCCAAAGGGGGTTTATATAGAGAGAGAAATGGGAGGGAAATGAGTTTAATTTTTGAATTGGGTTTGGGGGTGATTGAGGAGATGTTCAAGGGTCTAGGAAGTGTATTTAGGCAGTAGAAAACATAGGTAGACGCTCCTCTTGCAGTAGAATATCATGATTAGATGCTCTGCAGAAAACTGATCTGGCTCGGAGTTGAGCGCTCAAGGTCCAGGGCTTGAGCGCTCAAGGCTGTTGCGCAAAAGGTAAAACTTTGCGGGGCCGCCCCGGGTGCTACCGAACTCCGTTTCATGCGTGGTTTGAAGCGTTGGAAAGCTTGTCGAGTGTACTTTCTAACCCAAGTAGTTTGAACCCAAGATAATTTGTACATTCAAGTATGTGACCATTTTACCCTCAGAAGGTCGGGAAAATAAGTCATTTTGGTAAAACGGACACATCTCCCTCATTTCAAAATGGATTGAGACGTATTATATATCAATAAAGAGGGTTTTGAACGTACTAGAAGATGATGTAGGCTTGGGTTTGTTTTGAAATGGTTTATGGATGGTTTGAAGGGTATTTTGGTCATTTTGGTTGGTTTAAGGTTGTTCTAGGAGGGTTTAGAATGATTTAGGGTGGTTCGGTGAGTTCAAGCCTTGTTCTTAGCCTCGAGGTATGCACGATTGGTCTATTTCATCATCGGGAATACTCGAGTGCATCCTGAGTTCAAAATCGGGGTGTCTACACCAACAAGGATGAAGCCAGAACATCTGAAGGCTTCTTTTCTGCTGAAAGCTTGAGCTGAACATCTGAAAGCATGTTAAAGAGGAATTCAAAAGAGAATTGGTATACTTGCTGACATCTATTCCATTTCGACCATTTGCAACAATATCATATAGAAAAAGCTTCTCTCTTTCAAACTCTGCAAAGGAAGAGGGGCAACAACTGCAAAAAAATAAAAATTTGATCAATCCATTGACAAACAAGAAAAGAACTGGTTTTCAAAGGTGAAATTCAATACTACGGGGTCACAACAACATCAACAAATGCTTAAAGTTTAAACTATAATGACTTAGTTTTGATGGAGCATTTTCATTGCTTGCAACAACCATCTCCTATTGAAAAATCACACAGATATCATATAACTGGAAAAAGAGAACAAGAGAACCTGTCCTTATGTTTATTTTGTTTCTTTGGACACATCGTAAAGTGACATGCTTGCGACCTTGGATTGTATCGTAGATGGTGTCGCTCCAAGCGTAGGGCTAGGTCGGCGGTAGCATAATAACCGGTAAGACCGGGTCGATTCCACAGAGACCGAATGCGTTGAGCGTGATGGTTGATTCGCGAATGTTGGTTTTAGCCTTAAAGCGGCAAACTTGGCTTTTGGAGTTTGATTGGTGGAATTCTCTTAACTTCGAAAACGACTCGGAAGATTAAAAAGACTAATTAAACTAAGGCAAAGTCTAGGGGATTTTAACAACCATAACTTAGGCTAATTCATTCCTCTCTTGTTGGGATTAGGATTCTTGTAACTATTTGGCAAACATCTAAGTTGACATCGCTCCAAGCATCACACGTGAAAAGGAGAATCAACCCTTAACTACGAGAGATCAAAAAGATTAACAAACCTAGACTTTGGTACATAAAATCGATCCTAACTCTTTGAACTAGAAATGATGTTCGATAAAGTTTAGGGTTCTTAAGCCAATTAGACAAACTTTTAGATTGACATCGCCCAAAGTATCACCCGTACCTAGGTGAATTAACCCTCGGCCACGAGAGATCAATGAGATTAACAAACCCAAATTTTGATACATAAAGATGAACCCGTGACTTTATTAAACAAGAAGTGTATGCAATTTGGCGAGAGGAACGAATTAAACCTAAGTCATGGAGTGTTAATCACCCCATGACCAAGCCTAAGTAAACTACTCACAAAACATACTAGGAGTTTGACTAGAAATTTGAAGGAAATAAAGAAAATGACATACATTCTTAAAAACTAATTTTATATGATGATCTTAACCTTGCCTACAACTTTGAACCTTAAGAAATTAACAAACAACACATAAAAGCTTGAGTTTTCAAAGGAAAAAGGCTAGGAGAGGAGAGATAAGATTTAACCGGTAAAAACACGAACAAACTAGATTTATATGGTTATCCAACAAGTAGCTACAACATTAAACAACAAGAAATTAAAGGAAAATGAAGACTTACTTGAGAAAAACTAGAGAGAGAGAGAGCTTAAAACCTCTCCCATGGAGGAGAGAGGTGAGAGCAAGAACTAGGTAAGAAATAAAAGCTAAAGTGTGTGAGAAGGAGAGAGGAGAGAGCACAATATAGTCTTCCACTTCTCTCTCTTACAAATATCCAATAAAGCTATCACATGAGCATAAACATTCCATAAGTAGCAAGTGCATAAAGTGCTCAAAAAATGCTTTTCGGAGGAGTTTGGATCGATCCATGCTACCTTTGGATCGATCCAAATGTTGCTGATGAAGAATTTCCCAAGTCTGGATCGATCCAACCCCTCTTTGGATCAATCCAAAGAGGTCTGATGAAGAATGGGTGAAGTTGGATAGATCCAACTTTCTTTGGATCGATCCAAAAGGCTTTGGTGAAAAATTGATGAAGTTGGATCGATCCAACCAACCTTTGGATCGATCCAAAAGGCTCTGCTGGGGAATTGATGAAGTTGGATCAATCCAACTCAAGTTTGGATCAATCCAACTTCTCCTTGGCTTGAATTTCACCCCGCTTGAATTACGTGCTTCCGAATTTCTTCCAAGGCACTCAAATGCATCGTGTGACACTCGGGGGAGATGAACCTCGGTCTTGTGAGTGCTTGTTCAATCCCGGACCCCACCGAGAGTTTTGATGAGCGTGAGACACGGCTTCCAAGCGATCGGCTTGTCTCGGTGACTTTTCCACTTCCCGGGCCTTAGCCAAATCATCGTTTCTTGGCTCTTGAGGCCCGGTGTTGGCGTGCCATGGGGCACGTGGCCCTCGGTAACGTGGCACGGTTCTCAATGCGCTCAAAATGTGCTTATTTTGCGTGATTAACCTGCAACTATAAAAAACAACACTACGCGCATATCAAACATTTAAGGCGCGAAATCGCGTGTGTGTGTGGAATAAATGAGCAAGATAAGCCCCGGTTATCTACAATATTGGGGGCTTATCATGACACCATGGTTTGCTTTATGAACCTATAATGTCTATAATCCAAAAAATTGCATATTTCGTGGTCCAATTTGGCAAAAGCTGGGCATCCCTCCATGTTTGCAATATAAACATTCTCAAATATATTTTTCTTTCAACCTCGTAATAAATTTTACCCAGTTGAATCACAAGAACAGAGCGCAACTGCATCGACACCAAAGTTAAAGCCTCTATGTGTTGGATGGATTTGTTGCAGAAAACAAATATACTTTGATTCCTTCCATAACTAAAGTAATCAGAAGATCCTATAACAGAAAAATCTAATTGTTTTATTCGACAAACCCTAAACATGTAAAACCCCCCAATTTTCAGTTAGGTAGTGAAGCCCTAATTTTTCGAATAAAAAAACTAGGGTTCATCAACCAAAATCGAAGAAGATAGAGTCCAGACGAGAGGGAGAAGAGAGAGATACCTGGTGGTGTGTCGAAAGTGGTTGGATCGCGATCAGTAGCATCTTCTTGTTCGAATCGCTGAAGCTCTCGCTCTCTCTCTCTCTCTCTCTCTCTCTCTCTCTCTCTCTCTCTCTCTCTCTCTCTCTCTCTCTCTCTCTCCGTCTGAATAGAGCGTCTGAAAGGATTGGGAGGGTTATGACCCGCGAGTTGGAAATGGGTCAAAGTATAGCCCGGGAAATCCTTTTTAACCCGCGAGCTTCATTTCTTTGTTGTGCCGTTGGTTTAATCCAACGGCTGCGATTAAAAGGACCGGATTTCTCTCATAAACGGGAGTCCGGATAATAAATTCTTGATTAATTTCATGGATCTATAAAACCTGCACCGCAGGCCAATCTTTCGATTTCGAGAGTTTTCTATGGGGTGACGAGATTTTTTTGGACTTTCTTTTATCGTGGAAAATAATTTTGATCAAAAGAATTTGTACGTAGTTTGACAATATTGCTAGCTGATGCATGTAGCTAGAGCACTTGTGCAAGTGTCGCGCCTTAAATAGTGAATTTAAGATTGCTGATGAGATAGAGTATGTTTTTCTAAAATGAGAAAAACATGCTCCTTGAATTTTGAAAAAATACATACATGCATTTACTTCAATTCATAAATTTTGTATGGAAGTTTATAACATTAATTTGTACATCATGAATTCATAACTGCAACTTTGAATTCACATTATTAGTAGTAATTTGTACCCCGAAACTTTTAAATTCTGTACGTCGGAAGGTCATTTAGCATGAAAATGCAGGATTACTGTTTTATGCATTGATAAAAAGAAGCAGACGTACATTAGGTAGAAGCTCTGAATTGACAACTTAACTTTGGAGACTCGTGAGTAACAACTGAAACAGTCTTGGAAAAAGCCATTACACATTTATATGTGTATTTTCGGTCTTCGGCCTAACGGCTTAGTGGAGTTTCTTTGCGGTTGGTTGTCGTGTGGCCTCCCTACGATTGTTACCCTTGGATGCTTCCGGTCCTGCTTAACTGCTTTGTGGTGTTCTGTGATGAATCATCCTTGGTGGCATTGACGGTTGTTGGTGCTTGTTTTGCCGCGGACGCTAGCAGCTGGGGAGGCAATGGGCGATTGATCGCGGTGGTTGCGTTGTTGATTAGGGCTCTTTTTTTGTTTCCAATTTTGGGCTTGGCCTCTTAGGCGTGGGCTTGTCCCGTTGTGTGTTTTCTTGGTTGGTTTTTTGCTAACCTTCGAGTCTCGAAGTGGACAAATGATTGTTTTTAGTTTTGTTTAGGAATATGATGTCGTTTTCCTATTAGTCTTTGTAACAATTTCAAAGATCAATAAAAAAAAAAAAAATACAAGTTGTAAGTATATAGGACTACGGTTATATTTGGATCAGTTTGTTTGAAGAGACTAATAATAAGAGAATATATTGGTTGACCGAATATGGTCATACTAAATTGATGGTAATCGTATTAATTAATAGCAGAACATTATCTCAAACTTGTGAAATTATAAATTCGAGATATATTTATTTAATACAAGTCGTCAATATTATCACATTAGATATATAGTACATTCCCATGCATGTTAAGATCCTGTCAAACAAACCAACCCTTTAATTTTAACCCTTTTAACTTCAATTAAAGAAGATACTTAACAGTTAATGAGGTTCTTGCATGATTAGGAGTTAGTAATGATTTCAAGATAGACATTATTCTGGGTTGGATTACGTACGTATGTTCCACCTACTACCAAGTACCAACTCATGAAATGTGGATTAACATCCTTTTATCCCTACCTAACACAAGAAATTCGCTATGATTTTCCAGTTTTTGAGTTGGACACTTAACAGAAAATCTGGACAGATATATATAGCTAAAAAGTTGGTAATAATTCGGAGAGTGTGACAAAACACCTTTTTGAAAAGCCTAGAACAATCTAGCACATGTTAATGAGTTAATATGAACAAAATGGAAGAACTCAAGAAAAGAGAAAAATACAATATTCTTGAGAAAATAAAATAAAAAGACATGATGTTGGGTGCAGACAACCTTCAGCAGTTCCCGCCCCCAGGGACACGAGTGTCCCGCGGTTCGGAGTGCGATTTTAGGAGCATTCCGGACTGCAACGAAAACGTTATTTGAGGGACCTCGGTGTGTAATTTCGGCTATAGACCCGACCTAATTATTTCGTTGTTAGTGTGTAATTAGGGCAACACGTTTTCAGAAAAAACAGAGTGAGAGAGGCGAGAGAAAACGCATATCTCTGAGAGATTGCGAGAAGACTTGTACTCTTGATTTCGATTTCATAGTGGACTGGTGTGGCTCCCGTGGTTTTTCCTCGCGTTGAGGTTTTCCACGTATATCTGTGTCTCGCTTTCTTTTTCGTTTTTCATTACGCACGATTACTTGTTTTTCTGTTCTGTGATTCATTGTTTCCAAGATCCGTAGGGGTGTTGTGGGGTTGCGAAAATCCTAACACAAGAGAGGCGTAAACTAATTAACATGAACATCTTGAGTTATTAACAGACTAACTCAAGAAAATAACAAAAAATAGAGAGAGGTTGAGAGACTTGAATAGTCTTATTATCACGATGAGTATAAATATAGTTCCCATGTTGAGTACTAGTTTTGTTTATTGTGCTAGGAAAAAAAAATCATCAAGAATTTTCACCAGATTTTAGAAACTAACAAAGTACCTTTTAGTACCTCGTTATTCACAGAAGCACACACGTACGAAATATATCTCATGTGTATAAAAGAATATCAATTCAATTATGGAGCACCATAATCATTTCCCTTAACCTAATTATGATGTGGCTAAGAAACCTAAAAATTAAAAGAACATATATTGACCATCAATGACTGGGAACCGGGGAGGTGTTGCGCAGCGTGCTGTGCAGCCATTGCCGGCATCGTTTCGAAGATCGGAGACGTCTATCGTGTAGAGCTCGTCGAATACTACAAGTGTATCAAAAATCAACTCGATCGGATATCGTTAAGTACCCCATCGGAACACATATAAATTAAAACACTAGAATGGCCACATAGCACGCTGCGCGGCACCTCCTCTGGATTCCAATGACTGATGGCAAAAAATTATAAACGAAGTTGGGGGTAGGTCTATGCTAGGTGGAAGTCTACAATACACACCTTTTAAAGATGTATATGGTATACTATTTACACCTAATGTGTGGTTTAAATTGTGTCACCTCATAAACATTCATAATAAATTGGTGCGTTTCATAATTTTTATTCCAAAAACTCATAAATTTTAAGTAATATGATTCGTAACATTTAATTCTCGTCACTTTTCAGCGATAAAATTCATAACATTTTCACTAAAAATCTTGTGTGTTGTAACTTTTGTACTAAAAACTCATAATATTTTGGAGGTGCATATGATATACATGCACCCAAATAAAGGTGTGTATTGTAGTTTTCCCCCTAAAAACCAGACAATACTGGTAAATTGATCGACACTTTATTTTTTGATTACCACACTTCAATATATTTACCTTTCCGCATTTGATATATACATAACATGATTACTACTAAATCACAAATATTAGAGAATGATTATCGAAATTTGGAGCGCCAAAACCATTCCCCAAGAATATATAAATTGTTATATAATGTAAGTGGCTGTCGTAAGATTTCATGTCAATTTGGGTAGACGTCTTAGCATCACCGGAGTCATAGGATTAGGACGAGCTTGAAGTCTTTAATAGTATAAGATTGGTCACCTAATATGTGCTGGCACTGCGTTGACCGTCTGTTAATTACCTAAGGTCAATTTCATAATTATGATCACTTCATCATATGGTACACGGCTGCCAAAACCAGACAGAATCAGATTAGCCATCATCATTAAGGGACTCAATCATTTGGACACTTGGGAGTTAAAGAAGGGTTATGAACAAACATTTATCCATCTCTACAACAATTAACAAATAAAAACTGTCTAACTTTTCTTGGCATAATAATATCCATCCTATCTTATATCCGAACTCGATCAATTAGGCACTATGAATGAATTTATCTTTCTTTAATTTTCATCTCCACTGGTTAAATATTCATTTTATATCTCAAAAATGTCCATGTCGACGAACAAACAAGCAATTAATTTTTAGAGATCAATTATGGTCTACTAGAGAGAGCCAGTTAAAGTTAGAGTAAAACTCTATATGGATCGACTTTTTTTTTTTGAACTGGAAGTCATTACATTAATAAGGCTCGAAAGCCAAGCCAAACGGCACTTACAAGATTTCACAACAAACGGGAATGAGCCCATACTACTAAGTCTCGGATACGAGCACACCACGCCCTGGGGCTCTAAGACACATACTGCAGAGCAGACGCAGATCCATACGAGGATCGATGCATAGGGTCCTACCCAAAACAGAATAGTAATCAACAGATCACTCCAAATCAATGAAGCCCATGCGAAATCAAACCTTCCTGGAAACTAAACGACGAGAACAAAACAAGCGGGAAAAAAACAACAGGAAAAAAAAAAAAAACCAACATGACTGAGCCTGGAGGAACCGAGTAACCCAACCGAGTCACCCCACTGAGTTGCCTCGCAAGCCACCGAGTTACTCCGAGAAAACTCAACCAGCTGCTTCTCCAGCTAAAGATCCGGATCTGGAGCCTCCGCCTCTGGCCGACAGAACTATTATTTGCTGGAGGGGCCCGAGCCGCCCTATCATCACCTCTGCGTCAAAAAGACCCCAAACAAGGCAGGGGAAAACGGTCGAAGTCGAAAAGATGGAGGATGGAATCGAGGTGGAGGATGGACAGGGAAAAAAATCTAGGGGCGAGTGAGAGAAGACAGAGGTCGGTGGAAGAGTGGGGCTGGAGGGGGGAGGTGGAAGGTTGACTTGAAAAGAGGCCGGCGCGGCGCGGTGGTGAGGATAAGGCGGTGGGAAGGTGGGACGGGGGGAGGTGGAGCCAGGAGGCGGAGCCCCACCTCCCCATGGAAGCCGATCTGTAGAGGGGAGGAGGAGGAAGGGGTAAAGGTGAGAGGTAGGGTGTTGTGGAGTGGAAGGAAAGACTGGAAGGGAGATGGCGGTGGTGGCTGGCTAGGAGTACAAACCCTAGAGAAAACTCTCTTTTAAGAGAGAGAAACTCTCGACCTAGTCGAATATGGATCGACTTCACACAAGGGGGTTAGGATGTTTCAAAAGACCTAGTAAAGCAAAACCCTTGAAATACTCCAATTTGGACGGTTCTTTAAAGTATAATGGTGCTAAGTATACACCAACGGACCACACTCCCAATCACACCCGTCTACTGGCAAAGCCAGTAAAATTAAGGACCAAATTATACAAATGAAAAGACCAAGTGCAACTCATTCATGACTTGTCTTTGTTAATAAATTAGTGTAAGGACAAGTCAATACAAATATAAAGATGACAAGTCAATACAAATATAAAGATGACAAGTCAATACAAATATAAAGATGACAAATCAAGAACAAAGACCAAGTCAAAAAGACCTCACAAAACCATGTTATAAATGAGTCTCACTTGCTCGATTGATTTGTATGACACGGTCTTTACACTTTACTGACTTGGTCCTGTAGGTGGGTGTGGTTAAGGGTGTGGTCCGTTGTGGTGTATGTAACATTTTTCTTAATAGTAATTGGATGCAAGATCCACGTGTCCTATTTCTATTTGTCCCTATGGTTGTTGTGCTCTGACATCCACTTGTGGCCTGGCTTTGTTTGTGTGTTACTTCTACAATTATACCACAGACATTTCTGCATTTGATGGACTTACATTGAAGGCTTCAATGATTGACTCCTGTTCCTTTGAATGCGTATAAAATGATCCTGAAAACCAGAGTCTTTTTCAAGAAATCTCTTTCCGTATAGTATGATGTAACAATGTTTGTGGCTTTAATTTCTTAGTATTTTGGAAAGACAGGCGGATGTGATTTTCATGTGGATTCAGCAAATCCAACATCGTATACAGTATCCCGTCTCGTATTGACAGTTTACATAGATTAGCTTTGTTATATGTAATCATTTACGTGAGCTACTTGTAGAAACTTAAACTTAAGCCTTTTGAGTCATCGATCTTATGAGGTTCTAGTAAATTATTCGATCAATAATGACTTATAATGTACGTTGCGAAAAGTCATCGTGCATGTAGTCGTCCCGCTAGTACTTTCTAAGACATTTACGTACCACCCATTTGTACAATAATCCATCGCTTTATGTCTGTGGTTACAGTCTTAGGAAAAATGTTGTGGAGAACAAGTTATATATTATTCTGCCATCGAAAAAACAACGAAATACAAATAAAGAGGAGGACGAAAGGGACGGTAGAAGGATGGAAGGTCACCTTCAATAATTGGCAATATTTGAAGCAAAATTAATTAATGAGAGTTTTGTTTTTGTCGTTGGAGAGTTGCTACTTGCACACCATTTCAAACACACTTTTCAGACACGCCAACAAATTTTCTGATGTCCCAAAAACATGTTTTGAAAATCCGAGTCGTTTATTTTATAGTTCTTGACGTTCTCAAAAAATCAGATTGATCAGATATTGATAAGCCTTTGATTCAAACCAATTGAATAACATCAAGAATTTTAACGATTCATTTTTTTAAATGTAAAGATTAATACCAATTAATGTCCGATCAGCATAATTTTGGTCATGAATAATTTTCATGTCAAGACTTACAAAATTAACAATTTCGATTGTCAAAATGTGTAACGAAAACTCACCTTATTTGGTTTGAAATGTGTGTACATATATAGAATTAGATTTGGATGTGTCCACAAAGACTTCTAGAGTAAACCCGACCAAGAGATCACGAGCAACCCATAGCTCCATGTTTCTCTGCAATGGACGACTTTTAGACTCCACTAGTCATTGTCTGGCTTTAGTTCTGCCTTTGCCCTTTAGTCATTTGATTATGGTCAATGTTCTTTTTTTGGTTTCTTAATCAGATCATAATTAGGTGGAAGTACCATAAAATCAACCCATATGTTATCGAAAATCTCAAAGATAAAAGACCGTAAATTTCAACAAACTAATTTAATATATACGGAAATGTTATCCCATATATCTATTGTGCCTAATAATCTACAAAACATTTTATTTGTTAATTATTTTTAAGTTCTCATTTTGTACAATTTTTTTGGAAAAGAGGAAATACTAAATTTATTTCAACCTGAAAAGCTAAAAACTAATACCTACACTCCAATTGCCATTGATGGAGAGTGGGTATGTTGGGTTTTTTTTTTTTTTTCCGAAGACTAGAGCGACAATGGCCTCTGAAACCTTTACTAATTAGACTGAATTTTTCAAAAGATTTTAGCAACTCATTTGAAAAACTCAGCCCTAGGGGTAATTAGGTTAAAAAAATAAAGTAATGATTTTTGGAGGAAAGTTTGCCGCCAAATCACTGCAGCGCACGTAGGTGCTAGTTTTGACAGAAAAGCTAACGTTTTCAGTTTGGTCCAAAATTGAGGAAGTGTCTTCAAAATCGGACAAAGTACAGATGGTGTAGGTAAAAAATTACCCCCATTTTACTATGGTTCACTTTTCTTGTTTGAACTAGAGCAAGCGTAAGAAATGAACCTTAGTTGAGGAGTTGGAACAAACACCCACTAGTTCCCATAACTTTTTCTATTTTTTTGATTGATCAACAAACTAGGTCCCAGAGCTACATATATACCGTAAAAAAGAAGAAAAAGACAACTAGTTGTAAAACAAAGAGACCCTTGGGCTTTGTTTGGACCTTAGGGAGATAAAAGAGAAAAGAAGAAAAAATAATAACGAAAGAAATGAGAGAAAAAATTGCGGAGAAATTGGGAGGTAAATTGGATTAGAATTTGAATTTTTCTCCTAGAAATGAATAAGGGAATGAATTTTTTTAAAAGTACTCTCTTCTTTTCTACTTGTTTCCATAAGTTTCAAACAGAGCATTAATTTCTTGGTGAATATTTGCAACCCAAAGAAAAGCTAGCCCTTGTAGTAGACTAGTCAAATTTTGCAAATAACTACCAAAGAAGACTGGGCTAGCTGGAGAGCGATTGGTAATTCTAAGTCATCCTGTACTGGACTTGGAAAATTTCGGGTTGGGCCCTATATCTTCTGGAACATGTCCAAAACTTTATGTAGTACGTAAATCCCATACAATTTCAAGAGTGGGTGGGGCATGCCCGAGAACCACTGTATAACATTGTCAAATGTCAACCCCTAGTCAAATGTCAACCCCTAGCCCCGAGGGTTGGCTTGGTTGGTTTCCTCCCTCTTTAAGATTTCAAGTTCGAAATCTCTCGAATATTAGCAACGTACTCTTGTGAGGCTAGCTCATGATCCCTCCTTCCTTATTTAAGTGTTACTTCATAAATTCAACTTATTAAAAAAAGGGAAAATTAGGCATAGCTACAACTTATTTTACCCTATTTGAATGGAAGGACAATGAACTTTATAATGTAAAATAAGGACATTTCTTTTAATATTAATTTAGCAAAAGGATAAAACACACTCTCTTTATTAGGGCTGTCCAGCGGATCATCCGATCCGCCAATCCGACCAATCCGAACCATCTGTTGATCCATCCGTGAATGTTCGGTTTGGTTCCGGATTGAGAATTTCTTATCTGACGGTTCCGGATCCGGATCGGATCGGATCCGCTCAATTCGCTCAATAATCCTTCTTTAATCTGTCAAATCCGCCCGATCCGATCCGTAACCGATCCGTGAATGTTCAGTTCGGTTCCGGATCTTAAAAACCATAATCCGCTCTGAGCGGATCGGATCGGATCCGTATCCGATCCGTCCGGATCCGATCCGTGGACACCCCACTCTTTATTTTGGTAAAAAAAGAATACTCTCTTCTCATCAACTCTCTCTCTCTCTCTCTCTCTCTCTCTCTCTGTGTGATAGACACCTTCGGCAAATTTATGAACCGGTTTTCCAATCTTTAATTGCTAATTTGCTATCCTCCTCAACTGATGGGAGAGATCACACTCTATGGAAGCTCAAACAATGGATAACGCTACATGTTACGCGAAACACCAAATAATTTCCTTTTTGTTGCACGCAACCAAAAAGCATTGGATTATATCTTCTAAAATATCTCAAGCTTCAGGAAACAAAACAACAAAAACGTGGGTGATTCCTGTGCAAATTTTGGCCAAAGATAGTAATTGAACTTAATTAAGTGATTTCGAAATGGGGCGATTCTTCAGGGCAATCTGAATAAGATCACGGTCGGGTTTTGTTCTAATGTCCAGAGGTGTGTTATTCACGCCGATTGATCGCCAACATCGAGGACACTTTACTAGTTTTATATTTTATCAATTTCCATTAATTTCTATGTTCCGTAGAGTTTGTTCTACTTAGGTTTTTCTATTTTATAATGATTAGTGACGTTTCACTAGTTTTTCTTTGAAAAATGATGCATGTTGCGATATTAGTGAGATTTCACTAATTTTTTAGGTCACTGGAAGTAGTTAGCTGGAGGTAGGGTGGTGGTCGACGGGAGGTGGGAATTGATTTTTTTTTAATTTTTTGTACGAAATTAGAACTTTTAAAAATTAGTGAAATGTAACTAATTTTTTTGGGTCGCCGGAAGTGGTCGGCAGAGGTGGGGTGGTATTCGTCCAGGAGGCAAGAGTTGATTTTTTTGAATTTTTTGTACGAAATTAGAACTTTTAAAAATTAGTGAAATGTCACTAATTTTTTTGGGTTGCCGGAAGTGGTCGGCAGAGGTGGGGTGGTGTTCGGCCAAGAGGCAGGAGTTGAGTTTTTTGAATTTTCTGTACGAAATTAGAACTTTTAAAAATTAGTGACACTTCACTAATTTTTTTGGCCACCGGAAGTGCTCGGCCAGAGGGGGGTGGTGGTCGGCCGGAGGTGGGGTGGTGATTTTTTTGAATTTTATATTCGAAATTTGAATTTTTAAAAATTAGTGATACTTCACTAACTTTTTTGGTCACCGGAAGTGGTCAACCAGAGGTGGGGTGGTGGTCGGCCGGAGATGGAGGGGTGATTTTTTTGAATTTTATGTTCGAAATTTGAATTTTTAAAGATTAGTAACACTTCACTAATTTTTTTTGTCTTTATGTTCGATTGCAAAAGTTCCTTGTCCTTCTTTTTAAAAATGACAAATGTTTTTTGTTTTTATGTTCGATTGCAAAAGTTTTTTGTCCTTCCTTTTAAAAATGACAAATGTTTTTTGTTTTTATGTTCGATTGCAAAAGTTTTTTGTCCTTCCTTTTAAAAATGACAAATGTTTTGGATTTTTGGCTAATTGACCCTTAAAAAAACATCATCATTACACCTTTCACATCAACTTTTACCTCTACTTTCTAAAATTATCCTCTACTTTTACCCATTAATTCTTTATCCACTAATTTTTCAAAAGGACAAAATGATAATTGTACCAATTTTTACCCATTAACTTTTCAAAACACTCGCTTGTTAAGGGACAGCCCAAAATGGAAATCTAAACATTAAAAAAGGGATGGAGAGAGTACGAAGTTTTGCTTTGACTTTAAATGAGATCTCCAAGACTTGTCGAGGTGTATGCATGTTGATCCAATAACCTGGTTATAGTCATTAATTAAAAAAGCATCTTATAATGTTGTCAAGGCTATACAATTTATGGGCTATGTGGCCCCTGCAGTCTTCGTAGGGGCAGGAGTAACATATGGTTTTTTTTTTTGTGGGGTAAAGAGGTAGAAGAATTGTATTAAACAAAATCACCAGCCAAAACCGGCAATCAAAATCACGGCCGCGAAACCGCTGACCAAAACTACCTACAAAACTGATGGTTGCAAAACCGCCTACAAAACTAACGGCCGGCCAAAACCATCTATAAAACTTACAACAAAAAAAATACAAAAAAGTGCAGGAAAATAAAGAATGCCGAAACTGTCACCCACTATTGCCGCCGCCAACGTCGTCAGGAGTCCGGATTTGGAAACCTCAGATCCGGCTCCCCCCTAGTTCAAAAATCGGGTGTGGTCACCCATTCCGGAAAGGAGAGGATTGTCTGCACGGGGAGTCTCCGAATGCCAAGTGCAGCCATAGAGAAGACCGGCGAGTCGGAAGGGAGGTTAGGTAGGCGGGTGGAAGGGGTGAGGAGGGAGAGAGGGTGTGGATCGGCCGCTAGGGGCGAAGCTTGGGGAGGGGCCGCCGCCCACGTCTCTCTTTCTCATTTCTCTCTGTAGAACTCTCCTCTCCCTCTCAGATGTTTTATTTTGATGACATGGAACTTTCTCTTTATTTGTTTGTTTAAGATAGAATTCATTCAAGAATGATTAAATTGTCCAGCTGGACGAGATTACAAAAATAATTACTCACACAGTCACGCTGATGGGAGAAGGGGTTTTGGGGTGGGGAAGTGTTTCGACTGGTTTTCAATTATTTTTTATGAGAAAAAAAGCTATCACTAATCTTCGATTATTGGGGTACAACAAAAGACTGGATCTCAATCTTTGGGAATCTCCTAAAATCAATGGGTTAATTTTAGCAAATGAAAAAGTCATTTGCTAAAATCAACTAAAATCAATTTTATGAGATCCCATTTTATCAAATGAAAATTAGACTTGAGCAAAGTTAGCAAACCACTATTTGAGGAGGAAGTTTCCAATTTTTGACCGTGTAACGGCTTTGATCTCATGGCAGCCAATGCCAAAGGGAATTGTGTGTCGTACCGCTAAGTGGTACCTGGTGGCGCATCCAAGCCGTCCAAACATATTTTGGACGGACCAAATTTTTTTAATTTTTAAATAAGGTCAAGAATTTCATTATAAACGCCATCCGGCAACGATTACATTCAAATACAGGAATGAAACCAAATATGAACACGGCTTGGTAAGACTTACAAGGCCACCGGCACTTAGACACACCTGCTGAAGAGGACCCAACACTTACGGGACGGGATGATGAATCCTATCAAAAGTTAGCAGTAGAGAACCCAACGGGTACCCAACTCAAACCCTTTACACAAGTACAGTGCAAATGTAATAAAAAATACAAACTAAATACCCAAAAGCAAATAAAATAAAAGACCCAGCTAATCTATACTAAAAAACAAGCGCAACCGATTTACCACACTGAGTCATCCCATTGCATCGGATCAGAAACACTAAGTTGAGCCGCCCAAATTCATTAGAGTAAATTTGCCCCCAAAATTTACAAAAATGCTACCCTTAAATTTGGATGGCTCGGATGCACCATCGGGTAGCCGTGGCGGTACCCGTCCGTCACACAAAATTTTCTCCTTTAGAGGAAACGCTATAAAACACAACGCTTTTCAATTTCCACGTCCCAACCCAATCACTTTTTATATATAGCTGATTTCCATACATAAATCAAGTACGTATCTTTTTTAATCAATCATCAAATTAGGTCTATCACAAAAAAAAAAAAAAGGACACACGGTCTGTATATATATATATACAGAGAGGATCAAGTCAGGACTCCTTGACTTTGTTAAAATACGGACCTCCCCTCTCCCGGCCAAATGGTTGGGATCTGAACCGTTAGATGTGTTTAAAATGTGTTTTCAAGGGCCTACGCGAAGATTCGGCAAAAAAAAAAGACCCGGAAGGGCTTCATCCGAGCACTTTTTCATGAAATGTATATCCTACGGTTTGTATGAAAAACTGCACGGATGAAGCCCTTCCCGGTCATTTTTTTTGCCGAATCTTTGCGTGGGCCCTTGAAAACACATTTTAAACACATCCAACGGTTTGGATCTCGACCATTTGGCCAGGAAATGGCCGGGAGAGGGGAGGTCCGGATTTTAACAAAGTCAGGGAGTCCTGACTGGATCCTGACCCTATATATATATTCTTAAACGGGATCCAGGAATCCGGATCTCCATGATCTGAGCATTTTTTTGACGATCTGAGCCGTCCAATGTGTTATACAGTTTTTGCGAAAAACTGCTTGGATCAAGCCCTTCCCGGTATTTTTTTTTTGAAGATTTCCCGCGTGGACCCTTGAAAACACCTTCTGAACACATTGGACGGCTCGGATTTTCCAAAAACAATTTGCAAAACAAAAAAAATACATTTTTTTTTAAATCCGGGAGGTCCGGATAAGAAAATTACCGTATATACCATATATATATATATATAGGCAACACTTCTAGTCCGGGATCCGGGACTCCATGATCCGAGCATTTTTTTGACGATCCGAGCCGTCCAATGTGTTCAGAAGGTGTTTTCAAGGGTCCACGCGGAAAATCTTCAAAAAAAAATACCGGGAAGGGCTTGATCCAAACAGTTTTTGCAAAAAATATATATTTACAGTTTTTGCGAAAGCTTGAATCAATCCCTTCCAGGTATTTTTTTTTTGAAGATTTCCCGCGTGGACCCTTGAAAACACCTTCTGAACACATTGGACGGCTCGGATTTTCCAAAAATAATTTGCAACACAAAAAAAACCATGTTTTTCTTATTTCCGGGAGGTGTGGACTAGAATTTGGCTTTCAAAAATCCATTTAAAGTTAATCCGGATCTGAATCCCATAAATTGGATACCTGATCCGACAAATCCGATGCGATTGAACCCCATTTTTTTTTTTTTGAAATTCATTTAACCTATTCAAACTTTAAACAGAAAAATCTAAAATCCATCGCTTGATTTGGAACTACATCGAAGTATAGAACACTCAAAAAATTCAAAAGGATTGGATTTGTAAATGGGTCAGATCACATGTATCTGAATCTCATCAAACGGATTACCGAATTGGATTACGATTTTGATAATCTAACTCTTAACCTGTTCGGATTCGAATCAAAATTTAATCGGCCTGTTGACAGACCAACGTCAAATGCTTCAACTACTGTTACATCACATTCCAAATGTTTCCAAATTATCTTATAAAATTTGCTCTTATTACAAATAAACACAACAGACGTCTTTTGAACATCAGTTAGGGCTTCTCTTCTCAGCAGCCATTCTACTGTACCTGTTCGACCAAGCAGCAGCCAGCAGCTCTCTGGTTAGTCTCTCTCTCTCTTTCGCTGTACTCTCTTTCTCTCGTGCTGCTCTCTCTCTCTCTCTCTCTGTACTCTCTCTCTCTCTTTCGCTGTACTCTCTCTCTCTCTCTCTTTCGCTGTACTCTCTCTCTCTCGTGCTGCAGCTGTACTCTCTCTCTCTCTCTCTCTCTCTGTACATACATACATGTATGTATGTATGGATAAGTTTATATGTGTGTATTCTCTGTGTTTAGGGTTTTGCTTTGTCTAGGGTTTCCAGTCACGTTTCTGTCATTACTTCGGCAAGTGGACTCAATCGCCTCTTTAATTAGAGTATATCTTCAGCCCTTAACTATGCCTTTACTGTATTATGAGTTAAAGCTTCAATTGATATGAACCATCCCAATGGTTACGGTCCAATGTAAGCAAAAGGTTGAGTATAGACTTGGGTGTAGTTGTACATTTGGGAGGGATAAGCTTTGAGGCAGTCAACCACCTGGCCTATGTTCTGAGCCCATGGTCCAAAAGGGTATGATTCACCACTAAGAGCTTAAAGGGCTCTGTTTATTTCTGAAAAGTATCATGTAACACTAACTTGACTAAGAGTAAATGATAACAACTGAGAAAGTGTTTCTAAACCACAGTTGTCAACATAAGGAGGGAGACTCCAGAAGCCAAAAATGTACATAATACAAAAAAGAAGATAAAAACTTTCCAGGTACTTCAGTCTATTAATCTATTAAAAAAAATTTACACTTACGTACCCAACCGTACCCGCACCCTATTTTTTTAGGTTTTTGCCGTATCGCGTACCCGTACCCGTACCGTACCCGTACCGTGCCCGTACCCCGTACCGGTACCCGTGCTTCCTAGATGACAGCTGATGCTTACATTTTTTGTGAGTTGTGAGTTGTGCATGTTGCTAAGGATTTTTATCTGGACATTAGAGTCACATGTGTGTGGGAAGAGGAGAGTTTAAATGGACTAATATCTGCAAGTTGCAAAGGAAAGGGCAATACTACTCCTGTATTTACTGCTCAGGAGTCTTTACTCTAGAGCTTAGACATTCAAATAGACACGAGTTTCTATACTTCCTGAATTGTTGCAGATTCCTTTCGAAGTGTTTATTTTTAGATGATATTAATAATTAATGCCTCAAAAGTGATTAGGATCAGGGTCCATCAGCCTGCATAAAAGTCCCCAATTAAGCTGAGGATATGTGTCGTCATCCTAATTTTAGGTCTGTTTTCAAGTTGTTTTCTCATTGTCATGAATCATGATTTTCTTCTGTTATATTGCAAGTAGTGATTCACTATTGCTGAAGAAATTGGGTTGGGTTAGGGTGAGAAAATGGCGTTAACGAACTTCATTCTGACGGTGGCCGGAGTTAGCGCAGTGATTCTACTGATGAGGAGTGATGTCAAACAATCGGCTTCAATCTTCAAGCGCAACGTTCGTCAGATCCGACACTGGCTTGAACAAGAGTCCTCCACTGCCGCTAAGTACTCTCTCTCTCTCTCTCTCTCTCTCCCCTTTTGTATCTGCTTTTTATGTTGAGAAATTGGTTTTGCACAATCAAGAAAAGAACACAAGAAAAACCAGATTTTTCCCAATTGTGTTGTTTCCCGCAGTGGGCACTACCCCTACACCTCACAACCTGACCGTGCAGGTGGAATCCCGAATAGTTAGCTAAGCGCAAATTAGACCGAATCAGGCTTCCTAATCCTAGCATTTTCTAGGTTAATTATCATCAATATCAGCTTATGTCAGTGTATGTAAATATGGATATGTATAATTCATAAGGTGCTTTTGTAATTGGATTGGTTGGAGTTTTTTTTTCCTTCCCCTTCTTTGAAAGTATATTGATTTTCATACTGGTCTCTGCTTTCAGTGCTTTATGTAGTAGTAGTAATTGGAGTTTGTGTTTGCTTTGCATTAGAGCTTCTCCTATGGTGTTGTGAAAAATGACATAGAGCTACATTTTCTGCGACAGTAGCTCCAATCGGGCTTCTGTATAGCTGGCGATTGCTTTAATGTATTAAGCGTCAGTTTGGAACTTGTGGAAAGAAAAAGAAAACTGTTAAGAAAGTAAGTGTGGAGAAAATGTAGTGTGCTCAAACCTATGATCTCCTTTTGTCTTCTCCCTGTTTTTCCAAACCAAACAGGGGGAGGGAAAATGTTAAACTGTCCCTTCTCTTCCTTTCTTTTCCCTAAGATCCAAACAACCCTAAAGCAGCATTACTACATTGGAGTCTTGTTATTTTTGAGCATTTGAGCATTCTTTGGTTCAACTAGCATTCATTCTCCTTAAACCTAGAAAGAGATGGTTCAATGGCAGTGCTGTAACTTGAGGAATTATTTTTGGCAAGCCATCCCAATTTTTTTAGCTCCAATGGGTTTCAATGTATTTAGGATTCAGCCAAATAATGGCTTGGCCAGTTCTTCAGTCAGTTTTGGCTTCGCTGCATCGCCGATTTTCCCAATGAACTGTCGACCTTCCCAATGAACAACTACAAGTCTACGCCGATCAAGAACTTTGACGAAAATTGGGAGAGACATGAACTTGTAAATACCTGAAGTTACCAAGTTAGAAATCATCGAAGTTCCTAGCAAAACAATTTTGTTGAGGAATAGTAAAAAAATCCAACAGAAATTGCTTCCGGTGAAGAAGAGACAATAGATCTGTAATTCCTAGATTCACTTGGGCATGATGCCAGAAAAACCTGGACTGAGACGTCCATTGTTAAGACTTAAGAGAGTATAGCTGACAGAAGCTCGTAGAGAAACATAAACAAACATGAGACAAAGACTTGCTTCAGTTCGAGATTTCGTGGCCACCACAGGTGGTTGCCAAAATGAGACAGAGAAACCTAGAAGGTTGACAAATCATGAGTCGAATTGAGAATCGAAATGGTCCTTTTTCGAATCATGAATCACACCAATTTGGTCGTTATTTCAAAAACACGTGGGAAAGTAAATTTATTGATTTGGGTGACAAAAATGCATACTATAAATGCAAATTTTAGACCTAAATCAAATAGAAAGCTTGTTTTAAATGATGGATTGTTAATCATGTGGATTAATAGGTAAGTTGCTTCTATTGCAACTTGTAGGAGATGAGAATTCATGAATCCTACTATTAGTCCTCTTTGCGAAAAAGAGTTAAAAGTACAAGGCAAACCCTTTGAAGGTCTTTAGGGTGATTGTATGCCATTTTGTATTTCAAAATAAATCTTCCATTTCTTATTACATTTGATACTTAATAAGAGAAAAATCTAATTTTTGTTGTAATTAAGGAGAAACATAGACAAAAGATGGCATATAACAATACTAAAGACCTTAATAATAGTTTGAACCCTTATCCAACAACAAAAAAGGCAAAAAAAGAGGGAAATTTGAATTCAGGAAATTGAAGGTGAATCAAACAATTCATCGATTTGATTCACCGATTCATCAATTCAGATAACCGATGCAACCTAATCGTATCGGTTACCCACTAAATCGTACGATTTTGACAGCTATGACCCCTAGATGGCGAGATAATGTG
The DNA here is from genome assembly GCA_963854785.1 of Vaccinium vitis-idaea. Classification (NCBI taxonomy): domain Eukaryota; kingdom Viridiplantae; phylum Streptophyta; class Magnoliopsida; order Ericales; family Ericaceae; genus Vaccinium; species Vaccinium vitis-idaea. The sequence continues at coordinate 22,622,168 of OY978224.1, read as the reverse complement.
AGGGTTTGGATAGAGAGAGAACCCATAGCTGGAGAAGACGAGACACAGAGAGACAAGTCAGTTTCTTGATAGGAGAGAGAATTTTGTTTCCATAGAAAGAGCTTATAGGACCTTTTTGGAGATGCTAAGTTCAAGATAAATCTATGCTTTGATTGGTGTAACTATAGGTAATTTCATACTAGCTAGACTTATTCAGTGGCAATAGGAAAGAGTACGGATTTGTGATAGCTTCAGCTTCCTTTCACAACGTTGCATTTCTGCTTATCTACCTAGTTGTATTTTCATTTTCCTCTTTCTTTATCTATTGTAGCTTCAAGCCTTCAGCTTCCTTTTTGTTTTCATTACATCTTTTCAGGGTTATAGTGGAGTCTAGGTTATCACACATCTAAAGTGAAGGTAAAAGTAAACTAACAGTTGGGAGGACAATTACCCTTGCTTCGAGCTCATTTCTTCACACAGACTAATTCTGTCACTATTCCATTCTGGTCTTCTCAAGCTGGCCATGACATATTGTCTGCTATGTCTTCGTGAAGTACATTATGTGGAAATTATTAGCGTACAAACAAAAGTTCGTGTCGTCATGAAATAAATTGTTTGGGAAGGGAAATAAGCACATGGCCAGGTAGGTGGCTTCGGTCTCCACTTTAACCATTTTGTAAATCTTGCATGTCAATGAATGTTTAGAAACCCTCTTTTTCTGCCACAGTGAAAGCTGTCTTCAGTCAGCTGTTCTGTATTTCTTCGTATCTTATTGCAACTTCTATGGATGTTTCTTTCATGTTTCCTTTTTCATTGAGGCTATCATATGAAAATGAAATTAGCTAATTGATCTTTGCTTTTAGGGAAATGGAGAAGGCAAAACCCAAGGCGCTGTCTGGGAAAGATCTTCCTAAAGAGGACAAGCACTAGGTGTTTCAAATAATACATGGAGTTTATATCATAAAGCTTCTTGTTGTCCATTTTCTTTTGGTTTACCAATCTATCCTGTACAAAATTTTGACCAATTTTGGTTTGTGTTTCTAAGTGAATTCTGTAATATGCACTGAAAAAAGGTGTTCTGTTTTGGATGAAATCTTATGCTGTAGAAATCATCCATCTAAACTCTTTAATGTGAATGAGGCCCGCTCCAGTCGTTTGTGTTCATGTGATATTGGGGCCGGAGGTTTGAATGTGAAAATACCAAATGGGCAAGGAACTTCTTTAAAGTTAGAAGTAGAGTGCATGTATTAGTAAGAGAAACATGAGAGCCAGTTTTATATCTGAAGATAAAGGGGTAAGAGCAACTGGCAACTGCAATGGTTCTGGCTAGTTTTTGATAGGCTTGATACGTGGTTTTTTGCTTTGATAATCGCAACTATTGATTCATTGTCACTTAGAATAACTCTCATGGTCAGCTAATGCACAAATGGCAACAATCATGCTGCCAAATTTGGGCACGAAAATGGATGATCTATTTTTTGGCCGCCAAAACGGCTCCCCATTGGAGCCGGGGAATTTGGCATTGAAACAAAATATGGTGCCTTCAAAAATGGCTTTGCGTTGGAGATGTTCTAAGAGCAAGTCCAGTGAGATACTTGTGAGTCTTGAGCTTTTTACTTGTAGAGAAGAGTACCTGCTATTGTTGTGTCTGCCTGCTATTGTTGTGTATTGTGCACTGTTGATATCTCTGCTCTTCTGGGCAGAGATATTGTGATGGTTTGTGTTGCATTAATTGAAATGAGCATAAGCTGATTGGTCTACTCTGAATTGCACTGAGTTGTTCTATCACGTGCAAGTCAGTTGGCAGTCTCTAATTGCTGCTGCACAGTTTTGGTGCTATGGTTATTGGTTGTGCTGCCATAGATACTCCTACATTGGGCTTTTTGGATTGTGGTTTGCTGTGTCTTGTGCTGGCAGTGTTTAAGGGCACTCTGGGCAGTGTTACTGTGTTCATTTGAATGGACAGTTGTGGCTGCTGTGTTCATATGTTTGTATCATGGGGCTTGAAATGCTGTGTATATTTGGACTGCCATTCTGGGCAGAGCTGCTGAGTCCATAGACCTGGTTTGGTCCTCAATTGGATGCAAAATGCTGATTGTTGACTGGTCCCTATTGAAAGTGCTAATGTTCTAATCCCCTAGATACAGTTTGTTATTTTACAGTATGTACATCATTGCTTTTGCCTTGAGCATCTGTTGAGTAGAATGAACTTACGATGTCTTATGATGACTGCTACCTACTTCGATGTTATTGCTTGTAGCCATATTGATTTGTCTAGACCTGATGTATTGCTTGCAAGCAGATTATGGATTTGATTCGATTAATGAGCATTCTGTGAATGCTCAAGGTGTTAATGCCTAGCCTTGGGGGGATGTCCCTTGGCATGTTTGATCCCCTTGGGGAGGGGACGTCCTCCCATTCCAAACAAGTTGCCTCTTGAATCTGCAGCTCCTGGGATGCTGAATGCATGGGTCTGTTTGATCTCTTTGGCAACTTTCATGATGATGAGATGCATTGTTGTTCATTTCCAGCATCTAAAGTGATAAGCTTCTGTTAGTGTTGAACGTTGCTACTGTGATGAGCTTTTGCTTCTGTTGGTGACTCCGAATAGAAGCTTTGATGAATGTCGTGCATTGTCCATCTTCTGCAATCAGAATCTCAGATTTGAATTCCTTTTCTGCTGTTACACGTCACTACCACTATATCCCTGCGGTTGTAGTTCTTGGAGTACCGGTTTCATGTGTTCTATATGCTGCTGAGGTGTCCATCCACTGGGCCTTCTGGATTTTGTATCCGACGCTATGTTAAGATGCTGCTACTGTATGTAATTATCTTTTAGTTGTATTGCCTGTTGGGGGATGATCCCTCTTTTGTATAAGAAGCTTTATGCATGCGAAGCTTTATATTAGTTCATAAACACAATTTCAGCCTAAATAAATTAAAAATATGTAACAAACAAGAAATTCATCCGTGTTCCCGTGTCCTTCGGTATGGATATTAGATGAACTTGACACTTGGACACACTTGAACTCGACATCTGTACTATGCATCAGTCTATGTACCATAGAATGTTGCTATTGGAATTTGGAAGGTACTTGTCACTTTGAGTGATTTGCTTGAATAATTTGCTATTAAGTGAAACGGAATCTACAAAATGCGTTTCTAGCTTTTGAGTTTCACATTGACTTGTTGATGCCATCGGTTATTATTATTTTTTGTCTTCAAGGGAGTTCTTGCTATATTTGCAGGTTATGGTCATGGACTATAAGCTTACGTACCCCAGTGGAACAGCAACAGCAATGTTGATAAACAGCTTCCACACAGCAACTGGAGCTGAGCTTGCTGGGTAAGGGACTACTGCATCATTTTCATGGTTTCATTGTTTCATTGTTCTTGGGGTATTCTTCGAGTTGCATGGTGTTTGGCAGGACTACACAATATATGATTGTATTAAGTAAAAAGCTTAAGGTTAAAGCAGTATATGAAGCATATATAGACATAGGTGTATGATTTTGGTCAATCATGCTCTTGAAAACAAGTTGTCTCAATAATTTTCAGACCGTAGTCTTGAAAATGGTCAGGGAATATCTATCTTTGTTATCCATATCATACGCCGTTTCAAGGCCTTTTCTCTTAGTTGGGTTCATTAATTATTCCTAATTAAAATAATGTTGCTGACTGCTGAGAAGATACCCTCTGCAGGGAGGCATAGCTGAAAATCTTTTTTAGGTACACCATTCCATGTCTTCGACCTTGTGTTCTTTTTGCTGTATCCGGCTTTACACCCTGTTTACTTCGAAAATCACTAAAATATGCCGCCTTAAATAATTTGAAATGACAAGTGAGCATTCGTTTGGGGTTTCCTACATCGGGCTAATGAATCTCCAAAACTAGTATGTGAGACTTGGTGGCCTCTCCACGAAAATTGATTTTCAGTTGATGCTCTAACATGTACCACAGCTAGGCTTTTGGAGCCTTTTGAACAGGATTCTCTAGACTGATTTCATTTCTTTTGTATATTAGGTGCATTTTATTTTGTTGTGATCCATGTACTATGGGTCCTTCCTTTACTTCTCCTCGTGCGAGCGTGGATCATATGTCCGGTTGGCACATTAGAGCTATTTCCACAATGGTTGGTTATCACCTCCAAAACTAGTACATAAATCTAGACAGTCTCTTCACTCATGCTCAATGGGTTTTAATTTGGATGGTTTAACATGGTATTAGAGCTAAATACTTTAGGATGCTTTTGGACGTGTTCCGTATTTCGTTAGGAAATGCTTCTACCTTATTTATGTCATAAGTGCACTTTGTTTCACTGTAATTCCTACGTTCTGGATCTGTTCTTTTCCTCCCCATGAGCGTATAGGAGGTCGCACTTGTTGGGGAGTGTTAAAGCTTGTCTCACATTGATTAAATAATACTCCCTCCGTCCCATAAAGTTTGGTCTCTACGAAACTACGTGCAATTTTCAAACTAAAAAATAATGTATTTACTAAAATAATTTTTGAATTTTTTTTGCACCGTATAAAAGTTCTCGATGAGATCTATCAAATAAGATCCATATTGACTAAAAAATTATTTTCGTAAGCACGTTATTTTTTAGCTTGAAAATTGCACGTAGTTTCGTAGGGACCAAACTTTATGGGACGGAGGGAGTACCTCAGAAACTAATACACGAGTCCAGACCTGTTAGATGTGTTCTAGAAATGTCTATGATCCAGTAAATAGCTCTACAAACGATTGGATTTGATTGACTTGGAAAACGAAAAGATTTGTACAAGTTATACATTTCTGAATTCTGACTGCTGTAAAACATGAGAAGACTGAATTGTCCTTGTAAGAATAGGTGAAGGTTTTGGGATAGTGATGGTGGCTGAGAGATCCATGAATTGGGATCCTGGTGCATATAAGATCCAATGGGTACATGAATTCCCAGCCCCTTAGGTGAGGGGACCCGTTTTGCTAACAGTTTGCTTGGAGACCTAGTGTCTGTGGAATCATTATATGGAGTTCATGGTAGGTTTTTTTCCAGTCAGTCTTTGAAGCATCCCACTCAATACCACCAATTGCTAAGAAATAAGGAGTTAACTCGTCTTGCTTCAAAGAAGACATACCTTGCAGCTACTCCTCTTATAGCCAATTGGTGGTATTGAGTGGGATGCTTTAACGACTGACTCAAATTTGGGCATTGACCACGAATATGCCTTCAAGTGTTAGATTCATTGGGTTGTCTTACCCCAGGACACCAAGGCATGACTACTGTCATGGGCACTTGCATAGGTAGAATGTTATATTTATAACTTCCATTGTTCTACTCACAAAATGGGCGGTCTACGCAAAATTTCATGGCAAACTCTACTACGGCAAATTTCTAGGGTGCATTTCCAGTCAGACCTATCAATTGCATATCCCATTTGCTAACTTAAGTGGCAAATGTATTGTTGCTTAACTAATTTTAAGGATTCCGTGTAAGATAGGTGTAGTTGATGTTTTCAAATGATTGTTAATTAGTTTATTTTTTTTTAACAGGAATCTAGTCAGATGTCTTGGGAAGTATTTGAGCATAAGTTTAGTCTGGAGCTGCTTTAAATGGTTCTTCAGCGGCATTGGGGATTCTTGTGGGTTTGACAATTTTCCTACGCTTGGATTGACACTATTTAAGAACACGTAAGGTGCTATTGATACTCTGCAGGGGCATGTAGCTTTTAGATTACTATGATGTTTCTTCTAAGCATATCCCTCCCCTCTCTAAACCAAAGGAAAAGAGGGGGAAAAAGGCATCTAGGAAGGCTTACTCACAGACAAAATGTTGCTGTTAATCTATTTTATTTTCACAATTGCAGGTTCTATTTTGACTTTAGTCCAACTTATGTCGGATGTGGTCTTATTTGTCCTCACATAGTGAACTGTTCTGTTCTTCTTGGCTCGATCGTATCATGGGGCATTCTTTGGCCCTTCATATCTCAACATGCAGGAGATTGGTATCCAGCCGATCTTGGTAGCAATGATTTCAAAGGACTTTATGGGTACAAGGTATTCTAAGTTGCTGCTTTTAGTATGAAACAAAAGTATGCTGTGTCACTGCGTTTATTAACTGTTCGCAATTGACAATTTTGAAGGCTTGTTTACTTCTCTAATGTGGAAGTCTCAGTGATGTGATGTATCTAGACCCTTGTCATCCTAGGCTTGATATTTTTGGTGAAGTCACTGACATGCTTCAGAGGCACACATCTTGCTGACTTTCATCATGTACATCTGAGTCTTCTTTCCTTTCCCGTTCATCCCCTCTCGATGACAGTTGGATAATTGTGCATAATTGCCAAGCAAGGAAAGAAAATGTTCTCTCATCATTTTGAACTGTGTACAGATAAATCAGGCTAGTCGGGGATAGTCTTTTTCTTGCCAACCCGAACTTATTGGGACTTAATGCTCTGTTTGCTTTGGTTTGGGGATAGTCTTTTTGTTTGTTTTAGACAAGAAGTCCAGTGGACTAGAACTTCATTTTCTAATTATCCTTTTCTCTGCTATTTTGCAACTGATCAGAGTTTCTGTTGTTGCTAGTTTCTTTAGTCTCTATAGTAATATCACCCCTGCACAAAATGAGAGAATTTCGCCATACGCTTTTAGGTGAATCTTTAGTAAGTCCCTTTATGGGCTTCTAAATTTTCTAGAAAATAGAGATTTCTAGTTTTCTTTGTCTTTTAACGTCCTCTCGATTCCAAGTTTGGCTTTCATGCTATTATCTTATGCTCTAACACATTCTTCTACCTTTACTTTTGCAGGTTTTCATAGCCATCTCCCTCATCCTCGGTGATGGCCTATACAATTTGGTTAAAATAATAGCAATAACTGTTAGAGAATTGTGTAACAAAAGCACGAAAGAGAAGAATCTTCCTATTGTTAATGAAGTTTCAGGTGAGGAACTTAAAACATTAGATGTTACATGGTAGACACATGTTACAGCTCAAGATTTTTTGTATTCAGTTATTTTTGTAGAGAAAGATGAACCAAAAGCATCATTCTTGCTATTCTGCACTACTGATGGATGCAATTTTGACTTATTACTTGTATTATTCGACTAGAAAAAGGAAAAGTTCTAATGTGGATCCAATTTGTATGATTTTGTCAATGGTAACTTATTACTTGTATTAAAATGATTTTGTCAATGGTAACTATGAGACAGACAGCTGTTGATACGTGTTACCTTATACACACTTTTTAATTTTATTTCAAGTAATATCAATCATGATTCTTTTTAAGGATTCTGAGATTCCTGAACTTTTTCATGTTATGTAACTAATGTAAGTAAAGCTTTCTATGTTTCTCTCTTAACTTTGGCAGTACTTGTGTGCAAAATATGCGGTTCTGGCTTTCCTTAGCTGTTACTGTTTCTTGTTTTTTTCACGAACCAGTCTTTTGCAGATGACAAGTCTTCGGAACTACTAATGGAGCAAGGAAAACGAGACGAGGTGTTTCTAAAAGACAGGATACCATCCCGGGTGGCAGTTTCTGGTTATGTGGGCCTGGCTGCAATATCCACAGCTACAATACCATCCATCTTCCCACCCCTCAAGTGGTATCTAGTCCTTTGCTCCTATCTTTTTGCCCCTGCCCTCGCCTTCTGCAACTCCTACGGAACTGGTCTCACAGACTGGAGTTTAGCCTCCACTAATGGAAAAATCGGTCTTTTCATTATCGCTTCATTGGTTGGACAAAATGGCGGTGTAATAGCAGGTTTAGTGGCTTGTGGGGTCATGATGTCCATTGTATCCACTGCAGCAGTTCTCATGCAAGACTTCAAGACAGGCTACCTCACCCTCTCATCAGCCAAATCCATGTTTGTGAGCCAATTAATTGGAACAGCCATGGGATGTGTCATTGCCCCACTAACATTTTGGTTGTTTTGGACTGCTTTTGATGTGGGGTCACCTGATGGTCCGTATAAAGCACCGTATGCCGTTATATTTAGAGAAATGGCCATTCTGGGAATTGAGGGGTTCTCTGAGCTTCCAAAGCATTGTCTAGCCTTGTGTTGTGGATTCTTTGTGGCCGCTTTGCTAGTAAACCTTCTGAGGGATGTGACCCCGACGAAGGTTTCTCAGTTTATTCCGATTCCAATGGCGATGGCAGTACCATTTTACATCGGGGCTTCCTTTGCCATTGATATGTTTATTGGGACTGTGATATTGTTTGTCTGGGAGCTGTTAAATAGGAAAAATGCAGAAGATTACGCAGGCGCTGTTGCTTCCGGTTTGATATGTGGTGATGGTATTTGGACTATTCCATCGGCAATCCTCTCCATTTTCAGGGTTAATCCACCCATCTGCATGTACTTTGGGCCTTCTTCGAGTTCCTGAGCAGCAGGTAAGCCCTTGTACTTGATTGTTGTTGCGAACCCTAAATGGTTGTTGGACATGTAAATATGTCTGTTGTGCATTATGTATCCATGTGACTATTATATCCCAAATATGCTTTTCAGAAGCCTGTCTGTTATTGTGTCTCCTATCCGTTATTAACTAAACTTAGCAGCATAGAAAATCCATGAGTTTTTAATTGCAATCCCGAGCATTTGGCAAAACTGAGGAAAAATGCTGCTTTTGTAAAGCAAATATGATTCATCCAAGACGATAAACTGACTTTGAGTCGCTCTTTAATTTATTTTATTTATTTGTTGGTTTGACGGTTTGGGGTGTTTGGGTCAGCTTACGCGCTTGACCTCTTTCCTTTCCGGTTCGGTCAAAGGCAGACCATTCACGCCGGGACTAGGGGATTCACAAAAAAATGTACTTCCTTGCGGCCTAGCTCCAAGAATCGAACCGTGGTCAATTGTGTGAGAAGAAAACCAACCAACCAATCGGATTAACCTGTGTGGCATCTCTTTATTTTATTAGTGTTAGGCATTGTTTGGATTGGGCATTTATTAAATAGAAAAGCTTCAGGCACTTCCAAAAAGTAAATCCTTTTAACTTGGACATGATGAAGCACATGACAAATATTATGGCCACTCCCACTCAAATGTTCTGGTTCGATAATTCCATAAACCGATTCTATCGAGAAAAAATTTGTTCACCTTCACCAAAAGAGGGTGAACAAAACCCTCACTTTGATTGGTTGAAATAGTGTAAGGCCCAAGGAATCAATACACTTTTTCGTAAGGATGACATCACTTTGTGGTGAGATTCACACCATTTTTAGTGGATCCCACACCATTTCAACCTATCAGAGTGAGGGTTTTGTTCACCCCTTTTGGTGAGAATCAGATGGTTATTATCAGAGCCGGTTAATTCCATATCATTTCGATGTCTCTTTTAGTTTCCCTCTGATTCCGCTCTTTATTAGTATTTTTCCATTCTTTTCCAGACTTTGAAATAGAGCTAAGTGTGTTTCTCGTAGCCTTTTTTGTTTTAAAGTTGTAGACAGAGGTAATGGCTTTTTGTGTTTTTTTGCGAGGAGAGTATTTTGAGCAAAAAGTACAAAAAAACCGAACAAGTCGATAAGAGGAACGGGGCCTAAGGAAAATGGAAATGGATAAGAAAATCAAAGAAATGAGTTCAGCTTTTTTTTTTAATTATCTTTTCTTTTGATTTCCCTTTATATTTCGTTAGCTAATTCATGATCCAAGTAGTCATAAGACCTCTAATGGTCAATAAAATATATCTTTCACAAATCCCCAAGCTTGCTTTGTTGGGAAAATATATGGCCTCACTATCCCCCCTCTTATGGTGTGACCAAAACATAACATGCTATGCCTTTTCACGGTGAATGTAATACCATTTTGTGATGAATGTTATAATGGAGGACACTGTAAAAAAAGTTATTTTGAAAATGTTTAATTTCTTCTTTTGGTGCATGTAATGCCATCTTAGGTATTAATTGTTTTATGCCATTTTGTGGTGGTGGTTACGCCATTCATGATTTTTGTTACGTCTTTTAATGGTTAGTGTTATGCCTTCTTATGGTCAAATGTAAGGGAGATTCAGTATCCTTCGGATAAGACGGTGATATCTTAGGATTCCTTATTTTTGTTCCGCTTATTTTTCGTAAGTTAAACAGTAAGTACTGATAAAGGATGTGACTTTTAGTCTATCTAGTTGTATCTATTGGCTTCCAAGAGGGAGATCTAAGTTTTGAGTCTATAAAGAGACGTGGAAATTCCTTTGGTTGTATACATTGTTTTAAAAAAAAAACCAGTATCTGATAGCAAGCAAAAGGAAAGGGATTGGTATAGGAGAGATGTGACGTGAAGATGATAATGGTTGAGGTCCATAACTTAGGACTCATTCGGACAGGAATTCTTGTTTTATTGGGGGCTCAAAGTCCTTAACAGTAGTCTTACAGCGACAATCATTTAGTATCCCATCTAGATATGGCGACGTTGGGGCCGTGGATCGTGCTATTTTGATAATTCTAATCGTTCTAGATAAAATTGATAAGACCGTCACATGAACAATTAAATTCATGTAGAAAAAATGAACAATCTATTTCTGAAGTCATATTACTATCATTTTAAAATGCCACGTCGCTTGGCATTGCATCGAATATATGCATGTCATAATAATATTAACGGTCCATTTTTAAGTCGCAATGTATATAAATATATCCAAACACCTTAAAAGAAAAGAAGCTTAAGTTCGATTTCAGTGTTCCCCGATTTTTCCAATTGAACCCTTCGCGTCTTTGGCTCAAGGTTGAAAGCTGCTGGGTAATTTTGACATTCTGATTGGGTTATTTGCTGCACGCGCGTTGGTGTGCGTTGTAGGTGTGGGGGAGTTGAAGTCGCGTTGGAGCTTTCCAGCTCACAGATTTCATCTTCTTTCCTCTTCTGCGTTGGGCTGTGGGTGACTTGAATGCCGATGGGATGTCTACTGCTGTGTATTCTTTTGAGATCGCTCGAGTAAATGCGATGGAGGTTGGGGAGATAACACTCTCGTTCTTTTTGCTGTGTGTATTCCTTTTGCTTTGCTTCATCTTCTTAGGGTTTTGCGCTGCTCTTTTGGCGAGGTGAGGCTACCGCTTTCAATTCTTCTACTGGTTGTTTTGTTTTTTGTTTCTGTTCTCGCCTTCTAGAGTTTTACGGTTTTGTTTTGTGCTGTGGTGTTGGTCGCAGGATCTATTTGGGTTTCGGTGTTTGTTCTCCGCAGCTAAGGTTTGATTTCCTTCCTCTTTTTCAGCTGGTTGTGTATTCTAGGGAGGTGGCATGGGTGTGAGAGTTTATGGCATTTATGGATTATGTGTGGTGTTGGGTATTTTCGGATGGGATTTGTGTATTAGGGAAGGTCGTGTGGTTCTAAATTTTGGGGTGGTTCTAGAGCTATTTGCGGATTCACAGAGAAGTGAGCTACGCAAACCCAGATTTGCAAAGGGAACGTTAAATTGCAGTTTTGAATTGTCGACGTAAAAGTGTAGCTATGGGGACAAGTTTGTAGTCTCGACATTTCCAAGTAAAGTAGTGGACCTTAAATTCTTTTTATTGGGAATAATAGACCTTGGAATTGAGGTGTTTATTGAACAAAGCCTCTGATTGACGCGTTGTTCACAGAATCAACTTGTGCGTCATGGGCAGGGGGACGTGATCTGTTCAACATTTCGTCGAACAGACAGTGACAAAATTGATTCATCGAGATACAATCTTTGTTTCCAAGGGTTCTCATCATAATTGTGCATGTTGGAAGAGAATCAGGAGCAAATTACAGTGGAAACATGATTAAAAATCTCTGAAAAACACATAGAAGGGAGAAAATATTGTCTTTGATCAGGTTCCATAGCCAGATTAGTTGGCGAAAGGGGAAAGAAAAGTTTGGTTACTCGAAGTAGCTTTTGATAATTTGAATTTGTGGGATGGCAAAAAAAAAAACAAAAACTGATGGACCAATTTCTAGCGTTCAGTTTTCTAGAAATGGGGAGTTGAAGAAATCGAAGACACTTTGTCCACGGAAACTTGATTAGTTGTATGATTCCAGCAAAGAAGGTTGGTCTTTTGTTGGAGCCATGTTCACCAACGTTTCCAAAAGTTCAGCTCCCAAGCCTTCTGGATTGCCTATTGCACACATTTGTATCATGTAGAGATTATAATCTCAATTCATGTGTATCTCATAATTCTCATTTTAAATAATTGCACATTCATTTCTAATATTTACATTGCCTAAGTTAGTTCTAGAAAGCCAGTATAAATTTATTAGATGCCTGAGGAAACTCTTCTTTTCATTACACGCGATGCATTTTGCAGATGGTATATTGGCGGTGTCATTGTATTGCCGTTGTTTGATTTCCGTCTTGTGTGTACTTCGTAACCTATATTTTTTGTCTCTTTGTTTAAGTTATGGCTGTACAAGAACCCTTCATTTGTTGGTTGTTTGTGAAGCATCCTCTCAAGTTCTGTCGAAATGGTGATTTCTTCTACATGGAAACTGGCCGTGGAGCTAGGGTCATTGTTGCAGCAGCCGTTGACAACGGGGCAAATCACCTTTATTATAGGGCAGCTTTGACCTTTGTTGCTTGCTACAGGGGTATTTTGCCGATTGGGAACGTTTTTAGGTGGGATTTCAGGAAGGATGTGATTGCTTGGTTGAACTCGGTGGTTTATCATTTCTTTGTTCGGTATAGTGGGCAACGTGTGTACTCTAGAATGAATCTGTGTCTTTGGTTTGTGTCACATGGAATTCTGGTGTTTTCCTTTTTTTGTGTGATTTTTTTAATAGCTGTTCTGTTTCTCGTGATTTTCTTAGAGTTGTTTTTCTTCCGCAGATATTGGCCGGTGCTGGTACGTGTTGGATGTGCCTGGCCCTGAATTCACTGGCCCAACAGTTGAGTTCTTGCAATTTATGTTTATTTGATGTTTAAATTCCATGCTATTACAATCTCTGTTTCTTTTGTCTATTGGCTGGTGTGAATGGTGTTATGACAAGCTATTCAGATAGAAGCCTTTAAATTTTTTAGTGCTGTGGTAAGAGTTTTTATTTATGCCGTTCATGATTTCATGGTCGGTGTTAATTTCCTGATTATTTCCCTTAAAGGTAGGTGCTTGATTACTTGATTTTGGGGCTTGTGTTACCGCTGTATTTTCTGATTTGTTATTTTTGGTTTTTTTGGGCGTTGGTGCGAATTACCGCTGTACTTTCTGATTTGTTCTCTTTGGTTTTTTCTCATCGAGGAACATTGAAAGCATAAAAATGTAAAGGATTACAACATAGTGTTGTTTTGCTTTGAGAGTGTCTTTTGAGACCTAGGGGCCATTATTAGGTTTAAAACTGAGATATTTTAGTATTATTGGTTCGTCTCGGCGAGAGGAATCCAAAAATGTAAACGATTATGACTAGAACTCAATTTTTTAATAAGATCGAAAAAAGTGTAAAAAGCTGTCTTTTTTACTTATTTTTGTCTTTATTCAAAATATATATATATATATATGATTCGATCATAATTTTTTACTTTTTTGATTCCTCTCGCCAATACGAACCAATAATACACAAAAAGTTGATGCAAAACTAAAAAACACAAAAAAATTAAATAAATAAAGACGAAAAAATAAGCCAGTTAACTTTTTAGGCCAAAACACACCTTAGCAATGTTATTTGTTTATCTGTTGTTATTTTTGTTTACTGATATTTTATGATGTGGTTAGTTACAAGCATAAAAGCTCTTTCCCCCCTTTTTGGTACATGACCAAACCAGGTTGCTACCATTTCAAAGAGAAGATGTTATTCAACCATTGAAAAGGTCAATTGACTTATTTGTTGGCAGTGTTTCGTAGTATTTGCTTCTTTTTTTTTCCCCCTACTTTTCTCTTATTGCTATGAGCTGAGTATACTGATAGTTGAACTTTATTGCTTAGAACCATAACTATCTTTTTTGCTTCTTGAAAGCTTGTGGGGCATCTTTACCTTTGCTGAAATTGTTGATTTTTGAGAGACATTAGCTAATGGTTTTTTTTTTCCCCATCTTTACCTCTTGCGCTCCTGCGTAGGTTGTAACCTGCGACATATACATCGGTTATTTATTTTCAGGTGTGGAAAGATGCTGGTATATGAAAGAAATTTCCCAACCTGATTGTAATGAGGTAATAATTTTTTAAAATGTTATGAAGCATTTACCCAAAAAAATGTTATGAAGCTGGTGTAAATTATTTGTGCCATTTCTCATAATAATGTACTGTTATTTAAAGATCTAATTGCAGTGGTTTGTTGGATATAGACGTTGCCTCTGGGATTGAAGCTTACCTTTCAATTCAACGATGTGAAGACATGGATCTTAAAGAAGCTAGCCGTTTATATTTTGGTGAGCAGAACATTGAGGGAATGTTAAAGGTGTTAGGGCCATTTCATGAAATGCTTGATAATGGCGCAATGACAAGCAACACAACCATAAAAGAGAGTTTTCATTCAGGTAATTGCTCTTTTTAGTTTCTTCAAAAATAAAAGTTGTCCTTCATGAGTAAATGTGACAAAAGTTAACGAAGGGTATGCTCTTTTGTCTTAGTCTGCAATGTTTTATCGGTACTTGTCGTGATCCATGTTGCACGAGGCAATTTGAGTGACATTTTGCTCCCAGTTACTGATGCATATGTTTGTTCCAGTTTAACAGATCATATATGCAATAGTCCAAACTGTAGAATATTGTGATGGTTACTAGAATTGTGTGTAGTTTAGTTTTGTCTTCCATATTGCATGGAAGAAAACAAATCCTCAATGGAAATTGCAAATGAGGTATATGTGCACGTGAGTTAAGCATGCATATGTGGGTTTTGATTGTATCTCTCTATATATGTGGCAGTTTCAAGATAGATAAGAATAGAGAGATGGATAAGAATAAAAACATAAAAGGATTGGAAAGGAAGGTGGGAGGACGAGTGTCAGTTGTGGGAAGCATTCTTGGTAAGTAGTCATGCATGTTTAATAGTATGAAGAAAGCATGAAAGCTGCTCTTACGGGGGTTTGACTACAAAGGGAAAAAAGGGAGGTGTACAGGAGATTTTTAACATTTCCCACCTTCAACTACTTCCTTTTTTCTTGCATTTCCTACGTTGATCATTCTGGAGCAAAAGAAAATTGGCCAGACCTGGACAAGTTATGTGATTAGTATATGATTAAACCTCCCTTCTTGGCAGATGTAAAAACCTGGTCTGTTATTGTTAACCACGAACTTACTCGTGGTTGGGAGTAGTTCTGTGATGCTCATGATCTTCAAGTTAACTATAAAGTTGTTATCGGTTGTGAGTGGCAGTGGATATTTGAGGTAATCGTCCTTGGCGATACCGATACCAGTGTTGTGTATGCATGGTCGAGGTCCCATCATGGTTGGCAAACTCTACTCCCACTGCTTGGTTAGATAATAAACTTCATGTGCTCACAAATTTGATTATTAAGTTGTTTGCTATCCTTGGTTCAGGCTTAATCTCTCTAATGCAAGACTTACAACATTCCAATAATTTTTTTAAAGCAATTCTGCTCAGACTATAACAGCCGGTCAACTACCGGTGGAGATACTTGGCAATCACACAGTCAAACAAGACCTCACAAGACTCACATGGCCAAAATAAACAGTTATACAGAAACAAAATCACCTGCCAACGCGCTAGAGGTAAGAAAAGCTTTACCGTTGTTTATGGTAAAAAAATTGTAGCACATAGAAATCCAATCACAATACAGCCTCAAGTTTTTCTTATTTCACTTAGTGGTGTGTGCTTTCCTCATTATGCAGCTTTGTGATATTCTTCCATTTATATTATTAAGATTTAATGGCCCGCATATCAGCTTCAAATTGGCATTAGAATAGCTAATATTCCTGGGGTTATGGATTGGATATTCTCCTTTTCTTGCTACACAATATCTGCTAGAGGCAAGTGGTCATCCCACTGTGAAATATATTCTCCTCTACGCCAGATATGGGAATGTTGAGTAGTATATATGTTATGTAACGTCCACTAACTACTAATCTGGGTTATAATTTTGACATCTAAATCCTTGATTTGCATGGGAAGATGGCTGGTTTCACAAGGATATGTGGCTTGGATTTTACTAAGGACCCTAACTTGACCAAGTAGTTCCCTTTCATGAGAGTTAGAAATGTTGATTCCTAGAAAATTTATTTTCGGAATACTAAAAGGGGTTGATGATGATTCTGTTGGAAATATCAAATGTTGGGGTGTCCATTTGCTTATGCTTGTCCTGGAGCGGTTGATTGAGAGAAAATGTCATGTACAGGTGTTAGACCTCAGATTGCAGGGGCAGCAGTTGAACAAACAGGCGTCAACTTGGTCTTGCCAGTTCACTTAAGTTGTTCCACTTCCCCTGATTATGTTCGGAGGAATGCATAAGTTAAATTGGTTCATAGCTTTTCCTTCAAATTTTTGGTCTCAAGTCTAGCAATTTTTTGTTGGGAATGTTTGGATTTGGATTAAAGGATGCACAATGACTTTCTAAACCGCAAATAGTGGTGAGAATAACAGTAATTCTTTAAGTTCTAATGAAAAGTGGGTAAATGTGAATCATGGAAGCTTTGAAACGTAATATGGTTTGATGAACATGTATTTTGATGGAGCCTATCTTTAGTGTTCGACAATTTCTTGGCTTTTAATTCAGGTCTGAATCTGGAATATATAGCGAGGAAGTTTTAGCTTTCAAGTGTCTTCATTAGGAAAAGATATATGATCGAACCTATAATTGAAATGCTCAATAACTTGTGTGCCTACGCATATCCCAAGTTAACTATGTAATTAGCTCAGTATAATTTTTCGTTTCCATTTACCAGTGCCTAGAGAATTTCTATTATCGAACTAATTGGAATGTGATGTTGGGATGGAGCAAGACTCAAGTAACTGGGCTGTATGACCAACTATTCTTATGCTTATATGTGCTTGGCAGACTGTAGAAACTGAGAGTTTGTTGAAACCGATTATCTCAGCTGAAGAAGTACCTGGTGAGGATAGTATTAATGCTATACATTTATTGTTTGGTTTGGAACGATGTCATTTCCTCTTCTTTCTTTGGTTTCATTTGTATTTTCCCTTGGTGATGGGCAGTGTGTGTGCATGGGACCTATAAGAAGTTTTTGGACTCAATCGTGGAGCAAGGTCTCAAACGAATGGAAAGGCTGCACGTTCATTTCTCTTGTGGCTTGCCAACGGATGGTAAATTAGTGGCAAGTGTTTGAACTCTGAAGGGATCTTTATGGGTCTCTTAATCCAAATTACTTTTTCTACACAAACATGAAATCGTCTTCTTTTTTTTTCTTCATCTTTTGAATATCTTATGATGCCCTCTCATGCCGTCTTGCTCTGTTTCTTTTCATTTTTCTTTTATAGGGGGAGACCTTGGGTATAGTTAAACGAAGACATGCATCCAGTAACTAATGTGATTTTGTTGGTTTCTGACTACTGACATTACTTGTCAACTTCCAGGTATGAGATGCAACATCAATGTTTTGATCTTTCTCGATGTAAGAAAAGCTATGGAAGGTATATTCAGCAAACTTGAAATGGATCTGATCGTTTGTAATTGAGAAAATGGAAGACGTATTTCCTTTTAGTACCAGCATAACGTGGTAGCGCAGAGGAAGCATGATACTCGTCTGTTTCGCTTTTCGTTATTTGGTTTCAGAGGGAATGAAGTTCTATATTTCAGACAACAAGGTGATCTTGACTGAAGGTTTTGACGGTGTTGTTCCCGTGAAGTACTTTGAAAAGATAGAATCATGGCTGCAGAGACGACCCATACCCTTCTAAGCCTGCATCATCTATGTAGTGTTTGTTTCTCCAATTTTTTGGGACCTCGTGTGGATCATTCCATTGTTGTGAAATGCAGTAGCTTTCTTTCAGTTCGAAATCATGGCATGCCCGTCCAAATGGCGGCCTGTAATTTTTTGTTTATTACCTTGGCCCCGTGAACCCTGCCTGTGTAGATCTGTATGTTTGAACTTTGAACATTAAATATAATTGGTGATTTACGCATCTCATGACAAGGTGTTTTCTATGTGAATTTTGATACGAAGATGGCATGCTCTTCAACTATATGCCTTCTGGTGACAGTTTGGACTTTAGTCACCAGACGAAACGAGAGTTGGCATTATGGGTCTCTTACTCTCCTTCACTTTAAAGTAAAACTTTGTGCACCAGGGTTTTGTTTGAGTTACTGAACTCTGCTATGTGCAGGATCTTGTATCCAAGTATGAAGCATCGCCTCACGCCCAGAAAAATGGCGGAAACTGGCTGGATTCTTGAAACAGTGGTTTGTATCAGCCTTTTTTTTTTTTTTTTTGGAAATTTGGTTTTGGATGTTTTCTGATTTACTTATTTCTTTAACCACCCCAAGTTTGGATGGTCCAGTTGCTGATCTCATCAAGAAGCAAATAGATCAAATCGGTCAGAGAAGTGTTCCCTAATGCTACGATGCCGGTCTATTGAACATAAGATGGGATTGCTCAACAAGCAACTGGAAGCTAGCGAAAACTACAACTCTGAGTATTTAAATTGTTATGAGGACGCTAAAAATGACAAGCAGCTCTTGCCGATGATTACATGAGTCGGATATTGAATTTACAGTGTAAATGTAGCTCACTAGAGGAGAGTTGTTCGAGCTTGTGGAAAACTTTGGACTTGGCGGGGCAGGAGTCTGGGGATCGGAAAAGAAAATATGAACAGGTAATTTCAAAACAGAAGGCGGAGGAAGATCAGGCGGGCTCAGAAATAGCAATTCTCAAGTATACAAAACTTTTAATATTAGCTACAGCAGCCCTCATGACCCAAATCTTGACACTGGGCTCGGAGAATAAAATGTGGATCTATTAACTAATTTAGGCATAACTACGGTAGAAGGTTATTGCAATGTGCTACTATCAGCTTTTATCTACACCCACTTATCTAAAAAATGTAACATGCAAGATATCAATTGACACCAATGGGTTGCCACACCGTGCTTTGCACGGTGGTGACCACCTAGTAATACTATACGTATTAATGATGCACTTCAGCACTTGTTGCTTTAGTTGAAGCTTGATTCCACTACACATACTTTCGCCTTGCCATTGAAACTGGTTTATGACTTTTGACAAAGATGGAGGGTGGAAGGTAAAATGATTTTTTATTTGACAAATCAGTTTTTCGGGTGAGCTTACGTGCACCTTGAGTAATTTTGGATATTCAACTCCACTGTCCACTTATGGGGAGCCCAATCAATGAAACCGGAGTAAAGTTCCATATAGACTGGCACCAAAAGAGGGATCCGGGGTAGGTGTTGTGCGGCAAAACTATATCGTTTTGCCCTACCTCACTACACCCTACCCCAAAGAGCCTAAATCCCCTAAAATTGAACCTCAAAATTAACTCTCCAAACAAGGCCCTTGGACGCTTTGGAATTTGCCCAAAAATCAAGCATAACGATGTAGTTTTGCTGCACAATACGACGCACAACACCTATCGCACAACATCGACCTTGGATTCCCATAGGAGTTTAAAGCATCTAATAGTAAGTTTTAAACTTGAGAATTTAGGAGGAAGCAAACTTCTAAATCACCGCGAGTCTTGATTGGGATGCCAACCCCTTGTGATTGGAAGCTAAATTTGATTAAGATCAACACATATCCAAGCTTTATCTCTAAACGGCAATATATGTGAATGTATAGAAATGATTTGTACAAGCAAAGACTTTTTCTTCTTCAAGCTTTGAAATCATGCGAGGTTGGAATGATAATTCAACAGATAGCTTTCAAAGAGGGCCCCGCTGTTGTCTCCAAGATGGGAAGCACAACTCATAACCAATGCAATCATCAACATACACTTAGCCACTCCCACAATTTTCATCATTGCACAACTTTGATATTGGTCAATTCTTCGCCTAAAATCTCGATACAAATTTTTAAAAGTTTTAAAAGGCAAAGAAAGAGGAAAAAAAAATTTAATGCCAGATCTTCAGACTTCAGAGTCAAGCCATCCTCAAGTAATTGGGTGTTTGTGCTAATTGACGCACAACTCGACCAGTTTCAGGATTTTAGCTCAATAGTAAAATAAATGTATTGAGTGTTATATATTCGGACAATATATGAGCTAATGGTATTTATTATAATTGAAAACTTATCGGGTCAAGTTTATTTTGTTTTGTTGAGCTATATAATTTACGTACTCGCAAAT
The DNA here is from genome assembly GCA_963854785.1 of Vaccinium vitis-idaea. Classification (NCBI taxonomy): domain Eukaryota; kingdom Viridiplantae; phylum Streptophyta; class Magnoliopsida; order Ericales; family Ericaceae; genus Vaccinium; species Vaccinium vitis-idaea. The sequence continues at coordinate 22,602,067 of OY978224.1, read as the reverse complement.
GTAAGTGATTAAGTTGCTCTGCCTTTGTATGGATGATAGTACTATTATAGAAAATTTATACGTAAAACATAAGTATAAATTCTTAGTGGATTTGTTGAACTCAAGGGATTCAAGCGAACCCCTTGAAACCCTACTGCCGATGCCCCTGTTAGTGGTTGCAAATTTAAAGTGATAAACTCCTTATTTGTTGTAATGTTCCACTCGACCAATTCCTTAAGATCTCTCACACTTACCTCTTGTGGGATATTTTTACAGAGAACCCAAAATTGTCTAATCAGATTGAGATAGAATGCTAAAATGAAATCAGGAAATAGCGTGAGGAGTATCAATTCGTTCCCCACTTTGGTGACCAGAAACTGCAATGGATTTTCCATGCAATGGAAATCAAATTTCCTTTAATTCTTCCTTGATATGTACTAAGTTTGATATACATACTCGAAGCATGAAAATTACGTTTGTCGTGGTTAATAAATCTTTAACCGGGTCTTGCTAATCACCGTCTACTAAGCGGTGATAATATGCATCTAATGTCAAGCAAATTTTAATTTCAATACATCTTACAAATATATGTGAATGTCGACCAGTTTTAGGATTAAGCAAATCTTCAGAGTCTAGCAGTTAGGGGCAACTGCAGGATTTTAGCTCAATAGTAAAATAAATGTATTGAGTGTTATATATACGGACAATATATGAGCTAATGGTATTTATTATAACTGAAAACTTATCGGGTCAAGTTTATTTTGTTTTGTTGAGCTATATAATTCACGTATTCACAAATTTAAGTGATTAAGTTGCTCTGCCTTTGTATGGATGATGTGAGTGTTAGCTTGAAATGAACAAATTCCTTAGCATCATTATGCATAAAATTTCAAAGCGAAAATTCGAGTTCTGCCCTGGTGCAGACGCAAAGCTATTTTGTTGTGGCCTTTAGGTCACAGATTTGATTATCGAAAACAATTTCCCCCCCCTTATGTAGCATTATCCGTTTGGACGAACCCTGCTTTCGCTCGGCATATTTTCTTTTGTACTCCTATGTTCTTGACCAATAGGGTAAATATTCGCCCTTGCAGCCTTTCTTCTACTTTTGGGACACTCAACAGAGAATTTTATGGGTGCGCTTGGAAGTTCCATTTGCCTTTTGGCTTGTGATATTTTAACTAGAGGTGTGGGATACCACCCCGTGTGGGCCGGATGAACTTAGGCCTGGAGAGAATGGTTAGGTTTTATCTTGTAACTTTAGAAATACTCGGATATACCTTGTTTATTGTGTGTGACAAGTTGAGAGAGGCAGTGAGTGTGAGAGAGAGCTACACGAGAGAACAATGAGGATATCATTATTGTGAGATTGAGAGTGAGTGTGTAATCACCAAGGATTTATCTCTGGATTATAGTAAAATCTCCCTCCTCGTGGAAGTAGGTCCGATTTGCCGAACCACGTAAATTGTGTCTTGCTCTCTGATTTTACTGTTTTTCTGTGTTTGGCATAACAAGTCTGGGTGGATTTGTTACTTTGTTTATTTGAGCTTTTTCTTTGCCATCTTTTAGTGGTTACCTCTTTTTTTCTTTTTTCGAGCGCAAGTAGCTGGTTTGGCTAGTTGCTTTTTTGGGGAATTTTAAGTGTCCAATGGGAATGTATAATATGGCAATGTTAGTTACTTTTTTGGGGAATTTTAAGTGTCCAACGGGAATATAAAATTTTGGCAATGTCTGATCCCACATTGGCGTCTTGGTCATTTTGTTATCATCGCTCAACATCCTTTCAGCTTTTAACATATGGGTCTTATTCAAGATCCAAAACGTCGTTCAAAATGTTGTTTACATCGCAGGTCTGGCGAAAAGAATAACATTTAGATAAAGTTTTATCCGTCGTGATAGAAACAAATTGTATTTAGTACTACTTATTTTCGAGAAAATGCAAATTGGTTATAGTGACAAATTACTAACTTACAATAGAATTTATCCGGTGAGACCATATGATCTTTCATATACAAGACTTAACGATTTGAACATTTGAACATTTCGTTTGTGAAAGCGTAGTTCATCCTCAAGGAGAAAGTAGATGTGCACGAAAGAAATGGCGAATAAAAGATTGTATTGGTACGTTAATTTTACTACGGGCATGGGATCTTTAAAAGAGGAATATGTCATGCATCGACATCTTTGTTGGCTCCGGTTCTGCTTTGTCCTTGCCAATCATTACCAAGACAAAAGAAGAAAAAACTCTCCTCCACAAGGTCGGATCTTGGGGGGTGCTGTGCAGCCATGGTGCGGCTGCACCGGCATCGTTCCGACGATCCGAGACGTTCACAACGTAGAGCTCGTCGAGTACTACACGTGTACCAAAAATCAAGTTGATCGGATATCTTTAAGTACCTCATCGGAACACAAATAACTTGAAAAGAAATGGAACACAAATGGACACAAACACTGGATTAAAACCACATTTTCAAGTTATTTGTGTTTCGATGAGGCACTTAAAGATATTCGGTTGAGTTGATTTTTAGCGCACTTGTAATACTTGACGAGCTCTACGCGGTGAACGTCTCCGATCATCAAAAAATGTTGGCGCGGCTGCGCCACGAGTCTGCACAGTACGGTGTTGTGCATGGGAATGCACAACACCCCCGAGATTCAGGTCCCACAAGGTCTCACCACCTTGTTTTAAAATCAAGTAGACGGGCACATTTTCATTTAAAATTGTCAAATATAAACTTGTTTTTAAATCTGACAACCATTTTCTTTTCTTTTTCAGTTTTACTTCACTTTGTCGAGAAAAACTTGGGTGCCGGCTGGATACCATATAGCTCGTATCATGGCCGTCTAAAAGTGTTTTCGACGATCCGGGTTTTAGAGAGAGGGAGAGGGAAACGTAAGCCTGCCGAAATACTTTTGAATGACTGACATGTGCAAAAGGTATCTGGTTTTGTTCACCATGAACCAAAAGTAAGAGCCCAATTTACTATGATCATAGCTCAATGGTCAAGTCTAATAAACAAAGGACTAGTACGTTTTGGACCCAGTCCAACCCAGTAAAGACAAAGTCGATCTAAAACGAGCCCTAACATTTCGATTGTACTACAGTTGTTTTCTTCTCCTCCAAGAACCCTAAAAAAACCCCTTATTTGGTCGAGAGTCCCCAATTAAGCCGAGGATATGTGTCGTCATCCTAATTTTAGATCTGTTTTCAAGTTGTTTTCTCATTGTCATGAATCATGATTTTCTTCTGTTATATTGCAAGTAGTGATTCACTACTGCTGAAGAAATTGGGTTGGGTTAGGGTGAGAAAATGGTGTTTAACGAACTTCATTCTGACGGTGGCCGGAGTTAGCGCGGTGATTCTACTGATGAGGAGTGATGTCAAACAATCGGCTTCAATCTTCAAGCGCAACGTTCGTCAGATCCGACACTGGCTTGAACAAGAGTCCTCCACTGCCGCTAAGTACTCTCTCTCTCTCTCTCTCTCTCTCTCTCTCTCTCTCTCTCTCTCTCTCTCCCCTTTTGTATCTGCTTTTTATGTTGAGAAATTGGTTTTGCACAATCAAGAAAAGAACACAAGAAAAACCGATTTTTCCCAATTGTGTTGTTTCCCGCAGTGGGCACTGCCCCTACACCTCACGACCTGACCGTGCAGGTGGAATCCCGAATAGTTAGCTAAGCGCAAATTAGACCGAATCAGGCTTCCTAATCCTAGCATTTTCTAGGTTAATTATCATCAATATCAGCTTATGTCGGTGTATGTAAATATGGATATGTATAATTCATAAGGTGCTTTTGTAATTGGATTGGTTGGAGTTTTTTTTTTCCTTCCCCTTCTTTGAAAGTATATTGATTTTCATACTGGTCTCTGCTTTCAGTGCTTTATGTAGTAGTAGTAATTGGAGTTTGTGTTTGCTCTGCATTAGAGCTTCTCCTATGGTGTTGTGAAAAATGACATAGAGCTACATTTTCTGCGACAGTAGCTCCAATCGAGCTTCTGTATAGCTGGCGATTGCTTTAATGTATTAAGCGTCAGTTTGGAATTTGTGGAAAGAAAAAGAAAACTGTTAAGAAAGAAAGTGTGGAGAAAATGTAGTGTGCTCAAACCTATGATTTCCTTTTGTCTTCTCCCTGTTTTTCCAAACCAAACAGGGGGAGGGAAAATGTTAAACTGTCCCTTCTCTTCCTTTCTTTTCCATAAGATCCAAACAACCCTAAAGCAGCATTACTACATTGGAGTCTTGTTATTTTTGAGCATTTTAGCATTCTTTGGTTCAACTAGCATTCATTCTCCTTAAACCTAGAAAGAGATGGTTCAATGGCAGTGCTGTAACTTGAGGAATTATTTTTGGCAAGCCATCCCAATTTTTTAGCTCCAATGGGTTTCAATGTATTTAGGATTCAGCCAAATAATGGCTTGGCCAGTTCTTCAGTCAGTTTTGGCTTCGCTGCATCGCCGATTTTCCCAATGAACTGTCGACCTTCCCAATGAACAACTACAAGTCTACGCCGATCAAGAACTTTGACGAAAATTGGGAGAGACATGAACTTGTAAAATACCTGAAGTTACCAAGTTAGAAATCATCGAAGTTCCTAGCAAAACAATTTGTGTTGAGGAATAGTAAAAAAATCCAACAGAAATTGCTTCCGGTGAAGAAGAGACAATAGATCTGTAATTCCTAGATTCACTTGGGCATGATGCCAGAAAAACCTGGACTGAGACGTCCATTGTTAAGACTTAAGAGAGTATAGCTGACAGAAGCTCGTAGAGAAACATAAACAAACATGAGACAAAGACTTGCTTCAGTTCGAGATTTCGTGGCCACCACAGGTGGTTGCCAAAATGAGACAGAGAAACCTAGAAGGTTGACAAATCATGAGTCGAATTGAGAATCGAAATGGTCCTTTTTCGAATCACGAATCACACCAATTCGGTCGTTATTTCAAAAACACGTGGGAAAGTAAATTTATTGATTTGGGTGACAAAAATGCATACTATAAATGCAAATTTTAGACCTAAATCAAATAGAAAGCTTGTTTTAAATGATGGATTGTTAATCATGTGGATTAATAGGTAAGTTGCTTCTATTGCAACTTGTAGGAGATGAGAATTCATGAATCCTACTATTAGTCCTCTTTGTGAAAAAGAGTTAAAAGTACAAGGCAAACCCTTTGAAGGTCTTTAGGGTGATTGTATGCCATTTTGTATTTCAAAATAAATCTTCCATTTCTTATTACATTTGATACTTAATAAGAGAGAAATCTATTTTTTGTTGTAATTAAGGAGAAACATAGACAAAAGATGGCATACAACAATACTAAAAACCTTAATAATAGTTTGAACCCTTGTCCAACAACAAAAAAGGCAAAAAAAGAGGGAAATTTGAATTCAGGAAATTGAAGGTGAATCAAACAATTCATCGATTTGATTCACCGATTCATCACTTCAGATAACCGATGCAACCTAATCGTATCGGTTACCCACTAAATCGTACGATTTTGACAGCTATGACCCCTAGATGGCGAGATAATGTGAGGGTTTGGATAGAGAGAGAACCCATAGCTGGAGAAGATGAGACACAGAGAGACAAGTCAGTTTCTTGATAGGAGAGAATTTTGTTTCCATAGAAAGAGCTTATAGGACCTATTTGGAGATGCTAAGTTCAAGATAAATCTATGCTTTGATTGGTGTAACTGTAGGTAATTCCATACTAGGTAGACTTATTCAGTGGCAATAGGAAAGAGTACGGATTTGTGATAGCTTCAGCTTCCTTTCACAACGTTGCATTTCTGCTTATCTACCTAGTTGTATTTTCATTTTCCTCTTTCTTTATCTATTGTAGCTTTAAGCCTTCAGCTTCCTTTTTGTTTTCATTACATCTTTTCAGGGTTATAGTGGAGTCTAGGTTATCACACATCTAAAGTGAAGGTAAAAGTAAACTAACAGTTGGGAGGACAATTACCTTGCTTCGAGCTCATTTCTTCACACAGACTAATTCTGTCACTATTCCATTCTGGTCTTCTCAAGCTGGCCATGACATAATGGTTGATTATGTACAGTACTGCCAAAAATTATTGTCTGCTATGTCATCGTGAAATACATTATGTGGCAATTATTAGCGTACAAACAAAAGTTCGTGTCGTCATGAAATAAATTGTTTGGGAAGGGAAATAAGCACATGGCCAGGTAGGTGGCTTCGGTCTCCACTTTAACCATTATGTAAATCTTGCATGTCAATGAATGTTTAGAAACCCTCTTTTTCTGCCACGGTGAAAGCTGTCTTCAGTCAGTTGTTCTGTATTTCTTCGTATCTTATTGCAACTTCTATGGATGTTTCTTTCATGTTTCCTTTTTCATTGAGGCTATCATATGAAAATGAAATTAGCTAATTGATCGTTTCTTTTAGGGAAATGGAGAAGGCAAAACCCAAGGAGCTGTCTGGGAAAGATCTTCCTAAAGAGGACAAGCACTAGGTGTTTCAAATAATACATGGAGTTTATATCATAAAGCTTCTTGTTGTCCATTTTCTTTTGGTTTACCAATCTATCCTGTACAAAATTTTGACCAATTTTGGTTTGTGTTTCTAAGTGAACTCTGTAATATGCACTGAAAAAAGGTGTTATGTTTTGGATGAAATCTTATGCTGTAGAAATCATCCATCTAAACTCTTTAATGTGAATGAGGTCCGCTCCAGTCGTTTGTGTTCATGTGATATTGGGGCCGGAGGTTTGAATGTGAAAATACCAAATGAGCAAGGAACTTCTTAAAAGGTAGAAGTAGAGTGCATGTATTAGTAAGAGAAACATGAGAGCCAGTTTTATATCTGAAGATAAAGGGGTAAGAGCAACTGGCAACTGCAATGGTTCTGGCTAGTTTTTGGTAGGCTTGATACGTGGTTTTTTGCTTTGATAATCGCAACTATTGATTCATTGTCACTTAGAATAACTCTCATGGTCAGCTGATGCACAAATGACAACAATCATGCTGCCAAATTTGGGCACGAAAATGGATGATCTATTTTTTGGCCGCCAAAACGGCTCCCCATTGGAGCTGGGGAATTTGGCATTGAAGCAAAATATGGTGCTTCAAAAATGGCTTTGCGTTGGAGATGTTCTAAGAGCAAGTCCAGTGATCAGCTATTTTGGCACATGCCATTCTCAAACATTGGCCATGAATAGTGTCATTTAGCCAAAAAATTGGCAATGTTACTACAATAGTGCATGGCCATTTTGTAGTGTCATTCTTTTTCAATAATTCTCCTTTATCATTTTTTCAACTACCAAAGCTATGACCTCAGCTCCTCTCTGGGCTCCTCGCTAAGCTTCTTCTTTAATATTCTCTCTCTGTCTCTCTCTCTCTTGAACACATATTTTACCGGGAAGGATTTGGTGGTTAGTTTGGTGAGGTGGCACAAATTAGGGGTGTACATGGTCTGGATTGGACCAGTTTTACAGAAATCCAAGAACTGAACCATATATAATAATAGTTCCAAAGAATTGAGAACCATAACCAGACCGTCACACATATGGAACCAAATTGCAACCAAACCGTTAGACAGGTTCAATTTGGTTTAGTTCCCGATTTTAAACCATGTTAGCATCCAAAAATTGCCAAAAGCAAACATGAATAACATACTACTAATTCTTTATAATAGCTGAAATAATTTCAACAACTTCATTAATCTTGAAAACTTAATTTGTCCCTAAAATAGATCTACAAGCCCAACAAAATAACAAAAAACAAATACTCTCTCAGTCCATTTTTAAGCGTCTTGCTTCATAAATCCAACTTATTAAAGAAAAATATCATCATTACTCATTTTACATCAACTTTCACCTCTCTAGTTTACACCTTTCACATCAATTTTTACCTTCAATTTTCAAAATTATCCTCCACTTCTACTCGTTAACTATTTACCCATTAACTTTTCAAAAGAGCAAAACAATAATTGTACAAACTTTTACTTATTAACTTTTCAAAAAACACACTTATTGTCATAAATAGTAATGGCATTCAGTTTCACAATTTTTAGAACTTGTGCGCTATATTTGGATCATAGATTTGATGAGGCATTTGTGGAGGAAAAGAAGAATGTATCGGAAAAGAAAAGAAGATAATGCAGCAAATACAGCAAGCAAAATTTGGGCATCTTTGATTTCCCTTTCATTTTCTTTTCATCGATTAACGTAGACGCAAATCCATGTTCCAAACACGGCCTTAATGAGATTCCATTTCTAGATAGATCTTGAATAGATTAGGGGGTTCAGAGTAAAATAAGGCATACCCATGTGACAATAGACTTGTATTGAGCATGTGATTGTTTTTCTACAGGCTTTCTTCCCAGTAGAAGCTCCAAGAGGACTACTCCAAAAGCATAAACATCACTCTTATCACTCAATTTTCCTGGGAAAAAAAAAAAAAATAGGAGCTGTTCATTTTCTTGACAGGTAAAAGAAATTTGAATCTACATGACCTTACACATGCTTTTAAGTTTTAAGTAAGCGGGAATGAAATCGCAGAAAAAAAAAGTAGTAATTCGACATAGTATGACAACGGTAAAGAGAGGAAAAAGAGATGGAAAACAACTCTCCCTTGTTTGGTGTTTTAAAAGAGGAAAATAACTTTCCCCTAATTTTCCTAATTGATTTTCTTTTTATTTTTGCCCCACGCTACAAAGCATTGGAAGGAAGGAAAATGAAGGATGTTGAAGTCACCATCCAAAAGCACAGATGGTTATATTATGTGAAGCTAACCATGTTTCACAAGAGGTTTTCTGCACACAAATTGCACAAATATCAGTCCTAGACTCCTAGTGTGTTATGTTTTCTGCACACAAATTGCACAAATATCAGTCCTAGACTCCTAGTGCTGTTTTGTTTATCTTTTATTTTTGTGTTTGATAACTCAATAACCGGCCCAATGAACGTCTAATCCGGGAACTAATCCAACCGTCCACAGCAAGGCACCCAATAAAAGTCAGGACAAAAGCTCTGATACCAGTTAGAAAATCTGAACAACGCGCTCAAAAATCACCAACACTCAAAACTCTGAGGATCTTGGATGCTATGAATCACAGAAAACAAACCAGAGAAAAAGAGGAAGAGAAAGAAACACATAACACACAGATATAAGAGGTTCAGCAACTGCCTACTCCTCGGGAGTCACACCAGTTCACTATGAATCAATGGAGGAGACTCTCAAAGTTTCTCTCTACAAGTACAACAGTTTTCTCTCAAAGAATATGAAGTTCTTAACCCTAAAAATCTGATTGAGGACCTTAAATAGGTGTTATGTTCGTGTCTGATGATCCTGACCAAGTCGTGACAAGTGCTGAATCTTGAGAAATTGATTTTCGCAACCTTACACCATCTGCACCTAATTAATGTGTTGTTTAAATTGTGTTATCTCATAAACATTAATTTCTTAACTTTTATTCTAAAAACTCATAAATTTTAAGTAATATGATTCGTAAGATTTTCACTATGAATCATAACATTTAATTGTCGTAACTTATAGCGATAAAATCTTTAACATTTTACTAAAAATCATAACATATTAGTGCATGTCGTAACTTTTGTACTAAAAACTCGTAATATTTTGGAGGTGCATATGGTAAACTCCCAAATAGAAATGTATATTATAGCATTTCCCCTAAAAGCCAAACAATACCGGTAATTGATTTTGACACTTCATTTGCTGACAACCACACTTTAATATATTTACTTTTCAGCGTTTGATATATACATAACATGATTACTAGTTTACTACTAAATCACAAATATTAGAGAATGATTATCGAAATTTGGAGGGCCAAATTCATTCCCCAAGAATAAATAGATTGTTATATAATGTAAGTGGCTGTCGTGAGATTTCATGTCAATTTGGGTAGACGTCTTAGCATCACCGGAGTCATAGGATTAGGACCAACTTGAAGTTTTTAATAGTATAAGATTGGTCACCTAATATGTGCTGGCACTGCTTTGACTGTCTGTTAATTACCTAAGGTCAATTTCATAATTATGATTACTTCATCATATGGTACACGGCTGCCAAAACCAGACAGAATCAGATTAGCCATCATCATTAAGGGACTCAATCATTTAGACACTTGGGAGTAAAAGAAGGGTTATGAACAAATATTTATCCATCTCTACAACAATTAGCAATTAAAAACTGCACAACTTTTCTTGGCATAATAATATCCATCCTATCTTGTATCCGAACTCAATTAGGCACTATGAATGAATTTATCTTTCTTTAATTTTCATCTCCGGTGGTTAAATATTCATTTTATATCTCAAAAATGTCCATGTCGACGAACAAACAAGCAATTAATTTTTAGAGATCAATTATGGTCTACCAGAGAGAGCCATTTAAAGTTAGAGTAAAACTCCATATGGATTGACTTCACATAGGGGTTAGGATGTTTCAAAGACCTAGTAAAGCAAAACCCTTGAAGTACTCTAATTTGGACGGTTGCTTAAAAGTACGATGGTGCTGAGTATACACCAACGGACCACACTCCCAATCACACCCGTCTACGGGGCGAAGTCAGTAAAATGTAAGGACCAAGTTATACAAATCAAAAGACCAGGTGCAACTCATTCATGACTTGTCTTTGTTAATAAATTAGTGTAAGGACAAGTCAATACAAATATAAAGAGATGACAAAACAAGAACAAAGTCCAAGTCAAAAAGAGCTCCCAAAATCAGGTCATAAATTATTTGCACTTGGTCTTTTAATTTGTATGATCTTGGTCCTTACACTTTACTGACTTGGTCCCGTAGCTGGGTGTGGTTAAGGGTGTGGTCCGTTGTGGTGTATGTAACATTTTTTTTTTCTGACATCCAATTGGGTGCAAGATCCATTGTGTCCTATTTCTATTTGTCCCTATGGTTGTTATGCTCTGACATCCACTTGCGGCTAGGCTTGCTTTGTGTGTTACTTATACAATTGTACCAGAGACATTTCTGCAATTGATAGACTTACATTGAAGGCTTCAATGATTGACTCCTCACTCCTGTTTCTCTGAACCACTAATGCGTATAAAATGCTCCTGAAAACGAAAGTCTTCTTCAAGATATCTCTTTCCGTATAGTACCAATGTTTGTGGCTTTTCCTATTTTGCAAAGACAAGCTGACGTGATTTTCGTTTAGATTCAGGAAATCCAACATCGGAGACAGTAATATCCCGTCTCGTATTGAAAGTTTACAGAGATGATCTTCGTTATGTAATCAATTACGTGAGCTGTAACTTGTAGAAAATTAAAGGTTGTGTTGGTTTGGATTTTTGGGTTTTTGTTTTTGGTAATGATTGGAGGGAGAAATAGAGATAATAATTAAAAATAGCGATTAATGATTAGAGAGAGATAGAGAGAAAAATGAGAATAATATTTAAAAATAAGAATAATAATTGGATAATAATTGAGAAAACCGGGTCTTGAAACCCAAAACGAACAAGGCCTAAACTTTAGCATTTTAAGTCATCGTGCATGTAGTCGTCGCGCTAGTACTTTCTACGACCTTTACCACCCATTTCTACAATAATACATCGCTTTAGTATGTGGTTAGAGTCTTAGGAAAAATGTTGTGGAGAACAAGTGAAATATGATTCTGCTATCAAAGAAAAACAACGAAATAGAAATGAAGAGGAGAACGAAAGGGACGGTAGAAGGATGGAAGGTCACCTTCAATAATTGGCAATATTTGAAGCAAAATTAATTAATGAGAGTTTTGTTTTTGTTGTTGGAGAGTTGCTACTTACACACCATTTCGAACTCGCGTTTCAAACACGCCAACAAATCTTGTGAGTTTCCAAAACATGTTTTGAAAATCCGGGTCGTTTATTTTATAGCTCTAGACGTCCTAATCATTCATGCAAAAAATCAGATTGATCAGATATTGACAGGTCGTTGATTCAATCCAATTGAATAACATCAAGAATTTTAACGATTCGTTTTTTAAAATGTAAAGATTAATACCAATTAATGTCCGATCAACATAATTTTGGGCATGAATAATTTTCATGCCAAGACCTACAAAATTAACAATTTCGATTGTCAAAATGTGTAACGAAACTCACCTTATTTGGTTTGAAATGTGCGCACATAGAATTAGCTTTGGATGTGTCCACAAAGATTTCTAGAGTAAACCCGACCAAGATCACGAGCAACCCATAGCTCCATGTTTGTCTGTAATGCACGACTTGGACTCCACTAGTCATTGTCTGGCCTTTAGTCGTTGATGATGGTCAATTTTCTTTCTTAGGTTTCTTAATCAGATCATAATTAGGTGGAAGTACCATAAAACCATCCCATACGTTTATCGAAAATCTCAAAGATAAAAGACCGTAAATTTCAACAAACTAATTCTCATAAATGATCAAAAGTAGTAATTTCACATTGTTAGTATTTTTCGGTGTGGAACGGGTAGTTGCTCTTGCAGAGGCATGGCTCTTGCTCATGTAATGGCTCCCTATTGGAGTATTCCATTACGCTTAGGAGTTCGTCGGAGTTGTCTCGGCGTTGGACCGGCGGTTCTATCTGTAGTAGTTGGTTATCAATTGCCGTTGTATGGTTTACTCTGTTATTGGATTGTCTGTAGATGCCGTATGGCAGATATTAATGAACTGGTTCGGTCTTCTGATTGAGAAAAAAAGAAAAAAAAAAGTATGCGGAATGAGTCAATAATGTAAAACATATATGCTGCATCTCCACCTAATTGTTACTTTCGAAATGAAATCAATTATACAGTATGCGTAAAATCTACTCTGAATGATATACTAATGTTATTTTCAAGCAGTAATTGATATTCACACCCTCCAAATTGTTATCCACACCCCTCTTTTGTCTTTTAGTAAAAAATTTGCACATAAAAAATTCACTAGAAGACAAGAAAGGGAGTGTGGATAACAATTTGGGGGGTGTGGAAATCACTCTTCTTTCAAGCATACATAAAGAATAGAAACTGCTATAATACACAATAATTTTAATCTGTACGGAAATGTTATCCCATATATCTATTGTGCCTAATAATCTAAAAACATTTTATTTGTTAATTATTTTTAAGTTCTCATTTTGCAGGCGAGTGGTACAATTTTTTGGGATAGAGGGAGTACCAAATTTATTTCAACCCGAAAAGCTAAAAACTAGTACCTACGCTCCAAATGCGATTGATGGGGAGCGGGTATGTTGGGTTTTTTCCAAAGACTAGGGCAACCTAATGACCTCTGAAACCTTTATATAGTGTTCTAAGGGCAATTGGGTTAAAAAATACAGGAATGATTTTTGGAGGAAAGTTTGCCGTGAAATCACTTTAGTGCACGTAGGTGTTAGTTTTGACAGAAAACTTAACATTTTCAGTTGCACACTTTGGTCCAAAGTAGAGGAGGTGTCTTCAAAATCGGAAAAAGTACGGATGGTGTAGGTCAAAATTATCCATTTTACTATGGTTCACTTTTCTTGTTTGAACTAGAGCAAGCATAAGAAAATTAGATGAACCTTAGAGCATCCCCAATGGCATACTCAAAAAGAAAAATACTCAAATTTTGGTATTTAGACACTCAAAAAGGGCTCACAATGGCATTTGGATAAATACTCAAAGTTAGCAACATTTTTTATAAATACTCAAATTTTGGCATTTGGATACTCAAAACTACTAACATTTTCCCAATAATCAAACTGGCATACTCAAAACTATCAACATTTTCCCCTCTTTTGATTATGGACAAAAATAAACCATTGTAGAGCTTCACATTGCTAACTTTAGAAACCCATTAAATTAATACTCAAAAGATGATGTGGCAACATTTGAGTATTCACATTTGAGTATGCCATTAGTGATGCTCTTAGTTGAGGAGTTGGAACAAACACCCACTAGTTCCCATAGCTTTTTCTTTTTTTTTTATTGATCAACAAACTAGGTCCAGAGCTATATATATATATAGGTAACACTTCTAGTTCGGGATCCGAGATTCCAGACCTCCTTGTTCCCGATATTTTTTTGACGATCCGATCCGTCCAATGTGTTCAGAAGGTGTTTTCAAGGGTCTATGCGGGAAATCTCCAAAAAAAATATCGGGAAGGGCTTGATCCAAGCAGTTTTTCGCAAAACTGTAAATATACAATTTTTGGCCTCCCTCGTCTCCGGCGAACCCCTCTCCGACGACCCCCATCTCCGGCGTACCCCTCTCCGTTGAGCATCTCTCCGGCGATCCCATCCCGGTAACGTTTTGAGTTCTGGATTTTGGGTTTAAAACGGCGCCATTTTCTCTCTCGCGGTCGATCCAAGCCGCCTTCCAAAGCTTTTCCGGCGATGCTAACAACCGATTGAGGTAATTTTCCTCGTGACTTCCATCGCCACTAGACAACCAAACTGATACACCATGGACCATCGAACTGGACTAGTACTATTCCATTAGGGCCGACCCTGAGATTATAGAGGCCTAAAACGAATTTTAATAAATGGCCCCCTCAGTTTCTTTTCCCCCCCAAAACATTCAATGTAGGTTACTAGTAAACATGGTACTTTAGCTTCATAAGTTAACTAAAACAAAATTTTAAATTTTTTTATACCATTACGCAAAAGGAATCAAAATAACAAGTCCCGCTCATTTTCAAACTAATCACATTGTTAATTTTAATTGTAAGATAGTAATATTTATAACAAGAAGAGAATTCTTTAACATTTTTAATCTAATAGAAAAATAAGAAAAAAGAATATAAAAGACGAATTGATTTTCTGCCAAAAGGAGCTAACAGAAAAAAATAATATAAAAGACAAACAAAAGGAATCAAAATAACAAGTCCCGCTCATTTTCAAACTAATCACATTGTTAATTTTAATTGTAAGATAGTAATATTTATAACAAGAAGAGAATTCTTTAACATTTTTAATCTAATAGAAAAATAAGAAAAAAGAATATAAAAGACGAATTGATTTTCTGCCAAAAGGAGCTAATAGAAAAAAAGAATATAAAAGACAAATAAAAAAGCAAGAAAAAGAACTTCTGCCACTACCAAGAATTGAACTCACACCCTCACAGTTCTCAGCAATACATGTTGACCACTAAGACAGAAGCCACATTCTGCTATGTTTCGGAAAAACATCTATATATAATAAAAATTTCATATATTGGAGTGGGCCCTTAATTTTTGCTTAATTTTTTAGGCCTAAAGCGGCCGCACCTCCCGTTGTAGGCCAGGGCCAGTGTTGTATTCCATCCATGAGCACTGAGCCATTCTCCTTTATTGATACTTACGTTAAAAAAATCTGTCCAATAGGAAAACCACTATACAATTCCATAATCAGCTTCAAAAAAAAAAAAACATTACATTTTCCATTCGCCTTTGCTTGTGACGTTTTTTTGAACCCCTCAATCTGGACGGGGTCGTCGGAGAAAATTAAAACAAAAAAACTGAAATTTGGGATTCCAATTTTTTTAGGGCTCTAAGAATTTATGTGTTAGCTTCAAGGTTTTAGCGTCGCCGGAAAAGCTTTGTTTGGCGCCGTTGTAAATCAAAATCCAGAGGGTCGCCGGAGAGAGGGGGACGCAGGAGATGGGTGTCGCCGGAAACAAGGGTGGCCGGTGGAGTGGGGAAGGGTAGAGGTAGAGTCGAGTGGTGATGGACAGGGGTGGACGCAGGATTTGTCATTAAGGGGGTCAAAAATCTATAATATTTAGTCTCTTCGTTTCATTTTGATGGTTCCCTATGAAGTTACATACAAATTTTCAGCACATTTGGGGCAACTAATTTATTTGTAGGGCAAGGAACAAAACGTAAAGACAACAAGATATACTCCTGTGGGGCAAAATAACCAAAAAAATATGCATATCCCAGGGAGAATTTCCGGCTCAGGGCTGACCCCCTTGCCCCTACATGGAGCCGCCCCTGGTGGTGGATGTTTTTTGATAGTGAGAAGAAGATGAGGGACAGAGGAAAAAAAAAGAGTGAGAAGAAGATGAGGGGATAAGAGAGTGTAAAAGAGCTGGGTTAATCTCAGCCATCCAAAGCAAAGGTTGAGATATTGTGTCATTTGTTGTGTTTTTTTGTTGTCTCTACGGAACAACCCCCCCCCCCCCCCCCCCCCCCCCCTATATATATATCATAAAAAAGAAGAAAAGGACAACTAGTTGTAAAAAGAAGAGAATCTTACGCTTTGTTTGGAACTTAGGGAGATAAAAGAGAAAAGAAGAGAAAATAATTATTGAATTAGAATTTGAAATTTTCCCTAAGAACTAAACAAGGGAAGGAAAAATTTTAAAGGTGTTCTCTTCTTTTCTAGTACTTGTTTCCATAAGTTTCAAACAGAGCATTACTTTCTTGGCGAATATTTGCAACCCAATGAAAAGCTAGCCCTTGTGGTAGACTAGTCAAATTTTGCAAATTACCAAAGAAGACTGGGCTAGCTGGAGAGCGATTGGTAATACTCCTAGTCAGTCATCCTGTACTCCTAGTCAGTCATCCTGTACTGGACTTGGAAAATTTATGGTTGGGCCC
Organism: Vaccinium vitis-idaea; assembly: GCA_963854785.1. Taxonomy (NCBI): domain Eukaryota; kingdom Viridiplantae; phylum Streptophyta; class Magnoliopsida; order Ericales; family Ericaceae; genus Vaccinium; species Vaccinium vitis-idaea. Next base: position 22,585,590 of record OY978224.1, on the reverse strand, counting down.
TATATCTTCTGGAGCGTGTCCAAAACTTTATGTAGTACGTAAATCCCATACAATTTCAAGAGTGGGTGGGGCATGCCTGAGGTCCACTACCTAATGAGCACTGCTACATATTTAGAATGAGACCATTAGAGTTCAATTCTAGGTAGTTTTTAGATATCTATTTTGGGTATCTAGATTTTCTGTAGTATAATATTATCAACCCCGAGTCCCAAGGGTTGGCTTGGTGGGTTTCCTTCCTCTTTAAGATTTTAAGTTCGAAATCTCTCAAATACTATCAACGTACTCTTGTGAGGTTAGTTCATACGAAATTTTGCTTTAACTTTAAATGAGATTTCCAAGACTTATCGACCCAATAACCTGGTTATAGTAAATAAATAAAAAAAGGCATCATATAATGTTGTCGAGGCTATACAATTTATGGGATCCTCTCTATGTCGCCCCTTGCAGTCTTCGTAGGGGCAGGAGTAACAGATGGTTTATTTTGATGACGTGGAACTTTCTCTTTATTTATTTACGATAAAATTCATTCAAGAATGATTAAATTGTCCAGCTGGACGAGATTCCAAAAATAATTACTCACACTGATGGGAGAAGGGGTTTTGGGGTGGGGAATTGTTTCGACTGGTTTCTCTTGCAATTAGAGAAAACATTAATTTCCACCAGCGGCGGAAACAAATGTTTCCTTCAAATCAATCACAGCGGTCCGTGTGATTGGGTAGTAAATACACATTGACTACCCAATCACACGGACCGCTGTGATTGATTTAGAGGAAACATTTGTTTCCATCGCCGGCGGAAATAATGTTTTCTCTAATTGAAAGAGAAACCAGTCGAATTTTGTGTTTGGAAGAGTTTTGGATCAAATAAAAAGGCGGTAATTTGGGTGTGAAGAAACCAAGGATTCTAGAGAGAGAGGGAGGGAGTAAAAGTCAGAGAGAGAGAGAGAGAGAGTGAGGGAGGGAGGTGGTGTGTTGATTGAATTATACTCAGTGCGAATAACAGAGGGGTTGCTGGTGCAGAGTTCGGGAGATGTGTGACTTTTAGTTTTTTTTTTTTTGAACAGTAGGAAATCCGTAGTATTCCATGAAATCGCCCAGCGGCACTTACAAGATTGCATCCTAAAATACACTGAAATTAATCTAAAGAACAATCCAAAAAACAGAGGATAAAACTATAAGGCTCAAAGTAAGAAAGCCGTCTCAAACGTCGTGAACTGAGCATCGCGCTCTCTAACCCATACTGCGCATCGCAATCAAGATTGCGCGGGCAAACCGAATCAAAGTCGGGTTTAGGGTGATCCACAGAGGCAAGAGATTAAACTCCTTATGGATCGTGAAGATCAAGATCAGATTGGTAACTCTGCAAGCAGGGAGCAACCCGGAGTTATTCACCCACCACCAAACCCACCGAACCTGGAAGGACCAGATCGGGGCAACAAAAGATCGGACAACCAAGCATGGAGTAACCTCCTAGCTAGACCGCCGGAAAAGAAAGAAAAAAACAGAAACCCACTCCGACCTCAACTCGTTATCGGACCCTCAGCCAGCCGCCGCTCGCCATATCACCAAACACCGCCGCCACAGAAGCCAGATGGAATTGAGACGCCGGATCTGCACTCCTCCTACGTCGACCGCAAAGGGGGACCGGACCACCCAAACAAAACAGGCCTCGCATGGAGGCGAGGGATGTAGATGCGTGAGAGAACACACTGGAAAACAGAGGGAAAAACAAAGGGAGGAGGGGAGGGGAGAGAGGGGAAGGGAGGAAGAGGAAAGGAGGGGGTGGGGAGGAGCCCCACCCCCAGATCTGGCCGCCGCTGTTAGGGTTTCTAGAGGGAGATAAGAGTTTCTTGTTGGCTTCTGTTAGCATTGAATGGATGTGACTTTTAGTTTTTGGGTTCAACCCATTTTCAACCTATTTTCAACCCAACCAAACCTATGTAAATATGGGTTAGGATAGGTTCACCCATTTATAACCCATATTTTAATATGGGTGGGTTGGGTTGGGTTTTGAGTGGGTGGATTTGGATGAGTTCATGGGTTGGGTTAGAAATTGTCACCTCTAGATTTTAGCAAATGAGGAAACCATTTAGTAAAATCAATCCATTTTCATTTGCTAAAATGGGTTGATTTTATGAGACTCCAATTTTATCAAAAGGAAAACTAGGCCAAGCAATAACGACTTTGAACTTTCTCATGGCAGCCAATGCCAAAGGGAAGAGACAATTTTTTGTGCCATACCGCCACGTGGTATCCGGTGGTGTATTTGAGCCGTCCTAACATGTTTTGGACGGCCCAAATTTGTTAGAGTAAATTTGCCCCAAAATTTACTAAAATGCCATCCTTAAATTTAGATCGCTCGAATGCGGCACCGGGTACCACGTGGCAGTACCCGTTGTCCGACACACAATTTCTCCTTTAGAGGAAACGCTATAAAATGCAACGCTTTTCAATATACATGTCTCAACCCAATCAGTTTTTATATATAGCTGATTTCCATACACATAAATCAAGTACGTGTAAATCTTTTTTAATCACTCATCAAATTAGGTCTGTCAAAAAAAAAAAAAAAAAGGGACTCGCGGTCTGAATTTCACAGGATTTGGATTAGATCCAATTATATAATAATCGAATCCGACCTGAATTTGGCTTTCAAAAATCCATTTAAAGTTAATCCGGAACTACATCAAAGTATATATATATATAGGGTTAGCTTCTAATCCGGACCTCCCGTTTCCGGACCTCCATGATCCAAATATTTTTTTGACGATCCGATCTGTCCAATGTGTTCAGAAGGTGTTTTCAAGGGTCCACGCGGTAAATCTTCAAAAACAAAATACCGGGAAAGGCTTGATCCAAGCAGTTTTCGCAAAAAAATTATATTTACATTTTTTGCGAAAACTGCTTGGACCAAGCCGTTCCCGGTATTTTTTTTTTGAAGATTTTTCCCGTGGACCTTTGAAAACACCTTCTGAACACATTGGACGGCTCGGATTTTCCAAAAATAATTTGCAACACAAAAAAATCAAATTTTTCTTATTTTCGAGAGGTGTGGACTAGAAGTTTTTCGTTATATATATATATAGCAAAAACTGCTTGGATCAAGCCCTTCCCGGTATTTTTTTTTTAAGATTTCCCGCGTGGCCCTTGAAAACACCTTCTGAACACATTGGACGGCTCGGATCGTCAAAAAAATATTTGGATCATGGAGATCCAGAAATGGGAATCCAGTTTTAGAAGCCTACCATATATATATATATACCCCACGGTTCCAGTCAGGGATCCCTGACTGGAGCCTTTGGGGTGTTTTTTTGTGTTGCAAATTGTTTTGGGAAAATCCGATCCGTCCAATGTGTTCAAAAGGTGTTTTCCAAGGCCCACGCGGGAAATCTTATATACAGTTTTTGCGAAAAACTGCTTGGATCAAGCCCTTCCCGGTATTTTTTTTTTGAAGATTTCCCGCATGGACCCTTGGAAACACCTTCTGAACACATTGGACGGCTCGGATCGTAAAAAAAATGCTCGGATCACGGAGGTCCGGAGGTCCGGATCCCGGACTGGATCCGGCTTCTATATATATATATATATATATAGAAAAAACGTATTTTCTAGTCTGGGACTCCCGGATTTAAGAAAAAACGTATTTTTTTTTGTTTTGCAAATTGTTTTTGGAAAATCCGAGCCGTCCAATGTTTTCAGAAGGTGTTTTCAAGGGTCCACGAGGAAAATCTTCAAAAAAAAATACCGGGAAGGGTTTGATCCAAGCAGTTTTTCGCAAAAACTGTATATTTTACAGTTTTGCGAAAACTGTTTTGATCAATCCCTTCCCGGTATTTTTTTTTGAAGATTTTTCACGTCGACCCTTGAAAACACATTGGATGGCTCGGATCGTCAAAAAAATGATCGGATCATGGAGGTCCGGAGTCTCGGATCCTGTTTAAGAAGGGGACCCTATATATATATATATATATATATTTTTTTTTTTTTTGAAAAGGATTCAATCCATTCATATCAAAAGCCCGAAGGCTACACAGATTTCAATAAAAGATACAGGAGTAAGCCAACACTATCAAATCCTAGACACTAGGCATCTACTGCAAATGCAAGCCCGACGAAATGAAGGTACTTAAGAACCCGTCGCAGACAAGACAGTGGAGAGTCCAACAAGAACACCCATCTCAAACCCTAGACTAAGCATAGGAGAAATCTGGAGCACGAATCTGCATCCTCAATGCCACACCGGTTGATTGTGGCCTGATACACTGACACGCACTCGCAAAGTTCTGGCCTTGAGGAACATCAAGCCAGCAGCACACTACCGAGTCCTCGCAGCCATTGCGGGCAAGATGCAGCCACTGCGGGCAAGATGCAGCCCGAGAAGGGTGTGGAGGCGGCAGCCCCACCCCACCAAGGAAACCCTATTTGTTGAAAGAAGGGTAAGGAGGAAATGAATTCCAAGAGACGAGAGAGACGAGAGCTCCCAAACGTACCACATCGAACTATAGAACACTCAAAAAATTCAAAAGTAACATAATTGGATTAGATTTGTAAATGGGTCAGATCACATGTATCTGAATCTGATCAAACGGATTATCGAATCAGATTACGATTTTGATAATCAACTCTAACTTGTTCGGATTCGAATCAAAATTTAATTGGTCTGCTGACAGACCAGCGTCAAATGCTTCGACTACTGTTACATCACACTCCAAATGCTTCGAAATTATCTTACAAATTTGCTCTTATTACAAATGACTAACACTGCAACGGAAAGAAAAAAAAAACACACACACACACACTTAAACTTTTTACCGCTTGTGTTTTTATCACTTAGGAAGAAAGGAGCCAAAGATTGTCACTTTCTGCTTAATTTACGCATATTTACCAGACGAAGCCTTCTCCTTTTCCAACTGTTCGAACAAGCTTCCATCATAAACAGCTCGGATTGTATCTTTATGCAGCAAACCATCCTTGTCCTTGCAAAGACTATGTAAGATTTTCCACTCGACGTAACTTCCAAGCCTGAAAGATCACACATTTTCATCAATTTTATAACCATAATTTACATACAATTGCAAGTATGAAAACAGAGCTAACCATCCTCCAAAGTTCTTCTGGGCCCTGTTTGCCTTTAGCATTGAGCTTAGTTCGTCTGATGTTAGGGCGTTTTCGTTTGTACGCGCATGCTTTGTGAAAATCTCCTCAAACTTTGAATGGACAAACCTAAAAGATGTTGAGAAAGAAAGATCAACTACTTGATTATAAGTCTGAATTCAGCCATAGCACAAAGCAGGGAGAGATATTACACATAAGGACATTCAAGTTAGTTTTAAAAGATCCGATAGAACAAATTATGCATGAATTGAAATTTTTCTTCAACAATTCTTCGAAAAAATGCATTGATTCCAATTTGAACTGATACTGCCATATAGAAATCATTGTGTGATTATAAAAGGCCGGACAATTTGAGACCATTCCATGAGCCCGTTTATCATTTTGGCTAGAGTTAGCGGAAATTGCACAAGTACAGACTGTACAGTTATGTGTGTGCCCCAAACTTATTGTTAGTATGTGTACAAGTAGTGTCCAAAAAATCGGTCAAGTCAGCCGACTAATCGGCCCAAGTCGCTAGTCGGAGGTCCCCCGACTTGATCGAAACCCGACTAGTTGGCCAAAAGTCGGCGATTAGACGGCCGCCTAGAGAGAAGTCGGCAATTAGTCTACCAAAAGTCGCAAGTTGGCAACCGACTGCACAAGTCCCTATTGAAGTAAGTGCGAGAACGATTCGTATCGATTCGTATCGCGCGAGTACAAGTACGCACAACTAGCGTCAGGTTGCTCAGGGACAGACTAGCGTCTTTTGGAACATACAAGTATTTGTGTAACGTTTAATGTTTTGTGTGTCATTTGGCATTTTTGGAAGAATGTTAAAGTGAAATTTTTTTACCTTCCTTCTCTGTCAGAGACACCAGCGTCACTCCCATGCTTGCTTTTATGGATGTTGTTGATCTCAATTGGGAACAGCAGAGAAGGGAATTTACCCTGTACCAAAAAAAAAATATCAAAAATCATATGGAAACGACAATGTTTAATATATTATCACAAGTATCATTATCACAAGTAGATTGATATAATCACCCAACCTAGTTTGATAATCAATAATATATTCACATAATCACCCTAGTTTGATATGACTCTGTTAGCATAATATTAGAAACGACAATGCTAGGGACACACCACATGGGGCCGGTGGGACCCATATGTGAATCCGAATTGTGGATCCCACACCTATGTGAGAGTGTTGTGGCGGTTGTTGTGTCCATAACATTATTGTATTAGGAAATATTATTTTACCATGTTTTATAGTATGATTTATTATTATGTTTCATGGTTAGTCTATTAATATTCATGTTTCCTAGTTAATCTAAGTTTCCTTATCATGGTTAGTCTATTAATATTTTCCTTATTACATGGGGGAGGGGGATGAGACTCGATCCCGGGATGCAGTGTGGAGCATCCAAGAGCTCTACCGTATGAGCTAGCCAGCACTTGCGACTTTGAGATCAATGAATATAGTATCGAGCTGTCAACTTGCAATAAAATAGAAAATGGCTACACTTGCCGTGGCAGCAACAATTTATAAAGCAAAAATATTTTATCCTTTATTTCTTTGTCCACTGTAGCCAGGGTCGTAAATTTAAATATCGGATTATAATTCTTTTCAAATTTCATTTGGGACACAGAGAGAAAAAGCTAGTCACTTCAAGATCATTGCAAATATAATAATACGTATACACAAATAAACAGAGACAGAGAGAGAGTGCGCGCGCGTTACCGGGCGAGTTTTGTGACTCAGTAAAACATTGATAAAAACAGCAGCGAAGGCAGAAAAGAAAATACCACAGCCAATTGCACGAAAACCTGTTCAACAACAAAGTAAACAATAAGTAGATTAATGCAAAAATTTGAACAAAATCGTAACAGCAAGTCCATCCATGAAAGCTGCCAAGGCCATGATTTTATTGTAATTATTTTGGCAAAATTTAAGTCCATTTGTTGTTGTTTTTTTCCCTGCCAAACATGGTACTAACAACAAATGGGAGAAACAGGAATGAACCTTGAAAAGTTTCCCAAGGGTAAATAATCCCGTCTTTGTTGCGATCGAAGAAGGCGACGTGTTTTTTCAGAACGTTTTCATCGTTACCATCGACTACTCCTGCAGTAGATAAACATGGGCAGTTGAAAATTGAATGTATGCACATGAAGAAGAAAGTGGGCATTTGTTATTTGCCCGAGAAAGAGAGTTTGGATTGTAAAGGATTTGCATACGTACCAATATCGTTTTCAATGCTGTTTGATGGGTTTTTGGAATCAGTTGAAGACGAAGCCATGGTTTGTATGTTCTTTGCGCCAAAAACAGAGAGAGAGAGAGAGAGAGAGAGAGAGAGAGAGAGAGAGAGAGAGAGAGAGAGAGAGAGAGAGAGGGAGGAATACAAATTAATACAGAGAGAGAGAGAGAGGGAAGGGAAGGTTGTGTTAACATAATCTTTTTCTTAATATTATGTTACCATGTTTCTATGTTCTAATATTGTGATTATTTTGTTGTTAATAGATTATTATTCCGGTTTCCAAGTTAGTTTAGGTTTCATTTTGTTATGTATATTAATTTCCTTAGTTGGTTTCGATTTCTTGGTCACAGTCTATATACATACATGTTAAAATACATCAATATATATCAATGAAAGCTATTATTCAATTTTCTAATAGTAACTACTTTGAATAGATCTGATTTTAATAATGGAGAACAAAGTACCAAAAAAAAGAATAATGCAGAACAGAAGCAGTGTGGGTGGCTGCTTTACGGAGGTGTTTTAATACTCATATATGCTCCCGTTATTTAATTAATATGGGGATGCTTTACAGTATGGTGTTCTTTCCGAAGTCAACAGAGAAAAAGAGACGTGGCACTTTTATAGAACGAAAAAGATAAGGGAACCGACCGTGGCGCACCGACCACGTACCGACGGCATCGCCGATGCCGTTGTGGGTCCCAACCGGTCGATCCGAGTCGTTCATCCTTCTCAAAATCAAATTCCGAGTGGGCCAGCGCGGGAATCGAGGCAATCGGACGGCTGTATGAGCTCGATCCAAAATCACCCCCATTTTTCATTCAAAATTTTGGATCGAAATGGGAGTGATTTTGGATCGAGCTCATACAACCGTCCGATTGCCTCGATTCCCGCGTAGGCCCACTCGGAATTTGATTTTGAGAAGGATGAACGGCTCGGATCGACCGGTTGGGACCCACGACGGCGACGCCGTCGGTACGTGGTCGGTGCACCACGGTCTATGCACGTAGCAGCGTTCTTTATAGAAGTGCAAATTTGTTCACCTTCATTGGGTGAAAGTGAACAAAACTCCATTTTGATTGGCAGAAAAGGTGTATGATCCACAAAATCACGTCAGCATGACGTAATTTTGTGGTGAACCCCATCATTTTTTTGTAAGCATAACATCACTTTATAGTTGATAGAATCACATAACTTTTTGGTAAGCATCACATCATTTTGTATTAGACCTCATCACTTTTTAGTAAACATGATATCACTTTGTGTGGACATCACGCCTTTTCCATGAATCAAAGTGAGAGTTTTGTTCACCGTCATTAGGTAAGGGGGTAGAAATTTGCACTCCTTTTATAGCCCTTTAGGTTGTACTTATTAACTTGTAAGGGTAGGTCCTGGGTTTGAGTTTTTGAAGAAACATTGAATTCTTTTGGTTGTAAACCAAATAATTCCCCTCTAACACTCCAGTAATTTATACAATCTCGACAACAGAAGGGGAAAAAGGGGAGGGGGGAAAGAGCGAAATTAATGCAACGCCTAATAATTTAATGTTTAATAAAAAATAAAAATAAAAAAACAAAGGAAAAGGGGCAATTAAATTGTAACCCTATTGTTTGACACAACTGTCAAATTAAACCTTGAGTTTAAGAAAAATTTCACCAAAAAGGCAAAAACCATGAATTTCTTAGCATATCACAACATTAACCATATCAGTAAGGCTACAAACGAACCGAGTTACTCGCGAGCAGCTCGTGGCTTAACTCGTTGGACTTGGCTCAGCTACGCTCGTTTAGTAATCGAGCCTAGCTCGAACTCGAGTAAAACGAGCTTGGTAAAGCTCGGCTCAGTTTATATAGGCTTGGCTCGTTTAAGAAGACTCGTTAAGTAAATTATCCTAACTGTGCTCGTTAAGGGCTTGGCTTGTTTACGAACAAGTCAAGCTCAAGCTTGATTTTTGGCTCTTTTACTAAACGAGCCAATTTTTGGCTCTTTTACTAAACGAGCCGATTTCAAGCTCTACAAAGCTCGGCTTGACCCGGCTTGGCTCGTTTGCACCCCTAACCATATGTCTCTCTCCCCGTTGAACACTAGATCTAGCGGGCTTATAGACTAGCACGTTACACAATTCTAATAAAAATTGATCTGGGTACACCTTCAAGTGTACGCCAAATGTACACCACCTCATCCGGACCTTCCAAACGCTTTTTTCGACGTTCCAGATTTAAAATGCACTCTTACCGGTCAATGCGGTACCCATAGCATTCTCAATGTGCAAATTTCAACTAACCAGCCACCTTTTTCTTTTTTTTTCTTGCAACTATCTGGGATGTCTTTATTTGTATCTATTTTGATCATGGTATCAATTTCCTCTCCATAACCCCCACATGATTGGGAATCTTCTTTTATTAAATTCGTAAACCTATTAGGCTATTAATTACCACTAGAAACAAATTACCTCTGGCCTCTTTTGCCCCTACTCTCTTGCTTCCAAGTGTTTTGCTGTATCTTTAAGTTCTCTCCCTCTAGATTATTATCAATTTCCTCTAGAATTAAAAAAGCTAATGTATCATGGTGCAGAGATTCAAGCTATATACAAATCAAATGAAATATTGTCATCATATATAATCCTCATTTAATAGACTATATATGACTTAAAAATAGCACAACACACGTCTATACCTACTACAATTTTATTGATTTAGCAAATTGAAGAGTCACCACGATCTCTGGGTTCACCTTTTCTCAGCCTTCTGACCCTCCTGAGCACCCCGAGTCTAGTGCCTCCACTTGACCCTCCCTCCTGCACACAGAACAACCGCGTTGAATTCACGAGAAACTAGTTAGCGTACTAGTTCAAACGAAGATAGGTCTTGAATCCTCAAGAGTTCGTGAATCCACAAGAACAGAGAGATTAACTCCGAAATTGTTACTGAATAAAAGCTGATGTAATAGACATTACATGCCCTTTTATAGGGAAACCTAGCAAATACTACTAAAAAATAAAATATCCCAGAAATTGGGGAAACTCCCAAAATTGAAAATTGAAAACTGAAAAGATAAATAAGAAATTCCTAATTGGAAACAATGTAAATGGAATTACACGCTAAGAGTAATACGTAATCTAATTATTTTTTAAAATATCAAAATTACTAAATTGAAAGCCTAAACGAATGAATTTGGCCGAAATCCACCATCAATCACAAACTTAGGATAGTGAGTAATGACCGCATTGCGATTCTGCTTCAGCCCATCAAGTTTGGGCCGATTCTGGGCTCGCCAATAATTGCCGAAATTGGCAATTTTCAATTAAAAATTGTTTGGGCGTCCTAGGCTTCGACCGGTCCAACTGATCATAGAACTGGGCCGCTACTAGTTCTGCATCATTAAACGGCTTGGATGACGTGGAAAGTTTCGCAATTGCCAAATTAGAAGCTGATTAAATTTCGGGAAATTACAAGCCGGTCCCAGTTTTTGAGGGGGCTTCCATCTAAACCTTCTTTTGTCATGCTATCCCATCGAAACCCTTTCCTGAATTCACACCCTCAACAATTCACACCCCCCAAATTGTACAATTCACATACCTAATTGTAGAATTCACATCCAATCTGCACAATTCACACACAAAATCACTCAATTTATTTTGATCCACCCCAGATTACACAATTCACATGAATCACACATCTAAATCCAGAATTCACGTCCCATCCACAAAATTCACACTCCCAAATTACACAAAAAAATAAAACACGAAGAAAAATGACAAAGATTCCAATCTAAAAAAAAAAGCAAAAATAAAGGGAGAAAATAAAGTAACAAGGAACAATTTTGTTCTTTACAAGGATCATGTAGTGGGCCGAAATCTAGCAGCCCAAGTGGGGCTCGGTTGAGGAGCCCGGAAGAGATTGGGCTCAAATGGATCTCCAGATCAACCAGGGAACAGAACGCCATGGGCCGACCAAGCGAGGCCCAACCGAGACAAACCGGTGTCTCAGCCGGTAGACTATGAACCGGACGAACCATCCGAGACGGATAACATCCGAGATGGCTCGGGGGAATAATCCGAGATCTCGGTGACGACCCATGTTACGTCACCGGAGGCGGTTAACGCTCGTAACAAACTGGGGAAGGCGCATGTGCATGAGACAGCTGTATCTACGTCAGCATGGTGGCACCCGAAACGGTTACATTACGTGCTCAACTGTGATTGGAGGACGCAAACATGCGTTGCATGCAGATCTGGCTCGTGACGCTCGGTGACGTCATCCGAGCCAGATTGACCGATCTTCCCCTGTACTTGGGTAGCCTATAAATATGAGGCGACGAAGCCCTAAACGGGTACACAACGTTTTCTCTCTCTAAACTTACTCTCTCTCAATACCTTTCTTCTCCGATCACTTACTAGATCGTCGGAGTGCCTTCCCTGGCCACATTCCGGCCAGGTTTGGCACTAACGGCGTGCGTTACGCGTGCAGGGGTTCGTGAAAAGTCTCATCCTTCGTCTCACTCGCTACTCACTCGGGTCAGGTTCCACCAGGGAAAGCTCACCGGATTTTGAGGACACCACAATTGGCGACTCCGCTGGGGAAACGGCCCAGAACCTCCGGTGCTCCTCCCTAGATCCACCCCTTTCTTCCTCCTTTCTCTCCAACCCCCTGACTCACAATGGGTGGCGAGCAACCCCAACCAACTCACCCAACCGCTCCGACTCATCACAACCCTTTTACTTCAGCCCACCCCTCCTCCTCCAAAGATCCCAAATCAACCCCTCACATCTCTGTTTCCGTCCTACCGGGTCACGACGGACTCACACCGAGCCCGGACTCGCACGAACTCACTATCGAACAACTCACTCGCCATCTCGAGGAGCGAGATGCCGAGATGCAGGCAATGAAAGCCCAGATCTCCAAGCTTACAGAGACGGTTAAAAAGAAGGCTGCCGTGGAAACCACTGCAACATCTCACGGAGGAGCCTCCGGCCAAAGACGCTCGGCAAAGGATCGCATTGGTGACCCTAACAATGAGAGGGCTCACAATAAGGCTCTAGTGCTTCGGCACGAGAACCTGTCGACCGAGCACCTCTCAAGGGGACGCCAAGGTGGATCTTCCCGACACCATTCCTCTCAGATCTCGGAATCGAGCGCCCGATCTCCGTACTCCCAGTTATCCGCATCTCACGAGACGGTGTACTACTTCGAAGACGGCGAATACAAACCGATCTATCTCCGAAAAGATCCTAAGGAGGCCGCTCTCACCGAGCACTCTTCTGGTCGACGACGCCACAAGACTCCTCCGCGACCAACAAACTCCGCCGATCTCCGAGCTCGGGTGGAGCACTTGAAGAAAGCTTCCCCGAAGGAGCAAAATCTCACGGTCATCCGACATGGGGATACGGGCAAGCGTCATGCATACCGGACTGAAGAGCAGGCTCACCATAGCGACGCTGGGGGAAACGGAAGGAGCAAGTCCACCGAGAACGGTCTCGGCTTCGGGAGGAAAAAACGACGCATCACGAGCGTCGCCATGATGAGCATCACCGAACAAATACCGAGAAGCGTGCCCGTACCAGTGAAGGTTTTACCGTTCCGTCCCTCCCCCCTCTGCCGTCTCTCCCTCCACTACCGAGCGTTGACGAGCGGTTGAAACAGCTGGCCAAATCTCCTTTCACAAAGGAGATCTCCTCGGCGACACTGCCAGCTGGGTTCACTCTGCCGAAGTTCAACCGTTACGACGCCCTAACGGACGCGTACAACCACCTCATTTACTTCAGGCAGATCATCAACCTCTACACCTCGGATCAAGCCATCATGTGCAAGGTGTTTCCAACCAGCCTGGGGACTCTCGGATCCCTCTGGTTCAACAAGCTTGAAGAAGGATCCATCGGAAGCTACGAGGCCCTAGAAAGAGCTTTCCTGTCTCGGTTCGTCACGAGCAATATACAGAAGAAAGAGGTGGATTCCCTCCTCGGTTTGAGGAAGCGCCCGGATGAAACCCTGCGCCAGTATGCTGCTAGGTACTGGGAGATGTTTCACCAGGTCCAGGGCTGCGACCAGACACTTGCTGCAACCCACTTCAAGCACGGTTTGGAAAGTAAGAGCCCTATCTTTACCGATCTGATGTTGCACCCACCGAGGAATATGGATGACCTGATGGAACGGATTAACAAATATATCGAGCTTGAGGAACTTTTAACCGAGCGTGATGCTCCAATCTCCTCCTCCGTTCCAAGGGTGATCCATGTCTCGGGAAATCAGAAGAAGGCAGTGAACACCATCAAAACAGGCGCAACAAAGCGACTCCCGAAGGCAAGTGACTTCGTGGCCGAGCGCACGGTATTCACCGAGCCAATCTACATGCTCCTCCGGAAGATAGAGAATGAAGGATTCTTCCACTGGCCAGACCACAAAATGGGAACCCATGATAAAACTAAGGACAGGAAAGTCTACTGCACGTACCACCGAGAGCAAGGCCACTACACCACCTCCTGCAAGCCGTTCAAGGCATATTTGGAAACTCTGGTCTCGGCTGGAAACCTGGATACCTACATTGACCAGGACAAAACCCTTGCCCGAGCACAGGGTCAAGGGGCAGCTGCTGCCGGGGGTACTCAGGAGGAAATGGTGGTAATGCATGTGATTCACGGACCAGTTACAAGAATGTTGGAAGCTCGGGTATACAAGGAAATCGAGCAAGCTACGAAGGCATTGGAGGTTCTCTCGGTTAAACAGCAACCGAAACGCCCCCTCCCAACTAAGGAGTCTCAGTGGACAATCACGTTCACCGAGAAGGATCTAGAAGGGGTGCAGTTCCCCCATAACGACGCTCTTGTCATTACACTCAAGGTGGGGAAAGCAAAGGTGGAACGGATTTTGGTAGATCAAGGGAGCGCTGCTGAGGTAATGTACTACTCGTTATTTAAAAGATTTGGATTCACTAGCAAGGACCTCAAGCCTTCCGAGGTCCCCCTCGTTGGCTTCAGTGGTACGCCTGTATATCCCCTCGGCACCATTACCCTTCCGGTCATCGCTGGTTCGGTTACGCAGCAAGTAGAGTTTATTGTTGTCAACACCCCGAGTCCCTATAACATCATATTGGGGAGAAATTGGCTACACGCGATGAAGGCCATAGCATCTACGTACCATCAGGTGCTACGGTTTATCGGAGCAAAGGGGAAACAAGAAGATGTGAAGGGAAATCAGATAGCTGCGAAGAAATGCTATATTTCAACCGTGGGTAGAAAGGAAAAGAAGAAGCCTAAGCAAGTGCAGTGGGTGGAGGTGCCCGGGGCACCCGCTTTGGAAGATGTCGGTCGGCCAGCCGAGGCTAAATCAGTGGAGGATCTCGTTACAGTCCCAATCAATGAGGATGGGAGCCGTTTCTTCCTAATCGGCTCCTCCCTAACCGAGGCCGAAAGGGACGAGATGGTAACCTTTCTCAAGGCAAACATCGGGGTGTTTGCTTGGACTCCGTACGAGATGCCAGGGGTTGACCCGAGATTCATTAAGCATCAGCTTAACGTTGACCCCTTGAGGCGCCCGGTTATTCAAAAACCGAGAAGATCTTCTGCTGTTCATGCCGAGGCGGTGGAATCAGAAGTTGACAAGCTATTGGAAGCCCAAGCAATCCAGGAGGTCCAGTACCCTACTTGGCTAGCAAATACGGTGGTAGTCCCAAAGAAGAATGGCAAGCTGAGGGTCTGCGTAGACTACACGAACCTGAATGATGCCTGTCCGAAGGACTGTTTCCCAGTCCCTCGGATAGACCAACTCGTGGACGCTACGGCTGGACACGCTCGGTTGAGCTTTATGGATGCTTACAGGGGCTATCAC
Source organism: Vaccinium vitis-idaea (assembly GCA_963854785.1). NCBI lineage: Eukaryota > Viridiplantae > Streptophyta > Magnoliopsida > Ericales > Ericaceae > Vaccinium > Vaccinium vitis-idaea. The sequence goes on along the minus strand of OY978224.1, from coordinate 22,570,419 downwards.
CAAGTCTTTATGGACACAGAGGATATGGAGAAGACAGCTTTTATCACACCAAGGGGTCTATATTGTTACCGAGTCATGCCCTTCGGGCTGAAGAACGCCGGGGCTACCTTCCAAAGAATGGTGTCTCGGATGTTCAAAGATCAGCTCGGGGACACGATGGAGGCTTACATAGATGACATGGTGGTAAAAAGCATTCATGAAGAAGACCATATTGCAGACCTCAACAAGATGTTCACGGTACTGAAACAACATGGCCTTAGACTCAACGCCGAGAAGTGTTCTTTCGGAGTTGGGTCAGGGAAATTTTTAGGCCACCTGGTGACAAGAAGGGGTATTGAAGCGGATCCGAGCCAGGTTACAGCTATTCAACAACTCGTCTCGCCGAGTACGATCAAGGAAGTCCAAAGGCTTACAGGGATGGCAGCAGCCCTCAACCGCTTCATCAGCCGCTCGGCTGACGTTTGCCGTCCCCTCTTTCAATCAATCAAGACAAGTAAGAGGAAATTCCAGTGGACAGAAGAGTGCGAGAAGGCTCTGCAGCACCTGAAGACCTATCTTACCGAACCACCATTACTGGAAACGCCTCGGGAAAGTGAAGATCTATTCATCTACCTATCCGTCTCTCCACACGCGGTCAGCTCAGTTCTCGTTCGAGCAGAGGGAACCGAGCATCGACCGGTGTATTATGCCAGCAAAACGTTAACTGGAGCCGAGACAAGGTACCTTCCTCTTGAAAAGGTGGCCTTTGCTCTCGTCACTGCATCTCGAAAGCTGCTCCCCTACTTCCAAGCTCACACAATCATAGTTCTAACCGAGTATCCACTGAAAGCACTTTTCCGAAGAGCTGATCTGTCAACACGGGTCTCGAAGTGGTCATGTGAAATGGCCAATTTTGACATCCAATATCGACCAAGAACAGCTATAAAGGCACAGGTGTTGGCTGACTTCATTGCCGAGCTAACACCGGGAGAAGAAAACCAGAAGAAAGGAGAACCCAACCCATCCCTACCCGAGCAATTAACCGAAGACCCTGACGCCCCCGTGGCGATTGAAGATGTAACCAATGCGACCTCGGACGAAGAATCATCCAAAGCAACTGAAACAGCTGAGTTGACAACAACGCCTCTCTCGGAAGGAGAACCGAGCCCGAGCGCGGAAGAAGAGGAAGCAACGTTGCCATTCTCTACTTGGCACATGTTCCATGGCAATGCTTGGAAATTACACGTAGATGGAGCTTCCAACCAGCGCGGAGCTGGAGCAGGCGTAGTCTTGATCTCCCCCGAGGGGGTGATACACGAGAATGCTATCTCAATCGAGTTCCCGGCCTCTAACAACGAGGCCGAGTACGAAGCTTTAATCGCTGGCCTTTGGTTGGCCGAGGCAATGGAAGTCAAGACTCTAATGGTTTACAGCGACTCACAACTCGTTGTAAACCAGTTCAACGGAGACTACGACGCTAAGGATGAACGAATGGCCAAGTATCTGAGCCTTGCCAAGAGCCTAACCGAGACATTTGAAGAAATCGAAGTGCATCAGGTGGGCCGAGAGCACAATGCCCACGCTGACGCACTCGCAGGACTCGCCTCATCATGCAAAGCATCCGAGCAGAGGTCAGTCTCCTTTGGTACAATCTCTTCACCGAGCTTCGATCCCCCTCGTTCCCAGATGTTGAATATCGAGCTCGGTCCAAGCTGGATGGATGAACTCGTGTTTTACCTCCGAGACGACAAGCTACCTGCAGACCGACGAGAAGCCCACCGGATCAGATGTAAGGCTGTAAACTACTGGCTCTCACCAACAGGTTCTCTATACAGACGCTCTCGTACAGGCCCGTACCTCATGGTGGTCCATCAGAACCAAGTCCATTCAATACTCCATGAACTGCATGCTGGCAGCGGCGGCTGCCACTCGGGAGGACGTTCTACTGCCCACCGAGCCATCACTCAGGGGTATTGGTGGCCGAAGATGAAGGACGATGCTGAAGAGTTTGTCCGGAAATGCCATAAGTGCCAGCTGTTCAAGCCAATGATCCACCAGCCAGCCGAAGACCTTCAACCAATCACTAGTCCTTGGCCCTTTGCTCAGTGGGGCTTGGACATCGTGGGAGAACTACCACTCGCTCCGGGAGGATTTCGCTACCTTATAACCGCGACAGATTATTTTTCCAAATGGGTTGAAGCCGAGCCTCTAGTCTTCATCACTGAGGCAAATGTGAAGAGCTTCTTATGGCAAAACATCATCTCTCGATATGGGGTTCCGTATGCAATTGTCTCGGACAACGGCAAGCAGTTCACTGGGAAGCAAATGAAAGAGGTATGTGACAAGCTCGGAGTACGCTTCTTCAACTCCACACCTGTTTATCCTCAAGGTAACGGCCAAGCCGAGGCGTCTAACAAGACGGTCGCGGCTGGAATCGAGAGAAGGCTAACTGCAAAGCGAGGGAAATGGGTTGAAGAGCTACCGCACGTCCTCTGGGCATTCAGAACCACTCCGAGACGTTCTACTGGTCAGACTCCCTACTCCTTAGCCTACGGTATTGAAGCTGTGATCCCTATTCAGAAGAGGCTACCAACAATCCGAACCGAGTACTTTGACGAAACCACTAATGACACGGCCCTAAGTAACGACCTGGATTTGGCCGAGGAAAGACGAGATGCAGCTCGGATAAAGTTGGCAGCTTATCAGCAGGAGGTAGCTAAGGGATACAACAAGACGGTTCGGTTGAGGACATTCTGCCCGGACGACCTAGTCCTCAAAAAGGTCACGGACAAAAATAAGAAAAAGAAGCTGATGCCCAATTGGGTTGGTCCTTACCGAGTCGTTAAAAAGGTGGGCAAAGGAGCTTATCAGATAGAAGACATGGATGGGAAGCTCGTAGACAAGCCATGGAATGCTTACAATTTGAGAAAATATTATGCTTAATGATGAATACTTAGAAAAATTGTGAAGGACATTTAATGTATTGCTTCCTCGGAAATTTATCAATGACAAGACATTTGATCTCAACTGTTGTCTCTTTTTAATTGTGTCTCGGTATTCGTACCCAATGGCCTCGGCCAAAGGCACAATCCAACACATGGGTTTCATCCCATAAGACCGCTCGGTTAACCCGAGCCAATCCAACGACTACGTCGATAAAATCATACACTCTCGGGGTGGTACTAATATAAATGTCTCGGCCCATAAACCGAGCTCGACGTAAAAACCCTTCCATAGGGGTATTGACCAAAAGAACAGCTTGTTTTTTACAAGTTAGTAACTGATCTACTCATAACTTATTTAATCATCTCGGTATGTTTTCACCGAGTCAAAGAAACTCTTGTTAAAAAGTATTGTTCTTCCGAGACGTTACTTCAACATTACTTATGAGACATTCAACATTACTCCCGGATACAACACTTGTGAAAATTTCTCAAATTTTTTACAAGTCTTAATTATGGCCATTCAATTGACTCGGCAAAATATCCGAGAAAATCTATCAAATTGCTTCGGTAGTTTTCATGCCTTAGCAAAATTTCTTAACACATTCATCTCAACTTAGGCCAGGGGTATTTCTTTGCCCTAAGCCGAGACGAATGGGGGTATTACCATCATGTCTCGGAAATCATTATTCAACAAAGTGCAAACAAGAGAAACAAAGTAGAACATCCCATTCATTCAAAGACAAGCGACTCGGCATAAAATTCCACCGAGCCGCTACAAAAACAAGAAATTGTTCGGTGGGAGAAAGAAAAGTACTGCATCAAACATCACAACGATCTGGCATATAATTCCACCAGCCGTGAACAAAACAAACCACAAAAAATGTCTGGGGGGAAAGAGAAATATTGTCTAAAACAGGTTCAAAGACTACAGATACTAAGCATCCTTCCCGAGCTCCTGATTGGCAGCCTCGGTACCATCCCCGGCATTTTCTTCGTCGCCCTCGGCACGATCCTCAGCAGCTTCCTCTTCTTCACCATCTTCCTCCTCCTCCGAAGGGATATCAATTTCGGGGATTTCTACCGCAGGGACGGCTCGGAGAGCAGATTCAGCGGGGACGCTGCCAGCTTCCAATCCGAGCTCGTACCCTTTGGCTACCCCTTTAAAGAAGTAGACCTCGGCACCCCTCCGAAAGCCCATGTTCTTAATCTCGGCAACTTGGCTCTGATAATGCGCCACAATCTTCTCTTTAGCCTCCTCAAAACCAGCCGAATGCGCAGCAACGACCGCCTCCTTCGCCCTCTGATCCGCCTCGGACAATTTCTGTTGCTGCTCCTTTACTTGACCTCGGAGAGTGTCGAGCTCGGAAAGCTGCTTTTTCACTTCATCTAGTTCCGAGAGTTGGAGCTTCGCAGCTGCCAGCTCGTTCTCGGACTCTCTCTTCTTGGAGATTGATTCCTTGTATTTCAGCTTCAGATTGTTGAAAGAGGAGGAGAGATTGACCACCTTCTGGTGGTAGCTCAGCACGGACTGGTTCGCCTGAAATTACAAGTTACGTCAGTCATGGTCAACTCAAATACTGCAAAATGAAAATAGATCTCGGACAGAATACTTACCAAAGTCAGATGGGAAAACAAGTCAACAATGTTACCCTCAAAATCCGAGGGAACCTGCTTCATGTCCTCCGGAAGGCAGACACCTTGAAGAACGGGCAGGGCAAGTCTCGGATTTGAGCGAACACTATCGGTAACCAGTATCGGCGATCCCTCTTTCATTTGCGGAGCGAAAACAAAGGGGACAGGAGAGGAGGCCGCGGCATTCACGTTCTTGGGAGGGACATCCTTCTCGGTGGGACCGTCCTCGGGGACATTCTTGTCAGCAACGACCTTGTCCTTACGCGCGTCCTTGCCCGAGCCTGAACCTAGCACCAGCCTCTGTTTCTTAAGCTCAGTAGTTTCAGTCTCGGTGTTGATTGGGGCTCGTTTGGTTTGACTCGGCGTTCCCTTGGTTGTGGCCACGACGGTCTTCCTCGATTTCTTTGGCAGGAGGCTGGGGAGATCGCCGAGGTCACCACCCATCTCTTCCTCTTCTCCTTCAAACTCTTCCTCGCGTGGCTCTCTGACCTTCCCAATCAGGTCCTGAATCTGAGCACCGTGGAGATCGATCTCGGTATCCGAACTCAATTCGACCGCCTCGACAGACCTTCCCTTATGAGATGACCTCTTTCTTTTCCTGCTCGGTCCGGACCGCTCGGCTGCAAGCTGCTCCTTGGACTTCTTTTTCCTCTTCTGAAGGTAGGAGGTGTACGTTGGCTCGTAACCTAGCAAAACATGGGCGAGCCTCTCTGCATGGGGCACGGAGTAAGCAGCTTGGATGTGGTCGTCATTTTTGGCCTTGAGCAACCGAGCAGATATTGGAGACGGCTCTGCAAGATAAACAAGAACTCGGTAAGGACAGATTCAACGAAAGATGCAAATAAAAGAAAGTTATGAAAAACAAGGCAAAGCAAACCTATAAGCAAATCATGTCTCGGTACGGGGTAGAGACCCTCATCCTCAGGACCGAACTCGAAGTTCCCCCGAACCTCCACAAAATCATTTGCCCCACGATCGGAGTCAGGGAGGTGGTCGATCAGGTATTCTCGGGGATTCTTCGGTGTGCTCCGAAGGGAGAGGAACCTACGACCTGAGGGGCTGTTTCGAGAAACGTTATAAACCCCAATCAGGTCAAAAATGTTAAAGATCAACCCGAACCTCTCTCGGAGGACATGAATTCCGTTGATAATCCTAAAAGAGTTTACGGCTAAGAGCTTCGGGGACAACTTGTACTCGAAGAAGAATTGGCGGAGTAGGGGGTTCATAGGAAAGCGAACTCCCCCCTCGGTGATCGTTATGAGAGGGAGGGTAATGTGGTCCTCGGAGAAGGTGATTTGGTCCTGAGAGATCAAACGGACCTCCACGTCGCTCGGAATGTTATAATCCTTGCAAAACGCCTCATACTCCCCAGGCTCTCCACTGAAATAGTGCAGGTAAGGATTGGTTTCTTTCTCAGAAGCTTTTGCTCTAGGGGGGCGGACGTCTCGGGGATCACTCTCGGTAATTGGATCCTCGATTGATGTATTCTCGATGTTCAAGGACCTCGGGATTGGCTCGGAGGAGGGGAGCTCAGTGGTTGGCTCATAAATGGATCCGGAGACGTTTGCCCCTGATTGCCGAACTTCTAAGATCTGGACGTCGGGGAGCCTGACCGAGGCTCCATTCCCGTCCCTGTTTCCTCCTGGGTTGACGGATTCGGAGTGATCGCTACTGATCTCCCCCTGGTTAACCGAATTCTCTCTCCCGGATCGAGTGTTCGGATTGACGTCTATGGGATTGAGTGGGGCGAACCCCTCGTCAACCGGACCTATATCGGCGGATGCCATCCCTACGTCAGGTTCGAGGAAAGTTTGTCCGAGGCGGTATTTTAGACGATTCAAGCTTTGTACGGAGAGCTCGGAATCACTCGATCGGTTGGAACTCCCCGAGGAGAGGACAAAGAGCTCCAGGGTTGAAGAACCTGACAAAAAGTGCACGGGTGAAGAACAGTTAGCCATATAACTGATGGTGCCAGATCTGGCTCGGATTAATTCCAAGTCAAAAAATTTAACTAACCTAGGCACGGCTTATGTGCTTCGGATATCCGAGGCAAGGGAAGGGCTACTGATGGCTCGGGTTTGAAACTCGGTCAAGGTCCGGATCTCTTGTCTCGGATAGGTCTCGGTTGATAAACAAAATTTCATCCTAAAACCTAAGGGTCGAAGGATCAAAAAGCGACTCAAAGAGTCACGAGGATTGTTCTAACGAAGAACACGATGAACAGTTGAACGTTTAAGTTCGCTGTTCATCGTGATTTCAATAACCTCTCAAAAACTCTTTCAAATCGTCTCAAAGCAGCAAGACAATGACGAAATCAACAACAAACAGAGAAAATCGAAGATTTTTTGAAGAAATCCTTACCTCTGAAACACCGGTGAAAAATAGCAGTGGTGGCGGAGATGAACCGACGCGGTGGTTTTCGTCAGAAAACGGCTGAGGAAAAGATCGAGCGTGGTGGACGACGGCGGTAGAATGGCTGAGGAAAAGATCTTGGCTTCGCCGGAAAATATGGGAGCACAGTAGTTTCGCGTGCAAGAAGAGAGAGAGAGAACAAAAGAGTTTCTCTCTCCAAGAGATCTCCTTTTATAGAAACGGGAGGCATTTGAATCAGAGCGCGAAGAACGAAGCAACCTCTGGAGGCGTGAGTAGGGCGATGACACCTGGCGTCGATGGAACGTACCGAGCTCATCCTCTGACACTTCATGTGCTTGCGTCCTTTCATGTACAAACCCTAATCCGCGTGAACGTGTCTCTCCCAACCTACAATTACCACGTGGAGCGATCCGAGGGCATCCACGAAATGGCCACAGCTGGGACTCGGTTAAAAGAAACACAACGGAAGGAATTCGGTATTCTCGGATACATCCTGTTCACGCCTCGGCTTAATGCGACGGCCCAACAAGGAATGGTCAACTCCTTTCTCGGAACCAAATGTCTCGGAATGAGTTGAGGGGCTATTGTAGTGGGCCGAAATCTAGCAGCCCAAGTGGGGCTCGGTTGAGGAGCCCGGAAGAGATTGGGCTCAAATGGATCTCCAGATCAACCAGGGAACAGAACGCCATGGGCCGACCAAGCGAGGCCCAACCGAGACAAACCGGTGTCTCAGCCGGTAGACTATGAACCGGACGAACCATCCGAGACGGATAACATCCGAGATGGCTCGGGGGAATAATCCGAGATCTCGGTGACGACCCATGTTACGTCACCGGAGGCGGTTAACGCTCGTAACAAACTGGGGAAGGCGCATGTGCATGAGACAGCTGTATCTACGTCAGCATGGTGGCACTCGAAACGGTTACATTACGTGCTCAACTGTGATTGGAGGACGCAAACATGCGTTGCATGCAGATCTGGCTCGTGACGCTCGGTGACGTCATCCGAGCCAGATTGACCGATCTGCCCCTGTACTTGGGTAGCCTATAAATATGAGGCGACGAAGCCCTAAACGGGTACACAACGTTTTCTCTCTCTAAACTTACTCTCTCTCAATACCTTTCTTCTCCGATCACTTACTAGATCGTCGGAGTGCCTTCCCTGGCCACATTCCGGCCAGGTTTGGCACTAACGGCGTGCGTTACGCGTGCAGGGGTTCGTGAAAGGTCTCATCCTTCGTCTCACTCGCTACTCACTCGGGTCAGGTTCCACCAGGGAAAGCTCACCGGATTTTGAGGACACCACAGATCAAATCTGAGAGTATGATACCTAAAGAAGAACGAAAGTTATTGTCTCCACTGGAAACAATTTTCACCACGCTTCGTTGTCCCTCATCAATCAATATTCCATTTTAGTCCTCCGCCAACAGGGCCACCACTTCCAGTACGGCGGCGGCAACGGATTCCTCTACCAGTGGTAGTCGCCATTGTTGATTGGAGTTGACACGAGTAGGAGCAGTGGGAGCGATGATTGTGGCGAAAAGAGAGAGAGTATCGGCGTGGATGTGTTGGCACATCCTTTGTACGAGCGATTGTTGTTGGCACACAACGCAAATGCCCGACTTCCTGATTTTGGGGGTGTTTTGGGAGATCACTTAAAACAGAGTTTGTTTGGGATGGTATTGACAATGGGTGGATTTGGATGGGATAGATGCTACAAAATTGGGCCGGCAGTGAGAAGCCCATTAAATTTGGCACCAAGAATGCCATTATCGAAATTTGACATTAAATTTGGTATGGAGCGTTTTGCCATTCTTATGTCAAAGTTTGTCTTTGCCCTTTGGCATGAGATTTCCCAAAGGGTGGACTTGCTCGAAGACAAACTCAGCCAGGACTTTCTTTGAGGTTCCACGCAGAGCAAAGACATACATACACCCTCTGTTAGTTGGGACATTTTGTCCAAACCTAACTACCCAAAGTTTGGTGGCAGTTTTTAACCTGACTCATTAATCCGCCCAAATTTGCCTACTTATAACTCAACCTCATCTGTCCATATTGTAATATGAGTCATATATGAGTCAACCCATATTTACCCATATACATATGGGTTTACGTGGATTTAAAATGGGTTGTAACCAAAAACAAAAACATGTTGATATCGTTTTTCTTTGTTCTCTCTGTTTTGACGTTGCATTCACACATGGGTGACTCAACATAGAACCAGCGAGGTCCTCATTGGGTTCAAAAAATGCACTGGAAAAAAAATTAAAATTTAAATATAAATTAATTTCTTTTAGTATTGTTAGTGTTAGGTTACTCGTACGAGGTTAAAATAAATGTTTCCAACTGAATTTTAATCAAATTGTTATAGCCCAACAAAACAAAACAAATGTCAAAAAAAAAAAAAAAAAAAAAAAAACAAACAAACAAAACAAGCTTAGCCCAATTATGAGAGCACAATATATAGGACCTATTTAAGGATAATGGTTGTCTAGCATTTGATTCAATGCCGAAACACTAAAAAATTAAAGGGAATCAAACAGCTCTCTCTCTCTCTCTCTCTCTCTCTCTCTCTCTACATATAACTCTTCATCATAGACATACTGTGTATTTTTATCTGTAGTGGATGAAAATCCTGAAATCGACCCTGCATTCACAAATATACATACAGTGGAAAAATCCCAAATCTTTGATCAAAATGAAAAATAAAATGAAGAAGGGTTAATTTCACTAACCTCCCCTGAGGTTTGCATAAATGCCACTGCCCCCCCCTCTGGTTTCTGAAATTCCACTGCGCTCCCTTGCTTTACAAACTAAATGTCAGATACCCCCTTACCGTCTATTTTGGACTAACGGGGTTAACTTTGTCGCTGAAAAGACCTTGTTGCCCCTACATATATACTCCCTCCGTCCCGCAAAGTTTGTCACTTTCACTATTCCAGCCCTATGAAAAAATTGATTATTTCTTTTAATCTGTAATGTTTTATATAAGCAATATGGATCTCGTTTGATAGATTTTAATTAGATCTTTTGAACAAAGTTTTGAAAATCACATAAAACATTATGAATTGAAAGATATAGGCAATTTAAAAATGGCACGCACTCCCGAAAGTGTCAAACTTTGCGGGACGGAGGGAGTAACTACAACAGTTAGCCTTTCCCTTCCAAAACGTATTTTCAAAATCTTTTTTTTTTTTTTTGAAAAAATGTTTATCAGAAACTTCTTTCACAAAACTTTATTTTTATAAAAAAAAGTTTTCAAGAAAACTGTTTTCGAATAAATGTTTTCCAAAATAAGTTCTTTTTAAAAAAATGTTTTTCTAAAAACAATTTTCAAGATTAAAATTTTCAAAAAAAAAAAAACTGATTCGGATTTTTCTGAAAAAAAAAACTGATATGGCCTTACACACATAGAATTTTGTTTTGAAAAAAAATTGAATTTTTTAATTTTCAAAAAAAATTAAAAAAATAATTTTGATAGTACTAATTAAAATCCGAATCAGAAAAATTAAAAAAAACTGATTCGGATTTTTCTGAAAAGTACTATCAAAATTATTTTTTTAATATTTTTTGAAAATTAAAAAAAAAATTTGAAATTTTTTTTTCAAAACAAAATTCTATGTGTGTAAGGCCATATCAGTTTTTTTTTCAGAAAAATCGGAATCAGTTTTTTTTTTTTTTTTTTGAAAATTTTATTCTTGAAAATTGTTTTTAGAAAAACATTTTTTTAAAAAGAACTTATTTTGGAAAACATTTATTCGAAAACAGTTTTCTTGAAAACTTGTTTTTATAAAAATAAAGTTTTGGGAAAGAAGTTTCTAATAAACATTTTTTCAAAAAAAAAAAAAAAGATTTTGAAAATACGTTTTGGAAGGGAAAGGCTAACTGTTGTAGTTATATATGTAGGGGCAACAAGGTCTTTTCAGCGACAAAGTTAACCCCGTTAGTCCAAAATAGACGGTAAGGGGGTATCTGACATTTAGTTTGTAAAGCAAGGGAGCGCAGTGGAATTTCAAAAACCAGAGGGGGGGCAGTGGCATTTATGCAAACCTCAAGGGAGGTTATCCCAAATCCTATGTGTCCTTTCGAAATTCCGAAGGAGGGACCTCTGAATTAAGGAAGCAGTGACAACACTTGATCCCATTCCCCATCTCTCTCCTTCATACATTTCCTTCTAGTTTTAGACCTCAATTTCAGCTCTCTCTTTCTGTCCCTCTAAAATCGTCAAATCAAAACAAAATTGAACAACAATGAGATGCTAATTCATCAATCCACTATGAACCCAAAGACCGTTAGATTTTTTTAAAAGGTTAAAGGTTATTGGCTTGAATTTTGATTTAATTTGAGTAAGTCAAGATTTTAAGTGTGTGTGTGTAAGAGACAGGGGTGCGTTTTCACGCAAGATTGAGAGGAAGAGGGAGAGTGGGGGATTTTAATTCTCTTAATTTGATGCCTCAATAGTGAGTGAATTTTATTGGTTTTTCGGGAATACCTTGGAAAATTAAACTCTCGAAATTGAGATATGGGGAGAGGGTGTGAGAATACTGATTACAGAGAAGGAAACGAAGAAGGGAGAGGAACGAGTTGAGTTGAATGGGGTATGATTTGGCCCATCTATATTCAACCCGACTAGTATTGACCCATATCAACCGGCTCAAACCCTACCCAATCCACCTATTTGCGGCTCTAGAGGGTCAACCCTATTTGGGCCAAAAATCTTCACAAATAAAGCTAACACAGTGGGTACCAGAATTACCTCGTCCATCCACCACTTGGCGCAGTCTTACCAAAGGTCTTCACATCTTCTTTCATGGGTCCGAAAGGTTGAGTTCTTACCAAAGCTAGAGCATTTCCTTTTGTTGGCAATTGGCTTGGGCCTGGTCCCCTTCCTTCCATCCGTGGTTGAGGGACCCTTACGTAGGCTTAACCAGGGCAAATTTTCCACGAGAATCTCTGACCCATGGGTTGTATGGTTAATGAGTCTATTACTCATGTCCTAATTAGGGACTGCACCTTTGCTTCTTCCGTTTGGACCAATGTTGACACCCCCGAATTTCGAAGTTCCAAACCAAAATGCTATTGTGTCTCAACTTAAAAACAACCTTCTTTTTCAGTGTGTTCATGGTTCAGTGGTTAAATGAAATATATCTTGATTCTCCAAACTTGTTGGACCATTTGGATTATTAGTATTAAGTAGGAAAAAGGATCTTTGATATATAATCGTATTGTGCATACCAGAGAAGCTATTCAAATCATCATCGTGCATACCAGAGAAGCTATTTCAAATCATCTGTAGAATGAATGCTCTTACAAGATATTTGAATAGTAACATTTTTCGATAACAAAGAACCGAGGAAAGCAACCAATACCAAATTACCAATTACCAAATTAAGAGAAGGAAACTAACATTTGTCAATAACAAAGAACCGAACCGAGGAAAGCAACCAATACCAAATTAAGAGAAGGAAGAAAAGCAACCAATACCAAATTAAGAGAAGGAAACTAACATTTGTCGATAACAAAGAACCGAACCGAGGAAAGCAACCAATACCAAATTAAGAGAAGGAAGAAAAGCAACCAATACCAAATTAAGAGAAGGAAACTAACATTTGTCGATAACAAAGAACCGAACCGAGGAAAGCAACCAATACCAAATTAAGAGAAGGAAGAAAAGCAACCAATACCAAATTAAGAGAAGGAAACTAACATTTGTCGATAACAAAGAACCGAGGAAAGCAACCAATACCAAACAAATTAAGAGAAGAAGGAAACCGGTGCGCTGATACTATGGCTAATCTGGCAACTCGATCGTGATATTGAAGGAAAACTTGTTGAAATTATGGGGTCTCTTACCTTGGAATTGTCTACAACAAACCTTAATTGAAAGACAAAAAAATCTTGGCCTTTGAATTGCAAGGGTGGGGGGGGGTTTTCCTTCAAGAAAGAAGGCAGGGATCAGATTGGTTAAAGATGAGAGTGCCCATGGTTTGTCGTAACCAGGCTTTGGGCTGTGACACCCTTCTCTCGCATCTTTCATTGCGAGCATTGACCACTCATCACTTCCCCTTAAGACTGCCTGAAGGATCATGCTCTCTCTCACTCCTTTTCTCTCTCCTCTTGTACTCACCTAATCCTCTAGCTTCTTTCCTCGTCTCTCGATGTGGGATTCACTGATCGAGGTTATATTTTCACAATCCTTCCAATGACAAATGGTTTTGGCTATAACGAATGTGAGCTTTAATTCTTAATTAATCATCTTCTAATCACTTGATTTGATTTGAACTTTTCGTGAATCTCAATTTACAATAAAAATAAATAAATAACACCACATCTAGTATGGTTAGTTCGTTACTCTTCCTTTCTAAGGGAGAGATCTTGAGTTCAAGTCCTCATAGATACTATTTGCTCATGCTCTTATTTTAAATCACGAATTTTAGTACTCCCTCCTCCGTCCCCAAATCTTTTTTTTTTTTACTTTTCTCGTTTCTTTCGTTGAGAAGAACCAATAATTCACAAAAGTTTAACACAAACGTACTAACAAATGCAAGAAAAATTTGAATAAAGACAAAAAAAAAAAAAAAAAATTAGGTGGCTTTGAGAGGCAGAGAGGCCATTGTATATTTCACTCCTAAGATTAAACTTTTTTTATAATAGTATAAAAATTCCACTATAATGGCAGAACGAGATGTCTAATTCTAAAAAATTTGAAACTCTTCAATGTATAATTTTCAAATTTCAAAAATTGCTAAATAATGGGCTATATGCATTACAAATTATCAATTATTTGTAGCAGGGGATTCTGATGGAAGGTTAAGGGCTGGAAGGGCACTTCATCTTGTTCATTTGATGAGCCCTTTGATTCCTAAGGCTTCAGCGGCAAGGGAATGCTTGATATTTGCGAAGGAAATCGGGTTGCAACGAATCCACGTCGAGGGCGACTCTCTCCAGGTTATCAATTTGATTCAGGGGGTTGAGGATTCCTTCTCTTCTTCGGTTGGGGTGCTCGTATATAGCTAATGTGAAAAGATTGTTAAGTCTCTTTAGGAGAATGACAGCCCTTCTGAGTTTCATGTTTGATGTTTATGTGGTATCAATGAAATCTATCATAACCTTTGTGCAAAAAAAATAAAAATAAAAATAAAAATTAGAACCCCCACGCAATACAAATTTGAAGGTTTAGGGATAAAGTTTTTTTTGATCAACTTAGGGATAAAGTTTGAAAGAAAAAAAAAAACTTTGTAAATGGATTAAAAAGATTGCAAAATATTGACATTTTAGTTATTGTGTTTTGAATTGCTCTTAGAATTGATCCGTTGAGATAAATCAGGCAATTGGAAAGTTTTGATAATTTTTGTACGTAATTACTAACTTTCTTAGTAAATATGTTAGCTTTTTTTTTTTTTTTTTTCAACTCAAACTTTCTTTTATTTTGGCATTGCTTATTAGGAATTTGTTTGGTTGAAGTGTGTTTAAAAGGTGCTCCTACTATCGTTAATTTCTGGCTCCGCCACTGCACGTAATTAATCCACGTTAGTGTAGTTCCCATTATGTAATATTCCGTCGATCTAAAAACATAGTCAATTAGCTAAATAGCTATTTCAATCCACTCATAAATCAGCATATATCAACTCCATAAACAATCAACAAATTCTGAAACTAGTGTTACACACTGCAAACCTATGTCTACTTCTTGTTCTGCAAACCATCACTCCCCCAACTTTATGAAGATATCCAACCAAATTTGCCTTTCTTACCCAGATTCAACACTGCAATGACAAGATAAAAACATCCCACTATAATTTTTTTCCTGCTTGTGTTTCGGAAGAAATATATGTACATACTACTTTTTATATGTGTGTATATGACATTTGAAGAAATTATCAGTCAAATAATGTAAGTTTCGGTTATATTTACGCTTGTTTCCTGGACGAAGCCTTTGCCTTTTCCATCTGTTCGAACAGGCTTCCATCATAGACAGCTCGGATTGTATCTTTCTGCAGTAACCCCTTCTCATCCTTGCAAAGAATGTACAAGATCTTCCACTCTGTAAAGCTTGCAAGCCTAAAAACCACAGGTTTTCAGAAATTTTAATTATCTATAAGAAAAATTCAAACGAAATTAGCATATATATGATTTTGATAATTATGTGAAGAAAAGAGCGAACCATCCTGCGAAGTCCTTTGGGACCCTGTTTGCCTTTAGCATTGTGTTTAGTTCGTCGGATGTTAACGCGTTTGCATTTGTACGCGCATGCTTGTTGAAAATCTCCTCGAACTTCGAAGGAACAAACCTTAAAAATGTTGGGAAACCATACACAAATCATCATCAGAGCACCACATAAACTACCCCATCAAAATTAGGAAACAGATGTGTACGTACCTTCCTTCTGAGTCATAGACACCCGAGTCACTCCCATGCTTGGATTTGTGGATGTTGTTGACCTCAATTGGAAAGGATAGAGAAATGGATTTACCCTGCAGAGTCATAAGGAATGTGTTGATTAACTCGGACACTTTCCTTTAATATTCTGGTCTATTTATAAACCATACTACGTATTATGGTATACTTGCATAAGTAGATATATATTATAGCTACAATGATATATCTATATCTAGACTGATTTACCATGCACACCACAACTATTTTGGGCTATTTTTTACCCACTGCCAACAATGCACAGCCGGCCCCTACAAATCCCATGTTTTCGATATTTTTAGATCCAAAAATCTTATGAGTACGCACACCTGCGTATGTCAAATGTATGGACGGTGCATGTTAATGGTCCAAAAGTATTTTCGATGATGCGGATGTTAAATACTACTCTTTAACTGGTAAGAGTTAACTCATACTGGTCAAGAAGTGTTTAAAATCCGAACAGTTGATTTATTAAAATGAAAGGTTAAGATGCGTTCATGCATGTGGCGTACGCGAGTGTGCGTACCCATAGCTAGATTGTTTTAGACCCATAGGTGGATTGTTTTAGATTGAATGAATGATACCAAGGCTTCCCATCAAATCAAATCAAAACAAAAAGAATAGTAATTGAGAGTACTGCGATTTAATAAAATTTCCATAATATTGAGGGGTACAAAATTGACATTTTCCATCCGCCGTTCAATACAAGATTAGGCTGGTCCCCCTCCAGTTTCAACTTTTCGATCGTGACCGTTGTTCACTAGATAGACAATAACAGTATACGATAAGCTCTTCATAAAAAATAAAAAAAATGAATAAGAGGTATTTATCTAAAATTTATTCTCAAAAGTAATCCATCAATAATCTAGTTTTAATTTGGTTAAGATTGGAGCAGGCTTCCGGGTCCCTGTAGTGAGGGGCTCACTACAGGATTGTAGTGAGCACATCCGGCCGTCCATTCGATTGTAGTGAGTTAACCTCACTACCGGGCCCCGTTTCCGATTGTAGCAACCCAAAGGACCCACCTCTCCCCAGCCCGCCAAGCTACATCATGTACTCTATCAGTTCTTTTTTTTTTTTTTTTTTTGTTCACCAATCAAAAAAAGACAGCGAAATTGATGGATGACATAGGCACCATAATTGATGGAACCCGACAAGCAAGAACCATTTAAGGAGATTTTTCTCCGGTCCATAAAGCGGCCGAGGGGTCCCTGTAGTGCACAAAATGCACTACACGGTGCAGTGCACATCATCCGGCCGTCCATTTCAACAATGGACGGCTCGGATTTAATCCAAACAATCGACGGTCGAATTCAATTCACTGCTCGGATTAAATCCGAGCCGTCCATTGTTGAAATGGACGGTCGGATGGTGCACTGCACCATCCCCCAAGCCCCATAAAGCATGGCTAATGGTGGGCCGAATCACAAACGTGACATATAAATAATAAAGCAGATGCATTTACAGATTGATATCCGTCCAAAACGTTAGGGGTCCACATATGGCTGAGATCGAATTATTGAAATAGTCATAGGATCCTTTTTTTTTTATGTTATTTTTGTCATAGGATAGAAATATTGAGTTTTACTTTAATTTCTTCCCAACCAACTATAATGGATATCAAACTCGTTTCCATATGATTCGGACCGTAACATCGTAATAATTAGTTGTAATAATTAGTACTGCTGTACAGTTATCGTTATGGTTTTGCCAAAAAGTCAGTAAAAAGAGAAAAAATAAATAAGAAAGGAATTAAGGGAAATGATTTTCACACTCCTCGTTTTACAATACAGACTCCTTTTTTTGTCCTTATCCACATGAATTTACAATATTGCCCTTTTTCAATGCACCTTTTTCACGCATTCAAGGGTAAGATTGTAAATTCATGAAGATAAAGACAAAAAAGGGAGTGTGAATTGTAAAATGGGGGTGTGAAAATCATTTTCCGGAATCAAAGGCGGAAGTATTAAACACATGTCAGGTCATTTATTGATACTACTACTTAATTCACCCTAATTAATGTACTTATTAATATACTAATGATTGAACAACCCAACCACCCAATGAAGAGAAAAACACAAAGGAAACAAATAAAGTAAAGTGTAAATAATTACATTCCCAAGAGGCTTTAATCGAGGAAACAAGCAAACCCCCACACTCAACAACAAAGAAAGCATATATATATATATATATATATATATATAAAATCTCCTACCTAATAACCGATTGATGTGATCTTTGAATTTTACTGTATTTTATATAAAATTCACTTCAAAAATCAAGACATGCATGATGATGCATCATACACATACAGAGAGAGAGAGACAGAGAGAGAGAGAGAGAGGCGGGATTTACAGGGCGAGTTTTGCGACTGAGGCCGAGGTTGATGAAAATGGCAGCAAAAGAAGACAAGAAAATACCACACCCAATTGCACGAAAACCTGATCAACAACAACAAACAAGTATAGATTAATTTCACAAATTAAAACCAAAAAACTGTCTGGATTAATGTGTTAAAATTGAAAGGAAGGTTGAACAAAATGGTACTCCATGAACAAGATGATGAGATGAGAGAAACAGAAAAGAAAAGAACCTTGAAAAGTTTCCCGAGGATAAATAATCCCGTCTTTATTCCGATCGAAGAAAGCAACGTGTTTCTTCAGAACGTTCTGATCGTTACCACCATGATCCACTCCTGCAATTGGAAAATTGGGTAAGTACTGTTGTAATTGCGTAAGCAGATGAACAGGAAAATTGGGTTTGTAAAGAATTTTGCATACCCAGGGTTTGAATGCCGTTTGATGGGGTTTTGGAATCCATCGATTGTGTGTGTATCTTCTTAATTTGTGCCCAGACAGAGAGAGAGAGAGAAAGAAAGAGATGAACGAATGTGCTCTGCTATGTGTGTGTGTGGAGAATATAATTTGTTAGTGGAATATGGGAAGGCGTGTATAAATAGTGAGGGGAAAGTAGTGTAAAAGTATTTGGATAAAGAATGGAGAAACAGAAGCTAAAACTTTATGGGTTTACGGTTCACACCTGAAATGATGGCTGGTAATCATGTTTACGCATCGGAAACACGGGACCCTAGTGTGCGCTCCTTAGTGTGTTGTCCTGGTATGCGACATCCGAGTCTCGAATGCCAGTCATGTACTGTCATGCATGATGTTGAAACTACTTTTTCACGCATAAAAGGATAGAGATTTAACTTGACATAAATAATTCTTTACAAAAAGATGCAATTCGCATCGGTAATCAGCCTAAGAACAAGTTTCACCTCAATCGTTTGAACCGGGCTATAGATAATAACATAAAATCTTAAAATTACGCGTGGTTACAATTTCAAACAACATAAATATACAATCTTTCATACAAATAGGCTGAAATAAGTAGACTCTAAATAATAAGATAAATTCTATATACAATCTTGTTAAATGGGTGATCAATTGCGCCAGGAAATGATTTTGTCAATCTATTTTGGTATAAATGCATTTAAAATGGGTGATCAATTGCGCCACAAATACACCATGCTTGTGTATTTGTTCAAGTATTTATGCATATGTATCCATAGCTGTTCATTCATTGAAATATATACATACGTGCTTATCCAATAAAAATATCTCTATGAAAGAGTAGTTGAAAAGTAGAACTCCCATAAGAGAAGGGAGAGAGAGAATCGGATCTTTGTAGACCTGGAAAGTAACAAAGCGCGCAGTTCTTCTATGGGAGAGAATTTTGGGTGCGGAGTCGGTACCGCCACTCTACGGGGAGAAAATTTTGACTATCGGCTGGGTATCACATAACGGTTCCCAACATACATTTTGATCATTCAAAAGTATTTTAGACGTTTCAAATTTTAGAGAGAGAATGAGGGAGAAATTTGAGCTATTCAAAACACTTTTGAACAGTTGAGATGCGGGTTCGGACACCAAGAGTGCGGTACTCTATTTGCACCCAAAATTTTCTACGGTTACTAATCCCTTCTTGACGGTGCACAAATAGGTGTGTGAGTACCACTTCCAAGTTCTACATGAATTTTCCAAGCCAATCATTAAATTTTTAAAACAATTTTTTGAGTGGTGTAGTGAAAAATCAGTTTAATCGGATATTTATGTGTACTACTCTAATTTTTAGCTTTTCATTCAGAATTTAGAATCTTACGTTCTAAATGAAAATTTTGATATTAGATGAAGCTCTCGTATAATTTCTTAAAGAGCTAATTTTCACAAGACCACTCAAAAAATTATTTTAAAAATAACGAACGATTTCAATCATGATGCGAAATTTAAAGATGGGCCAACATATCAATTTGAGCACAATCGGTCCAAACGGGTCGGTACACGGAGAATTATTGTCGGCAAAGCAACCTCTTCCACATGAGTAGATAGGAACGTTAAACAATAAACAGAGAGCGTGGTGGCCTCGTGCTTCTAGTAGAGTATAAGTATTAATTAATTAACGTCTGTTTCATCGCATATGAGTATTTGTTAGTTTTGCATCAAATTATTAATACTATTTTTTTTTATAGATATTGCATCAAATTATTATTGATTTTGACGAGAGGAATCCATCCCCTTGCCTAGCCAAAAAAGAAAGACATTCTATCTTTCTTTGGGCTTTTCTAGATTAATTTGGAGAATTGATATTGACACTCTCCATTGTGATATTGGCACTCCCTTTTTTGTCTCTATTAGGTGAAGTTATGAAACCACATTTGTGTTTTGAAAGTAAGAAAAAAATGTAATTATAAAGTACAAGGGTGATTTAGTAACTTCACCAAATAGAGACAAAATGAGGAGTGTCAATATCAAAACGGGGAGTGTCAATATCAATTCCCATAATTTGCTAGCTATTTGTGTAATATGGCATCATGCACTCGTGGCATAACTCTGTTCCTTTCCTAGATTAATTTATATATTTCCGAAGTACTAAAAAAAAAAAAAACAGAAGGAGCCTGGACAAATCTCACATTTGGGTTGCTATTTTGATATGTGAGAAATGTGTGTTTAAAGAGAGAAACTTTTTTACGGATCAGACGTGAATGGCGTGTCTGCGCCGAGAAAATTTGGACCGTTGATTTCGAGATCCAACGGCTCAAATAATGCGCCGATTCTGTTTTTTTTTTTTCCCTCCGATATGCTTTCAATGAGGAGAGAGAGTTTATTTATCCGAGCCGTTGGATCTCGGAATCAACGGCCCGAATTTGCTCGGCGCAAACACGTCATTCGCAGCTGATCCATGAAAAAGATTTTCTCGTGTTTAAATACTAATATTTTTACAATTATGGTTATTTTTTTCTTAATAAGAAAGGGGTTAGGAAAAATGGTACGTCACTTTAATACGAATTTTTCTCAGTTCCAGAAGCTAGCGTAAAGTGCCAAACAAGGTGAAAAATGAGGCCCTTTCTTTGAAGTGTGGACAAACCAAATATGTTCTCAACCAAATAAGGAATCAAAAATTGCCCCAAACGTAAAGGAACAAATAAAACTGCGCCGATGTAGCAACTTTTGCTTTCCAATTAATACCGGTTTTAGGAAAAGAAAAATTCGGTCCCGTAACATTCAAATTCTTTTACGAATTGCGACACACATTTCAGTTAGATTTTCATACGGAAGTTCGGTTCGTGAGGTAACGTTTTGCTAATTTTTTGTTTTTATATATAACTCAGGGTGCTCGGACCAGCAGCATAATCATATTAGCCTCAACTAATTTTGGAGTGACCAATCTCATTGTTTAATACCATAGTTTATTTAGATTTTCATTCGAACATTCAATTTGTGAGGTAATGTGAAGCTAACGGATCAACAAATTGCGCAGGGTCACCATACGAAATGCTTTCAGGTTGCAGCAGTGCATGTTCAAACACATTTTAAGTTTTCAGAACAATTATTTGACAAGAAAAGTAGTCGCAATTCCATTGAGATTTTATTTCGCCAAATGCATGCCTTGCCAAGTGACATATATGATTAATCTTGCAATTTTGGTCTCATGGCATTTTTTAGAACCAACACAATCATCCAAGAAAACAGTGATGAACGGTGATAAATATTTTTTCGCTAACAACATTTCAGGAGATTATACGAAGCATGGCTAGTTTACTCGGATCACTTTTCATGTGCAAAATAATCTACGGATTTATGAAAAGAACATAGAAATTAAAGGATCTCCAATTCCTTGAAGAAATGAGAAGTCCAATGCGGAGGGAGAAACTCCATATATATCCCTTCTTCTTCTTCTTTGCATTTATGCTTGGAAAATATGTACATATGATACCCTCTTACAAAGTGGAAGATTTCAAGGGTTGTTTTGATGGTATGGAAGATTTCAAAGGACAAAGCTCTTTCCTTTCGTTTTCGTCTTTTCCTTTTTGTTGGTGCCTCGCTAACTCATTTTTTTTCCCGATTTTTCCTTCTGCAAGAGGTGATGCTAATTCGCACCTCTATTTTCTTGATGCAACAGTCTCGAGATTAATATTATTCATTTTCCATTGAGAGAGAAACAACATATATCGGGTGACAACAGTTAACAATTGTTGAGCCTGTCATCCCTATCGCCTCATAATTCAGCCTAATAATGCAAGTTTGCAACCCATGGGACAGGACTACTACCACTTCTTAATTCAACTTATTCGTTTTTTCTTTTTTCATTTGTGAAGGGAAAAAAAAAAGAAAAGAAAGAGAGAATCCCTTGTTTGAGTGCATTCCGGAAGCCAATATTCATAACTAAATTACTAGTAGTTGTTTGCATGGCGCGGTGGTATAATAATGCCCAAAACATGTCTTTCTAAAAAAATGCCCAAAACAATCGGAGAAGGTCCGAATCAGAGTACGTAGTAGGCCTAAATTTTATTAGTATTGTACTTAACAAACAGTGTGAATCCTCGATACTAAGAGCTCGTTTGGATGCTGTTTTAACAAGAGGGATGACTGGGTTGGGCAATTTAGTCGTGGTTCTCCATGTTGAGATGCCATTTGGCTGGCTTTTGACCCCCCGACAAATTAGCCGACAGGCTAATTAGTCTGCCCCCCTCCCGGACTAAATAAAAGCAGGGGGGAGGGGTGCCTATGTTTAGTTATGGGGGATTAGCCCCACCAATTTACCTCTCTACCCCCAAACAATTTCTCTTCAAGAACATAATCACCGTCTACAAATTCTGATTAATACAAACGATCGGGGAAAAATACATCTGACTTGGTTTTCTCTTCTTCTTCTTCTCCTTTCCGATCTCAGATCTGGAAGAATACCGGCCGACCGTTGCCGGAGCTGCTACAGTGCCACCAGATTTTGTTTTCCCCTGTCGAACACAAGCCAACGAAGTCTGGAGAGTTGAGAAGAAGAACAGTTGTTTCGGTTTTTTTTTCCCCTGCTTTGATAGTCATTTGTTTCGTTGTTTACAAGGAGGGTATAAAGAGAGACTTTTATTCTGTGTGGCGTGGCACACATGTATGGTATAAATAGAGATTTTATTCGGTGTGTATGGTATAAAGAGAGAGATTTTAAAAAAATAGTAAAAACTAATTTTCATCTATTAGAAACAGGAGAAAAAAAACTTTTAATATTCAATATTCTTAATTTATATAAAAATACATTAAAATGAACTACTATAACTTAATTTTTGACAAATATAACCAAATATTTAATTTTTGTATTTATATAATTATTTAAATGCATAATCTAATATGGGCATTCACAAGGGTAAAATAGTCATTTGACAGATTTTTACATCATCAACCCTCTTTATCTTTCTTTTTTAATTCCTCATCTAAACCATCAACTATTTAATCCTCCATTCTTAACTGTCACATCAGTGTGGGGTCACCCCTCTTATTTAATCACCCCGACTAATTTATCCCCCCTTACTATTTAATCCCTCTCAAACTAAGACGTCATCCAAACGGGCCGTAAATGGCTCATTAATGACCAATGGACTGGTATCAAAATCTATATTATATTACACAACGGTTTTTTCAAAATGTCCTATGTGTCATTTCCAAGTTTGAAAGGTCTCTTATTTCTCTTCTAACAATATCTATACTTGGGCACAAATCTTATCTCAAAGATCAAATTGTGTTTTCACGGTCTAAGAAGACTTGCCTTTCCAATATAACTTTTGGTTAATTACAAAAAGAAAAGAAAAGAAAAGCACATTAAAAAATAATACGACGTGAAAGAAAACTTATGAGTTTTACCAAAAAAAAAAAAAAAAGAAAACTTATGTGCAATACGAACCATCTTTTTCATGTGGGAATTTCAAATTTCAAAAATCCTCTTTTTCTCTCTTTGACATTTAACCCCTTTTTTTGGGGGTAAATAAGCTTAAAATTAAAAGGGGTTTTGACATTTAACCCATCATAGATTTCAATTTTAGAATTCTCTCTCTCTCTCTTCTCAATTAAAAAGAAGAAGAAGAAGAAGTAGTAGAAAGCATATTAAAAAATAATAAAATAAACATCATCCTTTAAAAAAAAGAAACTCATTTCAAAAAATAAACATCATCTTTTAAAAATAAACATGAAAAAATACTCATTTCAAAAAATAAACATGAAAGAAAAAAAAAAGAAGAGAAAACATGAAAGAAACTCATTTCAAAAAATAAACATCATCCGTAAAAAATGAGCGAATTTCAACTCTCATAGGGAAATTTTAATTTCAAATACTCTCTCGGACTCTTATTTGGATTACAAAACATGCACAGTCGTATCAACACATAAATCCCCCTCCCTCCCTTTTTCTCTCACACACACCATCTACTTTTCAAACGACTTTGGGTCTAACATGTGATTTTGATATTATACTGGTTTGGTAAATCATAGGGAAAAAAAATAAGAAAGAATCTCTTCAAAATTTTATAATTTTTGTTGGGCATGAACCACTTAGTTTTATTACTCCTTCCCTCCCGTAAAGATTGTTAATTATTACATTTAGGGATGTCTCAGAAATATTGTCCATTTTGAAAAGTTTCCAAACTATGTGGGAGAGAGTTGGTTGATCAAGTCAATTCATTCCTTGGTTTAGTGGATCGTTGGATGATAATTGATTTTCGTTCAATTTTTTTTCCCCCTCTTATAATGTTGACAACGTGAATTGATCAATTAGATGTTCGTAACTTAGTTTTCTTTATTCTTTTTAATTTTACTTTTTGAACTTGCACAATCATGATAGGGTTGGTGGCATAGCATTACCCGGAATATTCGATGATGAGAGCAGTGCACGAAGCGTAGTACATGGTTTGTTATGGTTTTCGAACTTCGTCAAGTGTCGTTAGGCATGGGCAAAGCGCTAGTAATTCAATATTCCTCTCGAGTAGTATTTTGAAATTTAGGATTAGACAAATATTCCGCAGCTTTTATAGCGGGAATCAAACGCTCCCTCAACAACATGTGCTGTTTCTTAGTAATGTGAATATTAGTATATGCCCGTGGAAGAATGCTTTACTCCTCCTATATATATGCTGTAAAAGCATCCAAATTACGTAATAACTTAAATTAAAGAGTAGGAATGGGGCATTATTTTTGTCACCGGCTGTCACACATGACGCCAATTTGTTGCCATTACAGGACGAAATGTTTAACAATCCTGATTCAAAATTATTTCCTCCTATCAGTACCATAGTATGTATGTTTGTGAAACGTGGTATACATTCTTTTTACAGTGCTATCTAATTCCTGTTACTTGCCCATTTTCTAGCTAGGAAATAAATATGCATGCTTCCACTAATTGCCAATTTGCTTCCTTTTTTTTAAGAAGCCACTGTTAATAACTTGTTTCGAAACTCTCGTCCTCAGAAGATAAGTTCTCCTGCCACCCCATCATTTTTGGACATCGGTAACCCAGATCTTCTAATCTAGGGTCTGTTAGCCCTTACATCTGATCAGCCTTGGTGGCCGATCTGTGGGTCCTTCAATAGCGGCAGTGGTGGCGCCTGGCAACGGTGACTGCTGTGGGACGAAGGAACGTTGAGCTTCAGTTGCTGATGTGAATCCTCCATCTTCCTCTGACCACATCCACAAGCGGATAAGTGGTTTCCATCAACGTTGTTGTACGATTTTGCGGCTTTTCTTTTTGTTGGTCTTTGTTTTGTTGTAATTTCGAACATATAGTGTCATTATACTCTTTGTTTTCTATATGTGATATGTTTCTGTTTCCTAAAAAAAAAATTAAAAAAATCACACACTTATTGAAGCCTCTATGTAACAATTCCGTGGAAAACCTTTCCGTTTAGAAAATAATACCATTACGAATTTTTCTTACATTTCATAAAATAAAATTGAAGGTGCAAAGGATAGATGACACTTGTCAAATCCACGTTCCTCCTCACCAAAAGTTATCCTGCAATAATATATAAGATTGTAGACTTTATTTTTAATTTGTTATAATCCATACTTGTATTCTCTCACTTTTTGAAAACTACTTTGTCAATCAAGACGTGACGAGGTAATTTTATTCTAATGTTTATATTAAGTAGTGCTTTGGGTAAAAAACCAAAAGTGGTTTTTTAAAAAACCACTTTTGTCCTTATTCAATTTTTTTTTTGCATTCGTTAGTTTTGTATCAAGATTTTGTAGTTTCTGGATTCCTCTCGACGAGACGAATCTAACAAGTATAAAATTATTCACAAAAATTAAATTTTTTTGAATAAAGCCAAAATAGGTGGATTATTGGCCAATAATCCACCTATTTTGGCTTTATTCAAAAAAATTTGAGTTTTGACCATAATTTTATACTTGTTAGATTCGTCTCGTCGAGAGGAATCTAGAAACCACAAAATCTTGATGCAAAACAAACGAATGCAAAAAAAAAATTGAATAAGGACAAAAGTGGTTTTTTGGTTTTTTGGTTTTTGGTTTTTTACCCAAAGCACCACTGATCAGTAGTTTTATTATAGAATCAACATTTTAATTCTTTCTTCTTTAAATGAGCATGCATTTAACTTTAAGCACGTTTTTACTGTAAATTTAACGGAGTGGTTGGGTAATTGAAAGAGGATTCTAGATATATTGACAAACTATTACTAATGGACCTCACTTTTTAAAAAAAAAAATTATTTGACCTTGATTTAAGAGCTTTTGGAACTATACCCCAAATAAAAGTAGTAATTTATTATTCTAGATTCCCAAAAGTTGGCCTCCACGGATATCATGTGAAATTCATAGATTCTTACCTCATTTTCACGTCACTGCCAAACTTGAATTTCCATATCGATCTCCAGAAAAACAGAAAAGTCATGACAGGGAATATTAACCCTTCTAGAAATAAGTTGGATAAAAAAGAAAGGAAAAAAAAAAAGTGACACATAGCATTATTATTTTCCTAAAACAAAGCATAATACTCTCAATTAACCGAAATTACTTTTGCCTTGAGATAAACATAAAATCAGAATTTTAAAGGGTTAACCTAAATTTGTGCATGAATGACTTCCACATTTTAGAACTGGAAAAATAAACAACTCAAAAGATTAATGGAAGGATCTGGGTCTCATTTCTTCTCGCATGAAGATCATGGGAGATCACGTAAGAGGATCAAAATTCCCGTCCGGAGTTGAACTTCTTAAGCAGCCAAATTTGACGTTAACGAAACATAAAATTCTCAATGAATCCATGATTGAGGGTTGATGTCTTAAATTACATTCTCTTTATTTTAAACAGCAGCTTAATTATATGAAGTTGAAGAAACTAAGCCGGAGGGAACTGTCTAAGGTATATGTTTCATATACACAATTTAATGCTCAATGAGTCAATTATCCCTTAAACTTACAGAATACAACAATTTACTATCAGTCCCTTCTGATCCATCCTTGCCTCTTCATTTCCTGAAAATTACAAATATTCTGCGTTAATCGACTCCCTGTTTCCTTAATCAGAGCTTATCTACGTATTATAAGATGAAATACTAAATTATTATTGGTGGGCCATGAACCCGGGTTGTCTACTCTACGGAGAGAAAGAAATATACGCACATACATTATGAGTCGGCAAATTTTTGTAGTTTGACAAACAAGCTATCTGTGAAAATCAGAACCGGTACCAATGTTTCTAAACATTTGCCAGTTATTTCCTACTTTTGTATGGGTAGGAGAAATGTATATCAGCACTACGCATAGGAATAGAAAAGGGAGCATCTCTTAAACAGAAAAATCTACATGTACAAAATTGAGTATGTGTTTTTGTGTGTACACTTCGTCTAGAACCACCTCTTCAATGGGTTTTTGTGTGCCTTATTGGCATTTTTTCAATTAACAAATTTCTTTAATACTTTATGAACTTCGTTCAAAATAAAGATGAATGTTAATTGAACACACAGCTCCTGAAAAGCTGGTACCGAATAGATGCATAAAGACAGAAGAGATTGCTGCAACTTAGAAATCCAACGGATGCACCTTCAGTAGGCTGGGCTAGTTTCCGGTTCTGTGGAGAGAACATTTCTTTCTTCAATTGCATTAGTATGTCCTCCATTGTGTACTCTCTTTGCCAGTTAGCAAGCATAGGGAAAAGCCTAGGTTCAACCTGGTAATTTGAATTACCAAAATTACCAACCAAAAAAAAAAAAACCTGGTAATTTGACCACTCACAAGCTTATTTCAAAGTATCTCATGGTATATGATATCCTTGTTTGCTAGTGTAACTTACCAATCCAGTTTCTTGATTTACGCACGTCATGTTTATCCGAGTTTGGAATCTCACGGCTGGTGGCTCATCTGGATACTCTTTACCACAAAATAATTTCAACTGGTAGATTCGGCCTTCATGCACTGTCTGGAAAGCAACCATAAGTCAACAATGAAAAATTAACTCTCTTTTAGCATATGGTAATTTATCACATATAACACCACAGGTCAACAACAATCGTATTTTTGGATTAAAAATAAAAACATAAAAAATAACTAAGAGTAGTTAATGCATTTATTCCTACCACGATTGTTTTCCCTATGTTTGCGATTAACTGTTGAGCAGGCGGGGTAAAGACATGACCACACCGGCACTGGTGCGTTAAAGTGGAATGCAGAGGATGGAAAAATCAATCCTAGTACGAAAGTCAAACATGTGAGTCGCGTAACTTTTCTGCAAACTCGGAGTGAACAATTACAGAGAACGTGCATTTTCAGCAATTTGCTTTCCTTTCCTGACAGCTATAAGCTGAGGGCAAAATTTTGGCTGCAGGAGAAGACAGTTTTCAATCAGTCATGTTTCTCGTGCATATGCAACAGTACTAGCTCACGACAAGCTTCCTCTTATTTGAACCAATACATCACCTGCCAAGTTCAATATTTCCTCCAATATGTATTGGCAATCGCAACTTGTAGATCAGATCATGATCCTATTTCTGTTCTTTCTCTTCTCTCAGGAAAGATGTCTAGGTAACCGTTAGCACTTAGCCATTTGTGCCAAATTCCACTCCAAAGTTTTGTCCATGATCATATTTTACTCTCTAGGCTTTGTTGGGTCTCAAACAAGTTCCATAGTGACACATTATCAAGCCAACAGATTGAGTTTGACCCTTCGAAAACAAAATTAGCATAAAGGGAAAGTAAAACAAAAGGGGCGTTGAATTTGCTAGTCATGTCGGGTATGATCTGTACGTAGTTGGGTTAATACTAACAGAAACCTTTAGCTCAGATAATCTAGTTGTAGATTTTCAAGCTAACTTCATTGATGGGATTGACTTTTGGAATCCATATAATAGGTTTTAGGGCTTCGTATTGTGCATTTGGCCTTACAGTGTAAAAGACAAGATTTTTACAGGCTCAAAGCAAAAGCATTATTTTACGGTTCGCATGCGAATGCACAAGTGTTACGTGTTTGCATGCATGGTATAGCTGCATTTATCAGAAGGCAAATTGCACCATTAGAGTGAGAATAAGGCTTTATAATCCTATTTGATCATACTTTCCAGCTCACAGTTCGACTGCACGATTCAATTTGTTTGAACAAACCCATCTTTATCGTGTTTTCTCATAAGGCTTCCAGATTTACTCAAGATTTTTGTTTTCTATTACCCTAAGGATTTCCTTCTTTCTATATAAAGGTATTTCTTCCACACTACGGTCACACATGCCAAGAGAGACATTCTTTGGAGGTATAGGAGAGCTTCAAATAGCCCATACTGTGGAGCTGCAAAAAATATTGTCTGGATTAGCAAAAAATAGTCTGTGTATCAGACACTGTGGAGCTATATTGTGTCTGTGGATTCATGATGGCCTTAGCTAGTGAAGATCGGCAAAATACAACGAGGACTAGAAGAGATGAGCTAAAAGATTCTCTCTCACATACACATATCTGTGCCCGCATACATACTATGTAATTATATGCATATATACAGACACCTCACCCAAAGACGGAACTATGCTTTGGCTATGGGGGGGCCAAGGCCACCCCCCAACCTGGAAAACCCCAAAATTATCTAGTGCATTTTTTTTTTACATATATTTCTACTTACCATGTCCGGCCCCCTTATAATACCATGTAAAAACATTATTTACAAAAGTTTCAAAATTATAAAATACATTTTATACTCAAACATTTTTTTCACTTGGTACCACCATCCAATTCTCTTTTCAGGACAAAACAAAAACCCAAACATCTTTCTAAGAGTGAAATTTTGTGTGGACTCAATCATAGATGATTTATGGCGTCTAAAAGAGTGCCGCATTCCATTTTGATATATAGTTGAGGAAACATTTTGAGAAACGTTTATTTTTTCACTTTATTATTGTTTATGTTATGTTAAAAGCACATTGATAACGTGTTTAGTACTGGGTATTATATCAATTAAGTTTTTTGTAATCCCCAACCATGAAATTTGGAAAAAAATTTGTTGCTATAATGGCCTCCCCGCATAAGAAACCCTGGTTCCGTCCCTGACCTCAGCTCTATGTACTTTTTTTATACTCTGCACTATAATCGACAAATGAGGTTAATCCATGATACTGATCAACATTAAGTGAAGCATGCATAATGTTATTAGTTTTACTTGCTGGATTTTACATGTTTCAGCCTTTTCCTTTACTCTCCTCTCCATGATGAATCTCTAACAAGTCTGCCCCCCACACAAGCAGAAAAACAGCTCACATAGTGGATGAAGATGCAGACAACATTGCTTATGATTAAAACCAGAATAGTACTGTCTCTAGCTTTCTAAAAACAGTACCTTCAATGTTTAATTTGCTTTGGTGATGGACTCATGCTCATCGTGATCGGAAGTTGGGATTTGGACTATTCGCTATTCTTTCTTATTTCATTTCATATCTCGGGTATCTGAGTCTTTTTTTAAAGAATAATATATACGTCCCCAATCGACTAGGAATTCAAACAATTTCATGAAGAAAATCAGGAAGAAAATGTGACCAATTAACCACCCCAGAAAAACTAGCTCGTACAAATGGTAGCTTGTTGGCTTGTCTCCTTTAGATAGTTGTTGTCTAATCGGCGGATTATTGAATTCAGTTCAATTTGTGCTTGTGGGTCATTTTTAACAAGATTGATATTGTCTCTCTTTTTTGTATTTCATAAAGAGTCCATCCTATCCTATATATAGAAATATTCTTCTGGCAATTGTACGGATAGAACTATATAAAATTTTGAAAATAAAAAAATCCCATGTGGCATCCCACGCACCTCCTTTCCTCTCTCCTTCCTTCCTCTTGAAAAGGAAAAGCATCAATAAGAGTATTTCGTTAAGAAATCTTAGACTCTCAATTTGCTACTACTCAAGCAATAAAATCCCTTTGAGCTTATAAAAAGTTGTAAATTTGATTATGATATCCTTTGAAAAACTATTTTATGAATATCAAAAACCTCTAAACTTCCAATCAAAATTTGCAAAGGAAAATCACTAAACAACCCTATTCTCTCTAGAAGGTAAATAATTAACAAGATGTTCAACTTGATTTACAAATAATGACAATTCGGGGAGCGCACCTATGGACATTTAGGAACATTAGACATTACTTAATAGGTACAATGAATTAGTTTATTTTCTTATATCTAAACAGTATATTTCACGTAGCTACTCGCCATGCATTGTACTGGAGAAACGTTTGTTAATAGAAGGTAAACGGGAAGACTAAAACAGAGAACTTACATTGGGAGGGCCAATAATTGTCCCAGTCCATGACTGCATATATACATCATCAGCATCATCCATTCCATAGCTAACTGTTCCATCCCCAATTCCCTTCTCTCCTCTCTCAAGTTCCTCGAGCAGTCTAAAATTCCTAGGAACTGAAAATGAATAGATATTCCTGTTAAATCTAAGATCCAAACAAACAAGCAAAATTCAGAGAATACTCATGTAATAACTAGGGGTGCAAATGAGCCGAGTTTGTAGTGTTCGAGCTCGGCTCGATTGCAAAACGAGCCGAGCCACGAGCCGTTTGCAATAACATTGGCAGGTGAATCTCGACAGAAAATATTTATACCTCCGTGTTACTTCCACCTATAACTCGACATAGAAACGACGTACATGCTAATTTGCATATAATCCATCTCAATGATATGTCCTATATAGAAACGAATCGCATCTCAATAGTTAAAAGATAAAGAGTATTTTTCTAGTGTTAGTTATACTTCATCCATGGCATTAGAAAAAGTCTAATATTCAGGGGGATAACATAAATTCACTGTACAATTATATTGCGATGGGAGATAGGACACAGCATCATTATATTACAGCAGTTTCCAGAATTTTTGTTTGAAATTGCTTTCAAAATGAGTGAACTAGATTTCTAGTACACTATTAATTCATCCAAAGAAAGAGGAACATAGGAAAGGAAGTAATAATCTACCAATTTCCACAGTATGCTATTTTGTAAGACGAGAAAATTTCCGGATACTAAATATTGAACAATACAGTAATGATAATTGAAACACTAAGGATCAATTAACCCTATTGAGTTTATTACTGTTGAAGATATAAATAGCAAAGTTACCTCTCTCTCTCTCTAACAACTTAAGCTTTTAGATGAGTAGGTGGTTAACAATATAATATGGTATTAGAGCAATTCGAATCTCATCGCCTACCTGATAATTAAATATTTGCACGTGTTTAGTCCACTTATGGAGGAAAGTCGGGCTACACGTGAGGGAGCGTGCTAAAGATATAAATAATAAAGTTACCCTCTCTCCAACAGGCAACAGCTAAAGCTTTTAGATGAGTTGCTATGGAGAGCAAGGCAACTAATCACTTCAATCCAGCAATACTATTAACCCCATGCAAATTCAAAACTTAATAAGGCTGTGTGTTTGGGGCAGATAAGTTAAATATCTTGGACAAACTTGAGCATTAACTAAACTTTGCTGCATTTGGCTCTGCTTCTTCTCTTCAATTTTCACGAGTGCATCAATTATCTTGCTCCTTTTTAGCATCTCCAAATACCCATTTAACATGTCATTAAGACGTTAACCACCCAATAACCACAGATATTTCCCAATCAGTGGCCTCCAGCTCTAATTCCATACAAACCATCTTCCTCTATCGCCCCAATGTACCCGCGACAACACAAAGCGAATCAACCACACGCAAGCAGATGTATGAAACATGCTTAGACAGAGCCACATGGCGATTGAAAGACGAAGAGAGGGACAAGAGAGAGAAATAAAGTGAAAATACAAAGCTTTACATGAGTTCTGATACTGCAGAGTCACTGAAAGTGGTGAAGGATACCAACGGAGGAGATGTGTCCTAGAGTTTTCTCAAGGATGCAACTAAGAACGCTTGTCTCAAGCAATCAAGACTTGTTTGGTATATACATTCCAACAAAATAAGGATTATTTAAACTAGAGGAATATTTCAAAGATGTGCAATTTCCTCTATGTCCACAAGGGCACATACTTTTCGTGTCTGAGCAAATTCCCTCTCTCTCTCTCAGATAGATTTCTGTACAAATTTCCCCTATCTCTGGATCGGCATATGCATGCACTCAAGAACACACAAAGTGAGATGGTTTAACCCTAAGAAATGTGATAATTGCTAAGTACTTAACATTCATTCCCCTAAAATCGACTATCACTATTTGAATTCTACAGCCAAAAGAAAAAGCCCGACCACAGGGTTCAAGGTAAAGCCAAGCCTTTTATAATCCAAATTGTTGCTATTGTTTTCAAAATCACCCCGCCATACCTCAACACACACATAATGAGGCATTACTCCTTGCTTTTTCAAGTTTAATTGCTAGCTTAATCATTTCATACCACAACCATTTACTCTCACCCACAAATAATCTCCCGAGATGTAAGGATACTTTGATTTACAAAAAAAAATACATTAACCAAAAGCAAAAATGGTTCAAATTTAACTTTCTTAAGTTCTGAACTACATGTAACTAGGTACATGTGCCCGAAAAAGTTTGGCAGCGCACCAAGTCACCACTATTAAGTTCATGCTAATGAAAGTGTTGTCTATTGTGCCAAATCTGCACCAGTAAATTCCGCCAAAAACGAAACCGTACAAAAATTCATGCTAAATAAACCCACTGAAAATCACAAATTCCCATCTCCAAATTTCAATTTTTTATTTTTATTTTGTTAAATGATAGGAAGTCTCATAAGATACACAAGGTACACAGTGTATAGCCATTACAATTTCATGACAACCCCGCAGAATCCTCACTATCGTTTCTCCTTTCAATTCACACCCCATGAAAATGCTCAAGCAGTAATAGGCCCAGCGTCTCAACGGATGAAAACTTCAATTTCAAAGGGGAATACGTACTAACCCTATTCACAAAACATCAATCTGAACATAAACAACCAAAAGGAGCCCTAATTTTTCAAAACCCAAGTCCTTATTTGAGGAAAGAACGAAACACGTATTACACAAATGAGCATAAAAGCCTCATAACAACAAGTGCAAAAGGGTTCCACATATTTAACCAAAAAGTGCGGAACAGTATCCTAAATTCGTAATTATGAAGTACCCAGAATTAGAAAGTCAAGGTTTCGAAGCTTACCAACAACCCTTGATCCCTCCGAGTCCATTTCTTGCTTCGTTTGGAGGCAGAACTCTTTCTACTCTATTACTATTATACAGCTAGAGAGAGATTCCCAAAAGCTGGCAGAGTAGGAGAAAGAGAGAGAGGAGTGGTCCTCTCCCTGATAAAGACTGCAATCCAACGCCTATTCACAGCTAGTCGTCGTCGTCCCAGTTAAACAATAAATAGTCCAAATAAAAGGGACAGTGCTGCGGGTACAGAACAACCCGCACAGAACCCGTTTGGGGATTCACTTTTGGGTCTTACACGAGTGATTCGAAACGATGGAGCTTTGGTTGAACCTCTTCTAATTGTTCGATTGAGCTGAAATTTTGTGAGGCCCCTCGGAAAAATATTCTAAGAACAATGAATGGTTCGGATCACTCGTGTGGGACCCAAAACTGAGTCCCCCGAACACCATCGCTACATTTTCTGGACAATGACTTCTGTACCCATATTTTTACCGAAATAAAAGTCCTCGGTGTCTAAACTCTGAAGTCTAAACTCGGTATAAAAATGAACTTCACTTTTTCTTTTCTTTTCCTTAATCAGAATGAAAAAGTCCATTTCACTTTTGATCCCTTATTTTAAAGTGGGGAAAAATTCAAAAAAAAAACTCATACTTTGACTTCAATGTCTCGTCATCCCTAAATTTTAAAAATTATCAATTGCACTCCTGAACTATCATTCTGTTATCAATTTCACTCCTGCTGGCCCAATTTGTTAGTACTACTTATCTAATGGAAGACGCTGAGGTGGACCTGAACGGAAGTGAAAAAACATAAAAAGGTAAAATAAAAAAGAAAGTCTGAAAAAAAAAAAGGCTTTACAAAAATTCAAGCAATTTACCGCTGGTTGTTTGAGAAATTGGCGAGAGTTCTTCTTCTTCATTAACGGCGGCGGGTTCACTTCCAGTCGCCTATCAATCTTCAGTTCCCTCTCTTTCTCTCTCATTTCATCCACAATTTCGCCTTCACTGAAGCTATTTCAAAAGTATCAATCGGAGCTTCTTCTTTTTTTTTGTACACTAGGAGTCTCACTTCCTAATCCAAAACCTTTCCTATGGTGTGTTCAAGCCTCAACCCGGTTCAGCCGGCGTGGCGATCAGTGACTACGTGTTGGACCTTTCTGTGATCGCTGCCCATGGAATGTTCGATGGTCCAATTCTCAAGGGCTCCAATTGCTTCAATTAGATGGTCCGATCCATGCCGCCGCTGCTCTCGTCCTCAAGGGCTCCAACTAAAGAACTCAACCAGATACGCATACCATTTCTCCCCAAATTTTTTTTTCGAAAAGTAGATATGGTGTTCTTAATTATACTAATTTGTTTTCAAAAAAAATTCACTTCGTTTTTCCTTTTAAGCTAGCGTTTTGCAAAGGTGCCTTGTAGAAGGAAAGGAAAAAATGTAGATCTGAGAAATTTCTCGGTGAACACCATATGTTTTCTTAGAATTGACTTCTGGCGGCCTAACTTGTGTGGTGTCTTTTTTCAGGCAATCGCCCTCTTCCGCCACAGACCTCTCTGAACCCAAACCCACCACCCATCATTACTAGGCTGGTGATTGAAGAACCTTCATTGTTAAGCACCACGCAAACCCACCATTTTTCTTGACCTTGACGAGACCTTGGTCCATTCCAAACCCGACCCGCCACCTCGAAAAGTATGACTTCATTGTTAGGTCAGTGATAGACGGCGTAAAAGTCGATTTCTACGTCTTAAAAAGACCATACGTCGACGAGTTTCTCGAAATTTTGAGCAAGAAATTCGAGATTGCTGGACCGGAAATCGGCAATTAGACACCGGTTGTTCGGGATTCATGCCAGGAGATTGAGGGGAAATTTGTGAAAGACTTGGAGGAAATGATGGAAATGAACAAGGGAACAGAGGGAAGATGGAGAATGGAAGGGGAAAAATGCTCTATTTTATACCTGTGCAGGGGAAAGAAAGGAACCAATTTATGGATTTTACATTTTCCCTCCAAAATTACTCCCTAACGTTTTTTTGACTCTCTCAAGTCCACCTCAGCGTCTTCTGTTAGGTAAGTAACAGATTGTGACGGTAGGAGTGAAATTGATAACGGAATGGTAATTCAGGAGTGCAATTGATAATTTTTAAAATTTGGGGGGCGATGAGACATTGAAGTCAAAGTAGGGGGGGTGAATTTTTCCCTTTAAAGTGTGGCAATATAATTTTTTTCGTTTTGTATCGGATTTTTCTTCACTAAAGGGTTGCTTGGCAAAGTGGTTTATTTTTTTTGTGTTTATTCAACAACAACAAAAAAAGCAAAAAAATTGCATTAATTAGTTTTTTTTTTTTTTTTTTGGGGAAATCCTAGCCACACACCCTTAATTTCTCATTACTCACACGAAACTTCAAAAATTCTCATACTGTCCTTAAATATGTCAATACCCACACCACTTGTCACAACTAGGGTTGTGCATAAGTTGATTGAAGCTTGACCCCAACTCGCAACCGACCTAAACATATCAAATTGAGAGTTTCCCCACCCAATTTTGACCAACTCATTGTTGTAAACTGACTGGATCAGGTTGATTGGCCTTCAGTCAAATATCGGTCAGGTTGGTCGGATATGATAGACTTACCCCTTTTTTTTCACCTACCCATCCATTAGTTTGTGACAAACAACTCCAACATAATAAAATTAAAAATAATGGTACCTAAAAAGATCAGTGGCAGGGGAAGAGTTTTGGGAAGACATACAAAAGAATTTCGTCAACGAAGAGATAATCTGATGCAACAAATACGCGTTTAGGGGGAGAGAAAGATAGGGGTTTCGGTTGAAGAGAGATAGAATTAGAGACATTGAGAGAGAATGAATGAATGGGACGGTGGCGCAATAAGGCTTCAAATTATAAGGTGTAATCTCAAACTCTAAAGAAATGGAGCCATGTGTCCCATAAAGCAAAAGAGTAGGCTCGTTTGGATGCGGGATGGATTTTGGATGGATATAATAGTAGCGGCTTGTTTGGATACGGTGGTAATGGGGGTCAAAAGTATGCGCAGGCCCACTGCTATGGCTTGGTTTGGCAAGAAAAAGTGCAGGGATATTATTTATCACCCAGACTAAATATTAGTCTTACAGGGGTGTTATTTATGAACAACCCGGGGTGTCCATATTTAACACTCCCTAATACCCCAGGTAAAATTATCCAACTACTCCAAAATAATTCCCCCGCCCCTATCCCCCCTCTATTACTACTGCTCATGGGAATTTTATTTTATTTTTGACTTTGCAATTTCCTTCGAATCAAAAAATAAAATACTTCCACATATAATTTTTTTTTTTTGGAACCAAATTAAACTAGTAATAGAGATTTTTAGTTCAATTAAAAAAGATTTGAAGAATTATATACTCCCTCCATCCCCAATTTTTGGTCCCAAAATAGCACTTTTTGTTGTCTCAGAAAGATTATCCCAATTGAAAAGTAATGGGAAACCAATGAATTTACTCTTTAATCTTTACTTTTTGAAAATGAGTACATGTAATAATGATATTTTGAAAGGTAAAGGGAGGTAAGAAAAAATATGACAAGTGTAATCATGATGTTCCATTAGGAAACGGGGGACATGCTGTCCCTTAGGGGACAACATGCGTTCTGACCTCATATCCGAGCTGTCTGTGCTTGGCGATCAATGGTGCAGATCTGCTCAGACCCAACTAATTTGCGTCGTTGATCCCCGAGCACGAACGATCCGGATGGGGTCAACATGCATGTTGTACCTTAAGGGATAGCACACACCCCCTATATATCTGTCCCATTAATAAGTTGGAATCCCCAAAAGGAACCAATAAATTGGGATGGAGGGAGTAATTTAGTATTTTACATTGTTGGCTTGTTTTGGCTTGTTGAGTTGGCTTTACAATTTCCTTCGGATCAAAAAAATAATTATTTCGGAAAATAATTTTTTATTTTTTCACCAAATTAAACTACTAATAGAAATCTTTAATTCGATACAATTGGTTTTCGGAAAAATTATGTACTTTAGTATTTAAAACGTTTTTTAAAAAATATTTTAGGAATATACCACCTAATATATTTTTAATTATTTGTAATTTATATATTAATTTTATAATAATTTTTTATATTATACCCGAACACCATAGTAGTAAAGCCAACACAACAAGCCTACAAACCCATATTAGATTATGCATTGCACCAATTATACAAATTAAAAAAGGAATTTCTTTTTTTTATCCTTTTCAACAATCAAGCTATAATAATTTATTTTAATAATTTTACATAAAATTTTAAATTTATTAATATCAATTAGATTTTTATTTCGTTTGAAATAAACCAACTATAATTGTTTTAAACGCATTGTAATTTGTATAATCCTATTATTAAATGTTATACTTTACATATAGTTAAAAATAGTATATAACTATATGTAAAGTTGTAATTATTTACCCAATATTATATATTTTATAAATTTTTATTTATTATTTATTCATAATGAAAATCTATGGACCATTAATCCACGGTATTCTATTATTTTAATCCATGTCCAGACTATTAATCCACCGAATCAATCTAAAACATACATTTCGGTTCGATTTGAACAGGATTCACGATTCATAGGTTTCTTTGGACAACGTATTTGGAGGGATAAAATATGGAGGGTGGGATAAATAAGAGTGTTTGGGGCGGATTAAAAGGGGAGGGGGCACGAATAATTTCGGTATGCCAAATCATGGATGATGTGTGGGCCAGGAATTAGTCGTCTGAACCCAAACTCATCTGAGCTCCTCAATCCCCAGCCAAACGAGCTCATAGCTAGACTAACATTTGTCTTCCAATTCACTATCTTTACGACTCTTTTTTTTTTTTCATTGAGCAGAAATTTTATTGGATGGATGGTAAATTTTTAATAACATCTTATGAAATCAAGGCCAAATAAATTTCCTTTTTAGTTGCAACGGGCCTGGCTCGCAATAACTCTCACTAGTATTATATGTATGTGATTATCCGTCCTATCCTTTGCGTTGCTTTTGCTTCTTAGACTGTCTTATCTAAGCACCGAAACTCCGAAAGAGTCCCAAGGTTGGCCCTAAGTTTTTAAGGGCTTAAATCGACAATAAAAAAAATGGGCCCTTTACGAATTATTAAGATAGGCATAAAAAAAAACTAAGAACTTTCCCTAAACAAAATAGCATCAATAAGAAAGAATACCAAATATAATAATCGACTATTTCAATATTTCAAAAGCATCATTTAAAAAACCCAAGAGATTAAATTTTTCACTTTCCCTAATTCACTGATAAGTGATGTCCCCTAAGGTCCTACCAAGCTACCAATAGCATAAACAAATCCACAATGGCATAAACAAATCTACTCAGTCAGTCATCAAGCCCAAGTTAAATTAAACAATGCTTCTAAACCTCATAAACAAAACAATTAATTTCAAAACCCTAAAAAAAATAAAATCAATACCTGAAATTAGCTTGAGATTTGTGAGAAGGAATAGCATTTAGCACTAATTGAGCTCTGATTAATTTCAATATCCCACTCTATTTTTCTTCGCGACTTCTGACTTCCGAACTTCTTCTTCGACTTCTCGACCGACCTGGTGATCTCCAGACTCTAGTCTCCAGATTTCCAATTTCAAATGGAAACCGAAAAGGTGCTATACGTATAATGGGTTGGGAAATTTTTTTATTTTTTTTTTGCCAGAAGAAAAAAATATTCATTAAGGAAAATCAGCATACAAGGGAATACAGTGTCAAGATACCAATATTACAACAAAATGAACTACAATAATAACAAAGGCCATAAAGAACAAAATCTCAGGAAGAGTCCTGAAGAAGCCGGCCTCCGTCCCTTGTATTCGGATGGGAGGTGAAGACAAAAAGAGCTTGCTTGGTAGCAAGTGAGCTCTGACAACCTCATGGCGTGAAACTTTCGAGATCCTACAAAAAGCGAGACGCTGGATCATCATGTTGAGGCTGTCAATAAAAAATCTGTCTCTGTGATGGACCTCATGTCGCCCTGCTAACTGCATAACAACAATATAACAATCAGTATAAATATGAACAACATTAAAATTATTATTTAGAGACCAAGTTATAGCTTCCTGGATAGCTAGCAACTCAGATTGGAGTGGGGTTGTTGCTGTAGGAGGAAATGGCCATTTGCTTAATTATAGAACCATCCAAATAAGATGTCGTGAACCCCAATCCACACCAAGGATTGTTCTCTTTCCAAGATCCATCTACATGCAGCATGCAAGTCCTGAGGGGAGAAGTAGAGGAAGAGCACGTTTGATGGTGAAGACCGGGAGTTGGTTAATCGGCAAGGGGGCATCATGTGGGATGCCTACATGAGGTTTGCGGTTCCACCAGCGAGAAGCTCTATGAATCCATTGGGAGGTATCTTTTGCCATAGCCCAGACCGCATGGGGGTCAAACTGGAGATCCGAGAAAACATAAAGGTTTCTATGTTTCCAAATCGCCCAAAGGACGGAGATGACTAGAAAGAGGTGCGGTTTGTCCTGGTGGAGATCGACAAGGCGGTCAGTAAGCCAATCCTTAAAAACCAAAGGTGAAGAGATACCCAGTACGGTATGCCGCTTATATTCCAAACCCTTTTAGTCTGGCTGTAAAAACAAAACAAGTGACCAACAGTCTCTTCTTGTGTGTTACAGACTGGGCAAACCAGGGAGACATGCTGCATACGGGCATGAAGACCACTGCGAACTGACAAGATTCCACAAAGACATTTCCAAATGAACACTTTAAGGCGTTCCGGAATACCTAGTGTCCAAACTAGGTGCCATGCATTATGTTCTTTGTGAATCCATGGAGCATTAGGAAAGTTATTCCTTTGTTTATCATAAAGGGATTTGTATCCTGATTTAGTATTGTATTGCCCCGAGGAAGTGTATGGCCAGCTGCGAAAGTCCGGGCAGCGAGATTTAGGAAGTGCTATAGCAAGAACTTTGGAAACCAGGAACTGAGGGACAATATCATGGACTTTTCCTTCATTCCAAAATAGGCCCTGGGGTGTGGAGTTTATGAGGAAGGAAACCGATAAATCTTCAGGGCCTGCATAAGCCACCAGGCGACAGAGAAGCGTGTTCCAATGCGGAATCCACTTGTCGTGAAAGAGTTTAATAGATTCTCCATTACCAACCACCCAAGAAACATGTTCAGCGAAAAGATCACGTCCATACAGGATGCTCTTCCATGCCCAAGAAGAATTAGAATGGGGTTTAACACGCAGGTCTACTTTGGAGCAATACTTTGGTAAAAGGATCTTTGAGGTAAGAAGGGATGGATTATTGAGGATGCGCCAACATTGATTAGCAAGGAGGGCTTGGTTAAGAAGCCTCATATCTCTAATACCCAAGCCACCCTCATTTTTGTAAGCACGGATCTTCCTCCATCTGAGCCAATGGATTGGTATACGATCCCCAGTTTTCCACCAAAAATTTGCCGATATAGCATTAAGTTTATCACAAATTGAGGAAGGGATTTTGAAAGAGGAGCAAAGGTAAATCGGAAGCCCAGCTAGAACAGATTTAATTAACGAAAGCTTGCAAGAGCTTTTTGAGCCTTATCCACAATGAAATTAAAGCAAAGCCGCTTATCTGCAGTGATGTTAAGAGGAATACCCAAATAGGGAGTAGGATCTGTGCTAATGGAGACACGGAAGAAACTTTTGAAACGCCTGGCAAAGGTGGATGGTGTGTTGGGGCTAAAAGTAATATAAGATTTCTGATGGTTAATGCATTGTCCAGAGGCTCTACTAAACTTTTCTAGAGTCTGGTTGAGGATACCGCAACTCTCAAGGGACGGCTTAAATAAAATTAAACAGTCATCTGCAAAGAAAAGGTGTGAAAGAGAGGGACCATTCCTTGAAAGTTTCATACCCTTACATTTTCCTTCCTCATCCAATCTATTGAGAACACAGAAGAGGGTTTCTAGGAAAATAATAATAGGTAAGGAGAGAGCGGATCTCCTTGGCGAAGTCCTCGTTGAGGGGAGAACCTTTCCGATGGACCACCATTGATCAGCAGAGAGAAGGAAACGGTGGAGTAGCACTGGTGGAGTAACGTGATCCATTTGTCCGGGAAACCCATTTTTTGGAGAGTAAAGGCGAGGAATCGCCAGTTGACCCTGTCAAAGGCCTTACTCATGTCCAATTACCAATGGGTTGGGAATTGGGATGCAACAAGTTATTCTTTCAAAATGAAAAAAGGGGCCGATTGATTCCCAAATTACAATTCTGCCATTGAGAGTTTTGGGCCTATTCATTGGATAATAGTTTTTGGGCCTTCAAATTTAAATTAAGGTGGGCTGGGCTGTTTTTTTGAGTGTATATACACATAACACAACTACCTATTGGAGAGAACCTAAAATTTGCTATTTTTGGTGGGCCTAAAGCTCGGGCACCTTGGGCTTTAGCCCAAGGCCGGTGCTGCGAGAGATAGAAATTTGTCTTCAAACAAACACATAAATCGGATAAGTAAATAAATAAATAAAAAACACATAAATGCCGACATAGAGTGTAGAACCTAAAGGAAGTGCCAATTGATGAGTCTATTGTACGTATTTATCTCTCAGTTACCGAATGTGGGTCTATTGAGTCAACTAGCTAATGGACTATTAATCTCATCACAAGAAAAGTGCAATGCTATTTAGCTTCATAAAACAAGAGCAAAATAATTTTCAATCCAAACCCACCAAAATTTTACCCAACTAGGAAACGTTTGTGACCTAATTAGTACAGGATCGTGGGTTTTAGATTATAGACTTTAAGATTCTACAAATGATATTGTGTGAATCTATAAACAGAATCGAAAATGCTTACGAGAATATGAGAGTCAATTATTTTTTAGATTCTGAATTAAAATTTTAGAATACAGATTTTTGGATTATAAAGCGTATCTCTAAAGGTGGTTAAATGATATGCGTCGAATAGAATTTACAAAAGATTTTTATGAATGAAAGTGTAATCAGAACCAAAAAAGCTTCTTTCGAGGTTTTCCAACCTAACACC
Organism: Vaccinium vitis-idaea; assembly: GCA_963854785.1. NCBI lineage: Eukaryota > Viridiplantae > Streptophyta > Magnoliopsida > Ericales > Ericaceae > Vaccinium > Vaccinium vitis-idaea. The sequence goes on along the minus strand of OY978224.1, from coordinate 22,527,091 downwards.
AAAACTCCATCGGTGATCACTTTTCTCCAAAGATCGACGGTTTGTCGATCCCTCTAAGGGCTCTTTTGGGTGGAGGATATGGGAGGGGTATGAGGTAATAAGGGGATGAGGGGTTGATGGGTGGTTTTTGACATGGTTCGGCAAGCAAAAGCACAGGGGTATTAAATCATCCCCATGTCACTTTTGGGAATAAATAGTGTGAGGCCCAGGGGATATTAATTAATAACAGCCTAGGGGCAGTTATTAATTAGTACCCCAAGACCCTCTTATTTATCTTTATCCTTCTATTTGAACTGTAAAACAAACTAAGTACTATTTTATCCCCCTTATTACCAAAATATTTAAAACCAAGAATTATTTAGGGGGTGTTCCACTAACAAAAAACTGTTTTTTTAAAAAACCGAGACATGTCATTCTCTCACAATACATCACATAAAAAATCGTGAAAAACTAATTTTTTTTAGAAAAACCACCTTACTGGGTCAGATTAATCCACCATTTCAAAAATGTCAGATCAATGTGGGTCCACCATTCATAAATTCCCCTACTATCTCACGCCCTTGCTATTTTATACCCCAAAACTCATCCCAATCACGCCGCAAAGGATAAATTCTAGCTGAGGGACTCGATAGACTTGAACTGGTTAGCTTAGGTACCTAAGGATAAATACTACATTTGAAGATGAAAATGAACTAATAAAGAATAGTTTAGGGACAGAAGTTTAATTAACCGCACTATAAACGTTTTCCCAAAAAAAAAAAAACATTTGAAACATTTGAGACTCATATTTTATCAAATGAAAAACCAGGCCTAAATCACAGTAATACAGTGCCCTGCGGACTGGTGTGTTGGAGTAGTGTATCCATAAACATTAGGTCTAAAAAGTTAGCTGGCTTATTTTTTCGTCTTTATTTAATTTTTTTCTGTGTTTTTTAGTTTTGCATCAACTTTTTGTTTATTATTGATTCGTCTTGGCGAGAGGAATAAAAAAGTAAAAAATTATGATCAAATCATAATTTTTTTTGAATAAAGACAAAAATAAGGAAAGAATACAGCTTTTGACACTTTTTTCGATCTTATTCAAAAAATTGAGAGTTCTAGTCATAACCTTTTACCTTTTTGGATTCTTCTCGCCAAGACGAACCAATAATACTCGGAAAATCGATGCAAAACTAACAAACGCAAGAAAAAATCAAATAAAGACAAAAAAATAAGTTAAGTTGACTTTTTAGACCAAATCTCACCTGTGACAAACGCAAGAAAAAATCAAATAAAGACAAAAAAATAAGTTAAGTTGACTTTTTAGACCAAATCTCACCTGTGTGGTAGAATAATGTGTCTATAGCCTTATTGGGAAAAAATATTACTTCCAGCCGTTAAATCAACGCCTGTTGGCTTCTAACGTAAGCCCTTCGTTCGGGAGGCGTTTAAAAACGCTCACAAATTAAACTCAGATCTCTCCCACTTCCATTTTGGACTCTCTCTCTCTCCTCCTTACTTGTCTTCACTCTCAGTTTCCCGCTACTTCGTGTCGATCTCTCTCTCTCTCTCTCGCTCGCTCGCTCCAGCAATCTCCCACTAAACCCTAACATCAAAGCTTTTCTCGGTTAGTTTCCTTGACACCTCTCTCCCTCTCTTTATACATATGCGCGTCTGTAACTCTGTATATGTTTACACATGCATACATCTCTCGCTTACTCTCTTTGTCCTTTTCCGTTTCCCGACGGTTACATCTTCATTTCTGTTTTCGTAATCGCAATCTTCAATCCCTCGATTTGGTCTCGCATTTAATCAGTGTAAATCAGATTGAGTTGTTGGATTTCATCCCCTTTCATGTTTAGTTTTTTCAAGAATCATCTGTTCAGTTGGGCTTTATATTATTATTATCAGAAAGCTACTTTAAGTTAAACCTTGATATATCGATATCGTCAATTAGAAATTTAGCTTCTGAATTACGGGTGAATGTGAGCAGTTTTGGGCATTTTTGGTTTGTTGTATTGTCTTTGTGATTGTAGCGATAATGATAGAGGTTAAGAAGGAGGAAGAGTGCATTGTGGATATAAAAATGGAGGTCAAAACGGAGGTCGGATTCGCTGGATGCTCTTTGGTTTCTGATAGCAGTTGTGATACGAATACTCCGATATCTCCATTTGCTCAAGGGTAGGTTCATTTCTAGATTTTGATCATCGGGAAAGGATCTAATCTATGAATTCAAAGTTATTTTAAGCTGTACGGAAAAGAGATTTGTTCTTGTTTCAAGTTCTTGGCTGGAATTGATTAATGGTTGTGTAATATTACAGTACGTGTGAGTTATTTGATCGTCACCGACTCACCATGGTTTACGTAGCAATGGCCAGAAATCTTGTAATATATGGATTTCCGTATTAGTATTGTTATAAGCTTAAGAAATTGAATAGTTTCACATACAAAGGCACCGGTAAAAAAGGGTTGGTAGTGCATTGATGGACTTGGTTTTCTTGAAGTAGGACCCAACAAGGCATTTGCAAACCAGGTTCATCCATGCACATTCTAAGTCTGGTTTCTGTGTATGTAGACTGTAGGAATAATCGAATAAAATTTGTTCAGTAGCTGGCTGGAAATATGAGTGATGAAGCAGATAATCAGGACTTCTGTTTCTGAGGACCTACAGCTTGTATATCCATATTCTATATAGCTTCCTTGATTATGTTTCTTTAGCTGTTTGTGAAAATGTATCCAATAGATTATGCTGATTGGATGCTGTTTGCAGTCGTAGGAGGATAACAGGTGCTGCTAAACGTTCATCACAGGCAGGTTGGACAGCGGAAGAGGTCAGTAGCACGAGGTTCTATTATAGTTGTACTTTGGTTACAAGCATAGTGATCTTTGTGGACCTTGGAAGCTGGTAATGGAAATAGCTTATAACTTTTTCTGGTTTTTAAACTTCATTGGGGGTTCGAAATATTACATTACCAGTGCCACTGATAGGTTATCCCATTGTCTGCTGCCTTGGTGAAGTGTCATTAGTGTTACTGTTAAACCTTAGAGTTTGTCCTGCATTGCTCATCTAAGCCCCCCAAGGCTTGGTTAACATAAGCTAGAGGCTACTCCACCTCTTTTCAAATGGTTTTTCGGTAGGAACTCTCCAATAAATCTCAGATGGTATCAAAGCTAGGTCTTGGGATGCCTCATTTTGCATGGTTGAGTTTCCGCTCGAGTCAATTCCCTCACCTCATCAATCCATACCTCCATGTGCTACCTGGATGCACGTGAGTGGGAGTGTTTGACTTGATCCCTCATCCCTAACTTAAGCCACCCTAGACTGGTTAATAGAATTCAGTAGCTATTCCATCTATTGCCAATTGGTTTAGGTAAGCTCCAAGAACTCTCACAGTTACATTGATATAATTCAAATAACTTTCCTAGTGTACCATTTGTCTGACTTTTTCAGGTGAAGTTTATTTGAAAGAACTTACTGATTGTAACACTGTTGAGAATGAGCTTGTTATCTGTGATCGGTCTTGTTCTAGGCTGAAATTCCCAGAAACTAAAAATTCGAATTTGAAAACATCTCTATTAGATCATTTGTTTCCTGCCTTCACGCTACTTGCTCTTTCTTGAATGCAGGATAATCTGTTAAGTGAAGTTGTCGAAAAATACAATGGAAAAAACTGGAAGAAAATTGGTAAGTATGAACCGCATGGCATCATTCCTTAGAGTTCCCCTGCTATGTTTGTGATCCTTTTTGTGGGTTATTGATAATTTGATTCAGAACAAATTTCAATCATTGAGCTTTTATCAGTAGAACTTTTGAAATGCCACGGTCATTGTGTGTGTGTTTTTTTTTTGTCTACCAATAAGTTTTTTGTGGCCGAGACCATTAAATGTTCCCGCGTGGTGGCCCAACTTGCGCAGTTGACGTTACAGAAAAAAAACTAGATGGCTTCACATTGGGCAATGGTATTTGCCTGCTGAGATAGGGCATGCTCATTTTTAAACACAGTTGCTTTGAATTACCTCGAGTAAAACTGTACAAGAATGTTCCTGTGTGAACCAAGAATATTGTCTTTATGTTTCTGTTATAGTTGAAATAAGAATTGCAAACGTAAATAATACAGAAAGATGATATTTACCTTCCTCAATAATTTTGTCTTTATCTTGATTAGCTGAATGTATTCCTGGACGAACGGATGTTCAATGTTTGCATCGCTGGCAAAAAGTTCTTAATCCTCAACTTGTCAAAGGACCTTGGACAAAAGAGGTATAAATCCATCTTCTTGCTTGGGTTGGTGGGAGTAGAATACCAAGCATATAATCCCTTTCGCTGACAATGGTGTTTGATTGCACTCCTTGGTTTTTGTTTGAACCTTCAGGAGGACGAATACATAATTTATTTAGTAGAGAAGTATGGCTGTAAGAAATGGTCTGTTATTGCAAAGTTCTTACATGGTCGAATAGGCAAGCAGTGCCGAGAAAGGTAGGTGATGGCTTCTAATGCTACGTGGTACTTTTTTTTCAATTCATCTCACTTTTTTATTTCAATTCTAAGGTCTATTCTGTGAACTATCTTTGAGGCTTTCAAAGCTTCGGTGGAATCAGTTGTTGTCGTTCTTTTTCTGTTAGGATCCTTCACGAATCTTGATGCTTTCATTTTTGTTGTTGAGGCCTTGGTTGGCATGGGTTACGTGGTCATAAAATGGTCGACATAGTAATGCATGGTGGAGCTCCACTGCTCAAGTGTTAAAAAGTCTAACCAAATTTGCACTGTTTGCTATTTTTCTCCACATTATCAATTTTCGAAGACCATCTTTACATTTATGTTTGTGAGGTTAGAGAGTTGTTTTTGGTATTCTATTTTCTGAATACCATCTTCATGTTCGGGTGAGCTATTCAAATACTGCCAAGATAGACGCACTTTACTATTTTGTCTGAACTCGGATATTTTATCCACTTTTGCTTACATTTTCAGACTTCTTGTCATGTGATATCTTGCTAGTTGAGATCAAATTTGTGTTATTGGTATGAAAGTTAAGCAATTGAGAGGAGATGACTGCTGAAAGTGTATTCCCAGTGTCATATTTTTCCTTGGAGACGAGGAACCCCTCTATATGCGCCCCTCCATACACCATAGACTGGGCAAGCCAAGACCTATGTAGTTATCTTCTGCAGGTGGTGGTCCCAAGAGTTTAAGATGATTTGGACATAAGAAGCAATTTATGTCTGAATTTGTGTGTCAATAATAGTTCAAGACATGGAATTTGAATCCGACAATAAACTGAGGCCATTGACCTTGTGTATTTTTTGTAAATTGAAGCCAGTTCCAAAATTCTAAAGTTGTATGTGATTTATCAGGTGGCACAATCATTTAGATCCAGCAATAAAGAAAGAGGCATGGACCCAGGAGGAGGAGGCTGTACTTACTTACTACCACCAAATATATGGTAACAAGTGGGCAGAACTTGCAAGGTTTCTACCAGGAAGGTACGCATTGAAGATTAATGTCTTTGCAAGGGTCCACCCCATTCAAACATTAATAGTAAGAAACTCTACCCCATGGTAGCACAAAGATAAGCTGGACGACCAAAAAACCCACGAAAATTGTCTCCGTCTATGTTGGTTACTTGCTGGCTCTACTTGAATGGGTTATACAGTTTATTCTCATCAAAATATTAATAGGCCCTACAAGGTTTATATAATGAGTCTGGGTAAATGGGATGAGGTTCTTGTGTGGAGACCCAGAGTGCCATTAAGGCATAATTTGCGCTTCTAATGTTTCTGTAGTCGTGCTGGTTTTTGCAATTGAAAATTTTGTGTGTAATTACACTAATTCTAGATGGATAGGACGAAGTTTATGCATTTGTTAGGTACACGTTTTCACTTGTCTTGTTGGGGCTTGTTTGTACTTCATCTAACATTACGAGGTCATTGTGATAAAAATGAGTTGGCTGACCTCTTTGTGGTGGCATCCATTACTCTATGTCTCATTAGCCCATACAGATGAGTTGGTTGTAAGATTGAAAAAACCTCTTTGTCTGTTAGGTTGACAATTGAAGTTTCCAAATTGGATACTGATGAATCAGGTTACTTGTTTAACATTGCCTTGCAGAATCTAGTGATGAGAAAATTCCAATTCCGTGTATAATAAATGTTCAATAACACATTGTATCCATTAATATATTTGGTGCACTTCTATTCATTATGTCTGATTTTTTTATGTTTTTCATCTTTTGGGTATTCAAAGAACTGATAATGCCATAAAGAATCACTGGAATTGCTCGGTGAAGAAGAAGTTCGACTTAAATTTGCCTCCTAGTCCTGTGCTGGACATGCAGGGAACTGCATCTCCTGATTTTTTCAAAAGTGAAACAAAATCAGTGGGTGCTGATGTTAAAGTAGCCAGACATTGCCTCAGTGAAGAACCTCTTGATTGCAGGAAGGCTAAGGAGCATGCTAATGAGACTTGTTCAACAGAGTTGGTTCTTGGAAATGCCAAATTAGTTGTGAATCCTTTAGAGTTGAGCCCCTATTCTATAGGTATTGAAGCAAGGGGGAATAAACAGATAAGCTCACCCAGGAGGATTCAGTTCAATGGGACACAAACGGTTGCAAGAGGTTTGGCTACTGAACCATGCCAAGGCAATGGTTCACCTCCTGGTATGCATGACCTCCTGAAAGCCTCTTCTGATGATGATTTCTTCCAGGCGTCCGATTCGATAAAATCTACTAACCTTCTTGATCCTGTTCTTCCTTTCGCTTCTAAGAAAGCATTTGAATCTTCCAAAAGGCATAGGAGTTGTGGCACGGGTGTGGGTGTTGTGAATTTGGAAAGTGGGAGCTTGTCAGACAATTCCTTTTGGAGTTTGTCAACATTTGGATTAAATGTGCCCTATGACAAACTTTACAAGAAAAACAGAGTCCATGCTACACCTCATCATTCAGATGACAAATATTATGGTTGCTTGTCTTATAAGCCACCCCAGTTGAAGGATTTTGTTACTCCCAAGGAAAATGCTGGAGAATGGCTAAGTGTAGACAACAATCTTAGCCATGATAACAGGCATGTCGGGTGTTCTACTCCTCCTAATCTTGAACTGAGTATGTCTGTTAATAGTAGCTGTCCAGGATCTATGTTGAGAAATTCAGCGTTGAGTTATAAGAATACTCCTTCAATTATAAGGAAGCGGACTTCCAGAAAAGCCGTCAGCAGTAACTATTCTGATCGCAACTACTCTTCTGCGAGGATCATTTCTCTTACCAGAGAAGCAGACTTTCTGAATGTGAAGCAGGTTGGTGTAGTTTGTCCATTTCATAGGTCTGAAGCATCAGTTGTTGATAGGCCTCTGGAAAGACGTCTTGAATGTGAGTTTGATAAGGAGTGGGATTCAGCTGCAATTAGATGTTGCACCCCAGTTTCTGCAACAGCGGCGTCTGGACTCAATTTTGGTGCAAATAGGATGTTGGCTCCTTATAACTGTCGAAGTGGGTGAGTAACTTGCCATTTTCCCCCTTGTTATTACTTTGATTACTAGAAATTTGCAGTAAAAGAAATCCTGAGCCCACCTATTACATTAGAGTTTACGTTTTTGGGTTTGTCTGTTATCGATAGATGGAATGTGGATATCTCTGTTTTGCAAGTCGAGTTTTTATCTCACAATTCAGTAACAAGCTACTGAGTATGTTGTGCCAAAACCCAAAACTCCAACAGAGTAGTGTTATGAATTTGTTAGTTTAAGTGATGAACATCAATTGCTATAACCAATCAGAACTAGTTTTCTTGATATCATGCTTCATGACAATGGAGGAAATGTATTTTCTTTCCTTTTGTAGTCTGGATGCCGGGGCCCAGTTTTCCAAAAGATTTTAGCACCTAGGTGCTAAAATCATGATTTTTCAAATCAAAAAATGAAGTGGTTCCGTATATCTTTTTTCAATTTTTTTTGCACCAAACTAAAGTACACGAGGAGTACTTTAATTTGGTGCGAAAAAAAATCGAAAAACGATACACGGAACCACTTTATTTTTTAATTTGAAATATTATGATTTTAGCATCTGGGTGCTAAAATCTTTTGGAAAACTGGGCCTGACTTCAGCTTTTAGATGCAAAAGCGAAGATATAGATGCTGCACTGTGATTGCTAAAATATGGTTCTCTGTTCTGAGACGTTGGACAATTCTTATTTCATTTATACTAGTGATTAATTATGCAGCTATGAGGTCGCTCTATCATCTTATTGATCGGGCAATTGAATTTTTTGCAACTGCAAACCCCTCAATGCTATTTTGCTCCTTAATAATTAAGGAGTTGCCGTTCAAAACCTTAGGCATCTTGTCTGGCGGAAAGCCTATATCCAATACCGAACCAATCTTGTCGAGGAGCTCTCTGTCTTTTTTTTCCTTTTTTAAGTATCAGAATTCTCTGGACCAACAGTTGCTTCTATCAAAGCTGTTAGTCTTGGGGTTCAGATTTCTCAATGTAGGCTTTTCCTTCTATTTTGGTTGCGGACAGGGTTGCTTTGCTTTTAGTCTGTGGAAGTGCTCCTTTTTGTGCAATGTTCAGTAATGCTTGAGTTTTTCTTTGCAGGACTTGAAAATTGTATTTCCTGTATTAGAAATCAGGAGATGCTAAGAATGAGATACGTAGCGACTTATGTTGTGTCCAGAAATTCAGAGGTTTGTTCAACTTCTATAATCTTGCATTTGTCTTACTTTGTATTTCGAAATTCAAATAACAAATCTCGTCATATATCTATCGCTAGCTTGTGTTTTAAGAAGCAGAATTACCTGCTCATTGTTCGTATTTTTTCACGAATTTGTTCGATTGACTATTTAGTTTCTTTACTTTTGCAACTTAAATCTACCCCTACCATACTTTTCAAGGAATATTTCAGTATCTCTAGCCTTTTATTCGAAATTGCTTTGAGATTGTGATAATATTCAGCAGTTGAGGACATATTCCTCCAAGCTGCCAAAGAGTCCCCCAAACCCGTATCTACTTAGTAGAAACTCCCTCTGCATTAAGGCTCTTCATTTTAAAGATTCTGCTGCTCCTTCGCCCCAAATAGCATACATAGTGGCCAAGAGACCCAGTATCACCATTGTATGCTTCACCCTCTTACCTTTGCCATACTGGCCTATCCAAGCTGCTTCATCATCTAGGTTTTGAGGTCTTCTGGACACAACACCGTTCATCAAAATCCCTTTCCAAACCCAGTTAGAGAACTGACTCAAAAGAGATTCACCCTTTTATCAGTGTTTTGATCTCCATCTTTTAGTTTAGCATGTCCCAATGCCAACTTCTTCAAGAATGCCTCACATTTAATCGAAGCAAAATATAAAGGAAAACATACCGAAGTGAAGTAGCTAAATTTATGATTTTCCGTGGTCAAAAAACCATGGTCCATCCACACCTCGAAGCAGTGTTATTTTACGATTCTTTCTAGTAATTCCTAGTGTTTTATTTTCTAATTCTCCCGTACTGGAATTTTGTTCACTATTCTGTGTGTTCTAATTTATCTGACAATTCTACCTTAAAGTGATTAATTTTTCCATTTCTCCTCCTGCTGGAGTTCTGCAGATTTTTCCCGGTGTTTTATTTATCTGACAATTCTGCCGTAATTTTGCAGATTAGTCAACAAGTTGATGCATCGATCCGCAACGGCGGAGAGGTACATTGAAGTGAGAACAAATAACAATGCGAGTAAATCAAGAAGTACAAAAGCTTTCAAGACAATATTAGCAGACAGTTTACCAAAAAAAAATAAAAATTAGCAGACATTTTGGTGGAATGTTTCAGTTTCAGCAAGAATAATAGTAAATAAATGGATCGGTTTCTTCTTCCCATGCATGTTGTTTGGAGGGGAAGGCCAGAAAATGATTTCCATATCTGCGGTAAATGTCTTTTGTTTCATTACGTTTTCTTTTTTCTAGAAAACGTAACGAAACCGCAAATTTGATTAAAAAAATTTATGGAACTTTTCCGTGAGATTTGATTTTATAAAATAGTACAATAATCCAATGACCAAAACTACTTGATTCTATTTATTCATTTTTAAAATAGGGACTACTGCACTATTGAAAAATTGAACCAGATTGTCCGCTTAGATTGATTTGGATTGAATTCACAGTTTTAAAGGTTTCTTTTTCACCTCTATTTTTACGGAATATTCAAACTCTTCAGCGTACCTCCTCAGACAAATGTGTATTAGTCAAGGAAAAAACTGGACATGGACCTTTCAAGATGATCCGGTTATGGTTTTTTGCGTGTTCTTTTTGGATCCACTTCAATTATTAATTTGTTTCCGCTGGTGGTGGAAATAATGTTTTCACTTGTTTGTAACATAATTATGCTAAAAATCATATTGATCGGATACTGATGTTTTGATGTTTTAATAAGCACTTCCTCACCAAGTGAACAATCAACTTCCAAGGAAGATTTGAATGTTTTGGGACTTTAAAGAGATTGAAATACTCCTTCGGCTCCGTTTAGAACTTAGGGAAAGAAGTGGAAATTTTAGTACGAGTTTCTCTCTCTCTCTCCTCTCTGGAAAACTTCAAATAAAACTCATCTTTTCCTCCAATTTCTCTTTTAACTTCTCATTTTTCTGTTAACTATTTTCCCTTTTTTTGCCATTTTCTTCTCCAAGTTTCAAACAGAGCCTAGAGATTTGGATATTTCCCATCCAGAAAGATATTATTAGGTTCCATATTTTTCAAGTTGACGTGTTTGGATATTTTCCCATCGACAGATATTTTCCAACTTTCATATTTTCAGGATCACCGTCTCAACAAGAAATTAGGAGATCGACTTATGCATCTAAATTGGATATTTTCCCATCGACAGATATTGGTAGTTTTGGGATAAGTTTTGGAGATAATAGTTTTGTATTGGGTTGCATAATTTTTCGTCTTTAATCAAATTTTATTTTATTTATAGAGATACACAATATGCATCTAAAAAGTAAAAAAAAAAAAAAAAAATTGATAGAAACTCATTAAAAATGAAAAACATGGATGATGAAACAGTGAAAACTTTTAAAGACAAATTTCCATAATTGGAAACCAAACCAATTTTGTGCAAGCTACAACTCTACTCTATCGACTTATGATATACTCCCTTCGTTCCATTTTAATAGTCTGGTTCGGTCTTCAATTTAATTTTTAAATAGTTCTTATCTTCCAATCTACAATATTTTTAAAGACTTTAAAAACTTTATATAATAGACCTAATTTAGATCTATCATATGAAATTCATATTTCCCAAAAAATTCATTATAAATTGAATACTATTCACAATTTATAAATTGCATCAAAGACTAAACCGGATTATTAAAATGGAACAGAGAGAGTAAAAAATTCAAGCTACTCGGAATTGACCCGGTTAAAACTCATTTAAAGTTAATTAAACTCATAAGTTCAAAATATCAAGTACTACTAGTTTTAAGGTGTTCATGGCTCCACATGCTCACTTCTCTCAGTTCGTTGACCACTCTGTGGCTGTCTGCCCAGAAAGAGCCGTAAAAACGATTTGAATCGTCTCTCAGTCAACACATTTCTTGTTCAATACTCTACTGTTAACATTACATAACCCAATGCTTTCCCTACCCAAACTCCCCACCGTCTTCTTCCCAATCTCCTCCTCCTCCTTCAAAACCACCGCAACTCCTCCACCACAACCACAATAAAAAAACCTAGCCAAACGAACAATCATGTCCTCCTCCTCCTCCTCATCTCTCACCCTCACCTCCGACCAACCACCACAAGACTACGACCGCCTCAAAGAAGTCAAACAATTCGACGACTCCAAACTCGGTGTCAAAGGCCTCCTCGACTCCGGCCTCTCCATCACCTCCATTCCCCTCATCTTCCACCACCCACCCGACTTCCGACCAAACCGCCCTCAAACCCGACCCACCACCTCCCACTCCGTCCCAATAGTCGACCTCTCCGCCCCCAGACCCACCGTCATCGACCAAATCTACCGCGCCTCCTCCACTGTCGGATTCTTCCAAATCACCAACCACGGCGTCCCCCTCCACGTCATCCAACGCACCATCAACGCCGTCAAGGCCTTCAACGAGCTCCCGACGGAGTCTAAAATGGCTCATTACCGCCGCGAAATGAACCGCGGCGTGTCCTTCTCGACCAACGTCGATCTTTACCAATCCAAGGCCGCCAGCTGGCGCGACACTATCCAGATGCGCGCTGCCCCTGTGCCTCCAAACCCTAGCGATATACCCGAGGTTGTTCGAGAGGAGTTGTTGGAGTGGAATGAGGAGGTGGAGAGGTTAGGGGAAAAGTTATTAGGGTTCTTATCGGAGGGGTTGGGGGTTAACGAGGGGAGGTTGAAGGAGATGACGTGTTTGGAAGGGAGGACGATGGTTGCCCATTACTACCCGTATTGTCCGCAGCCCGATTTGACGTACGGGCTTACGAGTCATACGGATCCAGGGGTGGTGACGGTGTTGGTGCAGAATGAGGTGGGTGGGTTGCAGGTGAAGTGTGGCGAGGAATGGGTGGATGCGGAGCCGGTAGAGGGTGCGATTGTTATCAACATTGGGGATATTCTTCAGGTATGCCAGTTTCCAAACAGGACATATGGTTGTTTTTTTTTTTAAATAACTTTTTTACTTATATCTAAGTGAATGTGCGTGGGTGAGAGCGTGCAAGAGTCTTTTGAAAAATACTCCATAGCTCATAAATTCGTGAGAGGCAAGATTTAGAGTGCAAGCGTAGAGCGAGGATTGGAAATTGGAGGGAGTATGCTACCGGGGGATTATGTGACCTAGAGGATTACGATTGGATTATTTGACTAGTTTGATTTCAAGCATTTGAATGTTTGGTTTGGGAATTGAGGAATCTGGTAACGAAACCCAATTGGGAACTTTAAACTTAAGGCACATTCTCATAAAACAACTCGGAAAAGCGTTCCATAGTTTTATAGTTATGTATTTAGTATTTGTGTTGTTTAACTTGTTTTAGGGATGAATTTTTAAAGGTTGGTCAAGCTAAGAGCATTTCCTAAAAAAAAAAAACTAAGGGCATCTCAAGGACAAGTAATTTGAGAGCATATCCCGTGACTTTGCTTGTGTTTGCAGTGATAGACCTATTGTTTTGGCTTGCTAGACTACCCAAAGGTTATAATTGACAATCCTTGATCCAATGGTTCAAGTAACAGAACACAATGCTCTTGATAGAGCTCAATAGAGAAAAATGAACTTGTGTAGTCAATAAGCCAACCCCGATTGATTGTAACTTAAGGCGTGGATTGGTTTGGAACTTGGTTTGGTTTGATATATTCTCTTCATCCAACCCAAACAGGACTATTAGTGTGTAGGCCTCATTAGGAAAGACATAGTGATATTGCCTTTGCCTAATTTTGGCAATTGCCAAACATCTTGCCAAAACCAACATATTTATTTTGGCAACTGGCAAGTGATAGAAAAGTGAGCCATTTGAGAGCCAGCCCTTTGTTGAACTCCTGTCATCCTTAGAAAATCCATCAAACATGAACAAATATTTTGAAAGCCATGTTTTGGCAAGATCATTCTCATATAGAAATTCTCTCAAGCAATGATCTATTTTGACTGCCATGTTTAGCAAGATTATTCTTTTTCCTCTTTAATAATGCATAATGAAAATTTTATTTAGCATTGTTTGTTGAAAACATAAGACATAACAACAGTGCCAACACATTTGCCAATCTAAATCATTGTCCAGACTGTAGCATGCCAAAATGTGGGTTTGCCAAAATGGTAAAACCATTGGAAATTCTTGAAAAGTTAGAACGGTTTCGAGGAAAATCATTCCAATCTGGTTATATATATTCTTTATTTGTAATTGTTTGTTATTATTATTATTATTATTATTATTATTATTATTATTATTATTATTATTATTATTATTATTATTATTATTATTATTATTATTTACTTTATTCTAATTTTGTCTTTACTTTGGAGATGCTTCAAATAATCAATTGTTTTTTACCCAATATCAAGAACTTTTGCCAATATGACATTTGACACCAGGATGTTGTATGATCCCATGGGATTTTGACACCGTGATGGTATCAACTTTTATGGATGAACCATGGATCTTATTTGTGCAGTTTTGGCCATATGCTTGTATAATTCATGTGGGCAAGCCTATGCTTACAGAAAAGAAATGTTCCAGCTGGAAGAATAGTTTCGAAAATATCATATCGTATGTTTGTGTCGAATAGGGGTGGGCTTGTAGAGGTTGCCATAGTTGAACTTGAGATACTTTCCAATGTGAGCACAATTTTTTTTCATACTTAGACATCCTCTAAGAAACGACTCAAAACTAAATTGAGTGAAGCAGCTGTAGCTGATATGAGGTTGGTGGGATGGATATGTAGGGATGTTTTTGAAATCTATATTGTTGAACTCAGGTTGTCTACTTGCGGGATATAGAATGATTGAAATGCGCACCTGTGTGGTGCTAGTCAAATCTCCTTACACGATCAAGTTAGCTACTCAAAATTGTGAAGTGAGAAAAATTTTATTCACGTTAGAGGATCATCTTCTTATAGGTTTTGTTCCTTTAATACTTGGTTGTGGTTGCAATTAATTTGTTGCTATATTCTTGGCCCTTATATCAATTGCATAGAATGATTATTTGAGGTATTATAAGTGCGACATATGGGGCTTCCAGTTCTTGTCTGTGCCCCATCAGTTGACATCCTCGATAGATTTTTGTGTTTTTTTTTCCGGTGCGACGGAAATTCACTCAATAGATATTTGCGCCACTTTGTCTGAGCTGCCTATGGTGGGTGAGGCTAATCTTAACTAGTTGGCCTGATAATTATTATATTGTGTGACTAAGAACTTGGTAGGACTAGCCTGACAAGGTTCAGATTATCCCGTCATTCTCTTGACAGCCTGGTTAAGCTTGACATTAGGCCTAGAAAGCTTAACCAAGCTAGTTAGCAATTCTGGTAATTCTGAAAAATTACGTCTACAATGACTCGTAGTATTGCAATTCCGGCGAGGAAATCTCATCTAGGAGGGGTGCGGATGGCATCACACCAACCCTCCTACAATTCCCATTCTTCGTTGCATGTGGCCATCTAAGTCCACACTGTAATGACCGTATAGATTCCTTCACCCTCAGTTGGCATCATACATGGGAACGACAGTTCTACAAATTGATTTTGAGCAATGGTATGGTTTGGAGTAGGAGAGTTTAAAGATATAGTGAACCGAGTACTAGTCCTGACCAGTCCAAACCATACGGTTTGGTCAATCTGAACCTGTGGGCATAACAACTCAACTTGGCCCCTCAAACCGAGAGACAGAGTTGAGACATGAAATATGTGGAGACAAATTTGGCACAGGTCTAATCTGTTAGAAAGAATGGTGGGTTCCATTGGAAAATAGTGAAAACTGATAATTTAGCCACATTACGGTTAACCCATCTGTGATTTAGGTCAACCCTTTTGGGTGTCTTTATATTTCAACTTGAAACCGAACAATTTGTCTCAAAATTTTGTGGATGAGGAACAAGTTGGGTGAGTACGGATTTGACTAAAACACAAACTTTTGCATATGTATAATCTCAAATCTTGGGTAGGAGTACTATAGAAGATTGGAAATGGCTGAAAAATTATAATTGACTGCTGATAAAGTTTCTATAGGTAACTAAATTTTGATGACTTTTTTTTTTCCAAGGGGAAAAACTTTGTTGACTTGAATAGACATGGTATTATTACTTTGTAGCTTTGAACTGTGGATCCGAAAGAAACCATTTTTCTCGTTTTCGTTTATTTCGTTTTGGCTCGGTTCCTATTATATGTTCTTATAAGTAGTGCAATCGAAGTCTTCTTACTGCCCGATAGCTGGAGTGCGAAATATATGCATACAGAAACATGTGAGTGTGGTATTATTGAGATAATTGATTCATTTAGTTTGTGTTTGTTTCCTAATGTTCTTAAGGAAAACGGTGAGTTTTTAAAAATTATATATTTTTTTCTTGGCAAGTTTTTGGATTATAATTGTAGCCGGAAGAAAGAAAGTAGTTTGGAAGAACAATTTGTGAAGCGATTCTGGAGATTCATTTTCTTTCAAAAAGAAAAATGCAAGCTTTTACTGCTTTCAGGAAAGATAAAAATATTGTGAATGATGCCAAACAAAGCCTATTATTTTGTTTGTGCTTTCTTGTTCTTCTCTTCAATTATGGTTTGTGTGTGTGTTCTTTGGGTTTTGCCTTTCACCTCCTTCGTATTAGAAAGTGTTTCCTGGGTTTCCTAACCATCTTTGTTTTGCAGATCATCTCGAATGATGAGTACAAAAGTGTGGAGCATCGAGTTTTGGCCAACCCACTTCAGGAGCCTCGTGTTTCGGTTGCAGTTTTCTGCAACCCAAGCAGTAGAGATGGATTGTTCGGACCATTGCCAGAGCTAGTGTCCGAGGAGAAACCAGCTCATTATCGCCAATTTACGCTCTCAGATTATATGCAAAGGTTCTTCAAGAAAGAGTTGGATGGGAAGACCTTGACCAACTATTATAGACTCTGAAATAACACATTGAGCCAACTTTGTGTGAACATCACTTCGCATATCTGTGTACATTAACACAACAGAACCAAACATTGTATGAACAACACTTCCATATATGTTTATGCATACACATACGTATCAAGGGTTAACACTTGACCGAATGTGACTGAGTAACTGGAGGAATAAACTTGTTTTACTCAAGGGGTTGCCCATTATATTCCCTTCCAAAATTTGTGCTCCTGTCAAACATATTATGTTCACAATTATGAGCTGTAGAGTGAAAAATGAAGGTTTCAGCTGCTGTATATGTATATGAGCTTCTGTATTCTCTGCCACACTAGAGGGGGCTATCTCCGGATGAACTGCAATGACCCCTGCCCGGGCTGGCCCCGAACCCAGTAAGTGGAAAAGTTATCCCCATAGAAAACACAAAGCAAAGGCTTTGCACCACTATTCCGAAGCACCAAAAAAAAAAAGGCTTTGCACCTGCTTTTTTCTTGTTTTTTTGTGCAAGTAGGATGTTGCTTCCTTATAACTGTTGAAGTGGGTGGGTAACTTACCCTTTTTCCTCTTGTTATTTCTTTGATTACTTGAAATTTGCAGTAAAAGAAATCCTGAGCCCACCTATTACATTAGCGTTTATTTATTTATTTTTAAGATTGTCTATTATCAATAGAATGGAGTATAAATATCTCTGTTTTGCAAGCCGATTTTTTTTTTTTTTGAAGAGCTTGCAAGTCGAGTTTTTATATCACGATTGATTAACAAGTTACTGTAGTAGTGTTATGAATTTGTTAGTTTAAGTGATGAACATCGAACTGCTATAACCAAGCAGAACTAGTTTTCTTGATATCATGCTTTATGACGACGGAGATTATGTATTTTCTTTCCTTTTGTAGTCTGGATGCCTTGGGCTCCTTAGGCTCCCTGCCTTCAACTCGTAGATGCAAAAGCAAAGATATAGATACCCTGAGATTACTAAAATATGGTTCTCTGTTCTAAGACATTGGACAAGTCTAGTTTCATTTATACCAGCCATTAATTATGCAGCTATGAGGTCGCTCTATCATCTTGTTGATCAGGCAATTGAATTTTTGGTAACTGCAAATGCTAGTTTGCTCCTTAATAGTTAAGGCGTTCAAAACCTTAGGCATCTTGTTTGGCGGAAAGCCTATATCCAATAGTGAACCAATCTTGTCGAGGAGCTCGCCATCTTTGCCTAGAGTGCGAAATAGATTTTTCTCTCTTGACCCTCAAACCTTACAAAATCCGGACTATCTTACTTAGATGTAGTACGTCTAAATTTTTCTGCAATGGGTTTCACCCCTTCAGTCCCCATTCCCATGACTGGTTGAAATATTACGTTAGTATTATATTATGCGCGCAATAATTCGTATTTAGCTTTGATTAATAATCACAATCATAATACTATTATTAAACAAATTACTAATGGGAGTCGGAGGGGGCCGAATTATGAAAGAAATTTTGGTTCGAAGATTATTTCATGATTAAATTCACTCAATCAAGTTTAATTTATGCGACAGTTTTGATAAACTAAAAAATTAATCTCGAGTATTGTTGTTATCACGCAATATCATTATCACACGGTATGATTCACCATAATTTAGTTTTCGAGGATGAAAATTGTTCTTACATTTTAATTATTGTCGAAATTTTATAATTTTTTTAAAGAATATCTATAAAAAAATAATATGCCGACTATAATCTAAAATAGGAAATTGGGTGTAAGCCGGGCCCACCTAGCCCCTATGTAGCTCCGCCCCAACAAAGAAGACAATGAAATTTGAGGAGCATGCCGTGGCAATAGTTCCATACTTTAGGATAGTTCGTAGAGAATAAAATGTTAGAAAATCCATTAGGGTTTGTTTGGAACATGTGGAAGAGAAAGGAAAAGAAGAGAAAATAAAAAGAGGAAAGTGAGAGAAAAGTGGGAGGAAAATTTCACTATTTACAGTACTTAGATTTTTTTTATTTTCTCTCTTCTTTCTCTCCAAACCAAACAAGAGGAGGGAAAAATTTTAACTGTCTTTTCTTTTTCCTCACTTTCCTCAAGTTCCAAACACCCCCTTAATAGTTTGTGTCCACATGTTATTCGGTAAGCAAACAACACAATGTGTGTATGTATGAAGCGGAATCACATAGATTATTATCTCGCATAATCACAGTGTGTTTATTATCTTGCATAATCACATAGGTTTATGATTTAATTGTATTAATTGGTTTAATTAATTTATTCACCGTAATAGTAAATCAAGAGGCGATCCGATTTTGGTTTTTCAAAACAGGGCAATAGTATGGATGTGAAGCTGCAGGGGTATCAGGTAGCTAGGCAAGTAAATGGAGTATACTGGGGACTTGGGGTATGGCCTATTATCTGTGTAAATGCTCTTCGGTTATGCTGAATTGAAACTGCCGAGGGGTATCCAAATAACGACGCTGAGGATGATAATAATACCAGTGATGATGATGCATTGATGCGACTGTTGTTGTTGTTCATATTGAAACTGAGCTCCTTTTGGATTGGGTGGTTGGTGATTGTTGAGAGCGGGGTAGTAACCTAGTTGGAATGCTCGCTTTCCGTTGTCATGCTATTATGTCTTTATTCCTTTTGATCTTCGTAAACTATTCTCCAAAGATTAATAAATTCATTTTCTTTTGCCAATAAAAAATAAAATATAAAAATACACACACACACAAATGACTCTTCAAATCGAATATATAGTACTTATGATCAATGAATTGATTAATTTCTTCAACAAAGTGGCTCCTCTAAAGTCAAATGGTACGAAAAAAACTTATTTAAAGCTTTTAGAGTGTACTTGTTGGAAGTGGATCTTCAAAAAATTTGATTTTGTCAAGACATTCCAATTGTTTCAACTTCACATTGGGTGATGTATCCAATGTATTGTAGCCGCCGTTCAATTTTTTTTTCCAGATGTGAATTCAAATATTATAGCCATTTGGACTAATTGGTATTTGAGTAAGTAACCCATGAAGATATTGATATACTGCTTATCATCTTCATGTAAATCACACAACAAAAAGCCCTTACATTTGAAACATAAGACACATAACTTCACACATTCTGGCTCAAAAAAAAAAAAAAAACGATGACCCAAATGTTCGTGCCATTAGTGATAAATTTTGGGGTTGATCGATTTTGAAGTGTTTAATTTAGAGAGAGAGAGAGAGAGAGAGATAGAGAGAGACGTTTTTTTTCTAACTTACATTTGGGCTCAACTTTTTAAACTTAACAGGCCCTAAGTAAATTGGGTTATAGTATCGGTCCTAAGTAAGTTGGGCAGTGGTTTTTTTGGCATTTTTTTCTTAACGTCATATAACAACAACTACTATTGGGCCTTTTTAGAGGCCTCAGATCAGTTTTTGTTGGGCCTTGCCGTAGGGCCGATACTGTGGGGACAACAAGTCCAATTATTGTCTGTTGTTATTTTCAAAGAGATCATTATTGTAGTGCTCGTGAACAAACCAATGGATTTTTTGGCAAATTTTGTGGCAATGAGAACTATTGAGATATAGGAGAAAACCATTTGAAAAAAATATTAATGTTATTTTGATGGCAATGAGAACTATTCAATATTCTATTGCAATTAATAGATGCCGCGCCTTCAAAACGGATTTCACTCCTAGCCTCAAAATTTGTTTCTCACTGATTAATTTATAGAGCTCGATGAGCATATCAATTGTTCTCGAAAAGTATATAAGTACAAACACGGCGGCGGAAAAGTAGGTAGATGCTCAATATTTTTGTAAGAGCTCGTCAAGACAATGACTAGGGAACAAAATAATTTGGTGGCACTAATTTCACGATAGTGAATTAAAGTAAAGAAAATTTGAAGGGGGAATAAATGAAAGTGAAATAAAAGTATAAAAAGAAGAAATGTGGTCGTCCAATTTCCAATATACTTTCCTAGCTGGTACCACCACGAAAAGAGTATAAGACAATAGTGTGAATCTTTCATGAGGTGTGCAAAGTTGAAAGGAACTCTATTCTTCCCACTAATTGGGTCTTGGATGGAACAAAAAAATGTGGAAGACTATTATGTGTTTTCTTTTAGGAAATAAGTGGTGCATAAACAACATTAATATAAATAGCTAGGAAGAACTAGGACAAATCACCCAAAACTCTAGCTCAAGCGGTCGTGAGTACACGTACAGTACTTATGTGCCATTATGTGAGATCTCCGGTTTAAGTTGATGAAACGACATTAACATGCCGTAGTAATCTAACTCTATTGCATTCTAACATCATATCTTTTGAAAATAAATAAATAGTAACAACTAAGTCAAGCGAAAAAAACAGCAAAGCCGCGGTGGTGGAAATCTTCTATCCTCTTATGGAAGAGGTTTGAAGATCAGATCGGTATTAAGCCGCCGGAAATGCCGTTGCTTCCGCCGCTGTGAACCTGCTGTTGGGTGGTTTTGAGAAGCCTGCTGCGAGCATGTCATAGTTCTTGTTTTCTTCTACTAGTTCATTGTTACGTACTCAAAAAAAAAAAAAAGGTTATGTACCTCACCCCTTTCAACACACAAAATGGCAACTAGTAAAAAAGATCGAAATATATATACAATTTGGCTCAATTTTTAAACTATAAAACCTTTGACAATATTCCGAATTAATTTGTTGTCTATTATGTTTGTGAAACCTCTTTTAGGTTGCCTAATTCCTCCCAAACTTTTTCATCTTTATTTTGCGTAAAAAAAAGCTCTTAAGAAGTGTATTTTCCATGTAACGACCCACGTAAAAATTCATAAATATGGGAAAGAAAATTATATCCAAAAGTCCTATTATAAAATACTAATACATAAGCTTTTGCTTAAATTAAGGCCTATCAAAATTGAACTTTTCTTGTCTGTGCGGTGTGTAAACCAATAGGTTGAATAATTAAAACACTATATGTACCTACCCCGACAAAACAAATTATAAATCACCTTATCCGCTATTCAAACAAAAGAAAATTATTCTTTTCTAAAAGATCCAACGGTAAGTGGGGTTTATTCTTATATATAAGTACAGCGACAATTTCATCCTTATATCATATATAATAAATGCAAAGTGAATTAAATAATTTTCAAAGAAATGACAATATAGAAGCATAAATATAAGTAAACTAGTAGTAGTATTTAGTCATTAGAAACCCGTTTTAAATTTCATCTAAAGTTCCAAAAATATTTAGGCTGGCCACCTTTGTCTATGTTCGTCAAGAGTGCAACCGTGCGCGCACACACACACACAGAGAGAGAGAGAGAGGGAGGGAGAATATTAGTTTGTTTCTATTATAGTATTGAGCTTATGCGTCCAATTGTACAACTTAAATACATGTCTACACGAACAATAAAGATAAACGAATTTTAGACATAAATAAATAGACACAAGAAAACAAGATTTAAGAGTTATAACACACGGAGTGGGAGTGCATATGTGTATCCCCTCCGCGAGAATGAGGCCGGAAGCATCAATTAATCCAACGCAATCAGGAAGGATTACAAACTCTTCTTGTCCAAATGGATAAATATATGTGTGGGGGCCGAATATAAAGGTATTGGGCCGTACATTTTTATATGCCGTATGAAATAAATACGCGGATAGCTGTATCCCATTACAGCCGAATGTACATATTACCGTAGGTAATATGAAACCCCGTTAGGGCCGTATGTGACGACTGTACGATTCCGGATCAAGGAGTGAGCCTATTGGGTCAAGCGGTATACGGGTGGACGGTTAAGGCCCGACCCATGAGCTTACCCGATCGGGTTAATAAGGCGGTTACTGGGAGCACGTGCCGAGGGACAGTTGGCATTGTGGTAGGGGCATCTAGAAGCCTCTAGGTGACCACGTGGAGTCCTACAATAGGCCGTGTCACGTGACCGCAGACGTGACGAGTGACGTCACCTGACTTGGAGAGCAAGTACAGAGATATCTATAAATACCAAGGGATAAACCCTAGAGGTACACACACAATCTCAGATCTACTACTCTTTGTACTCTCTCCTTCTATATACTAACTTGATCGTCGGAGTGTCCTTGGGCAAGAGGCCCAAGTGACACTAACCAGCGTTCTCTGGTGCAGGATCTATGAGTGTAGAAGGTGGTACACATTGAAGGAAGCTTCCGCACGGAATATCCCCACCACAATATGCAACGCATTTTCTACCATCAAGAAAAACTTGTCTCCAAATTAAATATGTCTTTGTATATGGGTATATCTCTTGATCACGTATCTATTTCTAATGGATATGCTTCTTGATGTATATACCTGTATCCAATAAGTATAGTACTCTTTCACATATAATGTATCTTTTTATCATAAGACACATTTTCATAATTAAACACCAAATAACTGGACAATTTATTTATCACTCATAACTTCAATTAATAAATTAAATGTGACATGTAGGCCACATTATGTAATTTCTTACATGTACAACTTAAATTCACGTTCTACACGAATTTAAGACATAAATAAATAGACACAAGAAAATAAGATTTTAGTGTTATGACATACGGAGTGCATGTGCATCCACTCCATGAGAAAGAGACGGGAACGATCAATTAATCAACTGCAATCAATAAGGATTACAAACTCTTTTTGTCTTTCCAAGGATTTCAAAACTCTCCAATTTCTTCTTAATTGTGCCTAGGAGTATTTGTCTAGTTTCTCTCCTAGCACCCATATGGATCTCTCGCCGTATTCAAATATATATATATATATATAGAGGAACTATCTAGTCCGGGAGTCCCGGATCCGGGACTCCACCTTCCCGATAGTTTTTTGACAATCCGAGCCGTCCAATGTGTTCAAAAGGTGTTTTCCAAGGTCCACGCGAGAAATCTTCAAAAAAAAATACCGGGAAGGGCTTGATCCAAGCGGTTTTTCGCAAAACTGTAAATGTACAGTTTTTGCGAAAAACTGATTGGATCAAGCCCTTCCCGGTATTGTTTTTTGAAGATTTCCCGCGTAGACCTTGGAAAACACCTTTTGAACACATTGGACGGCTCGGATTTCCCAAAAACAATTGTTAAAAGCATCAAAACGCTTCAATCCGGGAAATCCGGGATCCTTGACTGGATCGGTGGCGTATATATATATAAAGGGATTTCTGGTCGATAAAAAAAAGAATTTGTCAAGAAAGCTTCCGAACTTTCTTGGTTTCTAGGTTTTTCCCCTAAATTAAAATTAATTACACTCCATCACCACAGTAATTAGCAAAGAAACAGACAAAATAGGCCACTAATTTTTAATGATTGTGCAAGTTTCGTATGAGATGGGCTGGGAACACTGGGAAGTTGCTACGAAGATACTTGGGCCCCATACAACCACATTATTTTCACTTTTTTCGATCCGACTCCCCCACTTGGTCGCTATCAAAAGTTTATCTACATGGGATCCACTCACATTGTCTTTTCATAGTCTAAGTTTCTACTATGTTAGGTATTATTTTTTCACAAGTCATTCTCCATGCATATATCAATTGATTTGACATTTAAGGAAAACAATATCTTTATTAATCTTTGTAATTTGTTTTTAAAAGTTAATAAAGTTTCTTTCGTCGATAGATTTTTTTTCTTTTTGAAAGAAGTATATAGCAACATGAGATAAATAGATACATGGAGTTACTAATAACGAGATGTACACACAAACAAGTTACCCAAAAATTAACCAAACACACACACAAGTGTGTTGCCCCCACACACACGTCCATTACCTTCCAAAATGTTACGGACACCGATGACTATGCACTGACATTGCACAGATGAGTTTGTGGAGTACATTTCTTATCGATTGGTTTCCTTAGGTGTAAGGATAAAATTCTAAGAAAACATTTTCTGTGGTACGCATGTAATGCAATAATTTTCCACATCGGAAAGGTAAGCTTAGAGTCGTCTTTCTTGGCGCTTGTTGGAAAGGAGAAGGAAATTGCGGCACTTTTGAATCTTTCCAATTTAAAATATACTGTACACATATGAGAGCATCAATCTAGATATCTCTAGTCTTCGTATTTTTGTCTCTTATGTTTTGTTTACAGTCGTTTTCTATGTTCAAATGATAATCATTTGAAATCGGCACGCTGGTTGTTTATAGCACGAAAAACTATCTAGTGGTATTGGGGAACCGTCACGTGGTTCCGTAACACTCTTATTGACCACGTTTTTCTACAACGTTCAGTACTAAATGTATGAATTCTACGAGAATGTGGAGTAAATAAGGGTGTTGGGCACCGTCACTAGATCATTGAATAATTACTCTTGCAGCACGCCCCAGTGGTTGTCAATACATAGCCCCCCCCCCCCCCCCTCTTCAAAGAAAACAGGTGACAATATAATAGTGTATAACTAATAAAAGAAATTGTTGGAGGTTGCTTCTATTCAATTCACACACGTCTTGATGCCCTTTTCTTCTTGTTGGAAGTTGGAACGAATAAAAATCTCGTTGTTCCTGTCAGTATGGCTGTAAACGAACTGAGCAAGTAGCTCGTGGCTTGGCTCGTGAAGGCAAGGCAAGGCTCGGCTTGCTTTGGTAATTGAGCCGAGCTTGAGCTCGACTTTTAGGCTCGTTTAGTAAATGAGCTCGGTAAAGCTCGGCTTGTTTATATAGGCTCGACTCGCTTAAGGAGGCTTGTTAAGTAAAATATTATCTTGGCTCGGCTTGTTAAGGGCTTGGCTAGTTTACGAACGAGTCAAGATCGAGCTCGACTTTTGACTCGTGAGCTTAACAAAACTCGGCTCGGTTCGTTTACACCCCTACTTGCCAGTATCAATCCTAAGCAAGGGAGAACAAAACTTTTGTTTTGGGCTGTCGAAGGGTCCGTTTTTGGGAAGGACATAGTAAATGAGTCTTTACTTCAATAAGGACATCAACTTTTTTTTTAATGCCAAAAGGACAAATCACCTGTACATTCCAAAAATGTCTCCACTAGCCAATGAAAGTGCCTAAACCCCCAAACCTAATGAAAGTGCCTAAACCTAAACCCCAGGGTACCCTGTGAAAGTGCCTAAAACCCTAGGGTACCATATGAAAGTGCCTAAAACCCTAGGATGCCCTATGAAAGTGCATAAACTACTAAAACCCCATAATTGAAAAGTGCACCCTAAACCTAAACCTTAGGGTACTCTAAGAAAGTGCCTAAAATACTAGGGTACCCTATGAAAGTGTCTAAATCCTAGGGTACCCTATGAAAGTGTCTAAACAGCTAAAACCCTATAATTGGAAAGTGCACCCTAAGTGCCTAAACCCAAAATGCCTAAACCCACTATACCCTACCCTAAAGAGCCTAAACCCCTAAAATTGAACCCCACCCCCAAATTGAAGAGAGAGAAATTTTGTCCCAGCCATTTAACTTTTCCCATGTGTGTATGTGTGTGTGTGTGTGTGTGTGTGTGAGAGAGAGAGAGAGAGAGAGAGAGAGAGAGGTTATTGTCCGTCGGTTTCAAGGCATTAGGGACAGAGCCGGTCGCTTTCAAAGGCACTGTCGGGGACAGAACCTGTCCACCGCAGCTTTCAAGGCACTATTGACCTGTCGCTTTCAAGGTTGCATTCTTTTTGTGAGTGACAGGTGCGCGTGAGTGATGGGTTTCATTAAGGGTATTTTTGTCTAGTTTTGTCCTTGAGTCCTCAAATTTTTTCTATCAATGTATTGGAGGCATTAAAATAAGTTAAGTTGGATTAAACACTATTTAAAGCCCCAAACTTGACCTTTACACCAATTTTCTGAATATTCCGTTCATACTAACTTCTTCGTGAGGATATGAGGCATAAATAAAACCCCAAGCTTTTACCTTTGATTGACAATTCGTAGATCATAGTTACGTTTTAATTTGTTCTTCCAAATTTTTGTGCTTTCGAGAAAGATTGCTTAATTATGAGGTGATTTTGTCCTTTTTTTTTTATTGAAAAATCAAAATTTGCTTTTTGATATTAATATATAGCACTTTTTCGCTTTTAAATATACTGCCTCTAAGGAAAGAATCGAGTTTGGAGTTTTCTCAGTTCTGATCTTTTTGTTATCAACGAAAAATACAAGCTACGGAGTATTATATTAATTATTTTCTGTCTAACCTCACTATCCAAGATTCTAGTTCTGCCTCTGATCATTCTGGTTCGGCCTCTGATCAAAATACAATTTAATTTAACTTTACCAGATGTGTTTATTTTGTTTTAATATAATCCAGTTCACAAAAAAAAAAAAAGAGAGAGAGAGAGAGAGAAAGAAACCCGGTGCACTACTGGGAAGGTCTCATGAAGTAAACCTTGAGATAGACAACCAAACAACATTAACAGAACATGTATGCGTTGTTCCAGTAATTGACTTAAGTCAGGAACTGATTTAAGTTGGGTAGCATTGTTCCAGAAACCGACTTATGACAGAAACTTGCTTAAATTGAATTTTTGAGTTGATAATGTGAGAGAATGACTTATCTCGTAAAACACAATAAGTCAGTTTGTGAATAAATCAGTTTTTGAATAAACGTTGCAAACACTTTGCTTTTGCATAGAGTTTTTATTTTTATATGTTATGCATTTATCTTCGCTGGTTGTTTTATAGCACGAAAAATTATCTGGTGGTATTGGGGAATCGTCACGTGGTTCCGTAACACTTTCATTGAACATGTGTTTTTATAACTTGCAGTATGAAGTGTGTCAATTCTACGAAAATGTACAGTAAATAAGGGTGTTGGGCACCGTCACTAGATCATTGAATAATTACTCTTGCAGCACGCCCCAGTAGTTGTCAATACATAGCCCCCCTTCAAAGAAAGCAGGTGACAATATAATAGTGTATAACTAATAAAAGAAGTTGTTGGAGGTTGCTTCTATTCAATTCACACACGTCTTGATGCCCTCTTTTTTCTTGTTGGAACGAATAAAAATCTTGTTGTTCCTGTCAGTGGGGCTGTAAACGAACTGAGCAAGCAGCTCGTGGCTCGGCTCGCGAAGGCAAGGCAAGGGCAAAGTTCAGCTCGTTTAGTAATCAAGCGGAGCTCAAGCTCGAGTTTTAGGCTCGTTCAGTAAAGGAGCTCGGTAAAATTCGGCTCGGCTCGCAAAAGCTCGGGTTGTTTATATAGGCTCGACTCGTTAAGTAAATCATCCTGACTCGAGTTGTTAAGGGCTTGGTTAGTTTACGAACGAGCCAAGCTCAAGCTCGACTTTTGACTCGTGAGCTTAACAAAACTCAGCTCGGCTCGTTTACACCCCTACCTGCGAGTATCAATCCTAAGCAACGGAGAACAAAACTTTTGCTTTGGGCTGTCGAATATTTTCTTAAAATAGGAACTCTATATATGTGGTGCAGTATCAATTAAACAGGGACGAAAAAAAATATAATACTCAGTCAAAAGAAAATCCTAACTTTTAGATTATCCCTAATTAATATTCCGTTCAAATTAACAACCTCTTCGTGAGCACAAGGCATAAATAAAACCCCAAGCTTTTACATTTGATTGACAATTCGTAGATCATAGTTACGTTTTGTTCTTCCAAATTATTGTGCTTTCAAGAAAGAAAGCTTATGTGGTGATTTTGTTCGCGGCGTTGCATTTAGTGTCATACTAGAATTAAAGTTTACAGTAAAGTTGTTATTTTTGGAAATCGAAGGTATATTGTAATGTTGATTTTTGAGAACCATTTCATTGTCAAAAGAAAATGGAAGTTTTTTATTATTGAAAAATCAAATTTTCTTTTTGATATTAATATATAGCACTTTTTCGCTTTTAAATATACTGCCTCTAATGAAAGAATTGAGTTAGGAGTTTTCTAAATTCTAATCTTTTTGTTATAAACTGAAAAATACAGGCAATTATATTACTTTTGGTTTAACCTCACCATCCATGATTCTGGTTCTGCCCTTCATCACATCAAAATACAACTTTAACTTCACCATCCAAGATTCTGGCTCCGCCCCTTATCAAAATACAACTAAAGACATAGAACATGTGAACCCATGATCAGTTGACCTCGCTGGTCAAGCCTGGTACTATATTTACGCATTTGATTCCTATCCAATTACAGTTTTGGCGTTGGATAGATATAAGAAACATGATATGGTCGGATGGGATCTGGAACCCTCCTTTAGCCCAAAACAACATCGTTTTGGGCATTTTCTTGGAACACCCTCTCTGTTTGAAGAGTTAATTTAGTGTTCAATTTTAAGGGATTTAAGCTCTTTGAGGTAGGGTATATTTGGTTTAGGCACTTTGGGTTTTGGGTTTAGGCATTGGACTTAGGGTTAAGGTACTTTGGGAAATTAACTCTCCAAATAGGGCCCTTGAAAGCTTTGGAGGTGTACCAAGAAAATGCCTAAAACGACGTCATTTTGGGCGAAAAGCAGGGGCAAAAAGTAGGGTCTCCGGACCTGGTCGGATTACCCCTGATTTAGGTTTTGTAAAACTCAAATTAAAAACAAGTACTCATATAGTAGTACTTTTTTTTTTTTTGGTTGGGTATGTGTTAGTTTATGTATGGCTAAAAGACTATAAGGCATTGTTGAAACCTTATTGTGACCGGCAGATGCAGGAATCTTGATGAGGGAGGATCAAATCAGATCGACTCATAAATTAATACTCCCTCCGTCCCCAAATTTTGGTCCCTCGTTCGATTCTAACCGGAGAGAAAACTAGTTGTAACTATAAATCAGTAATGAATTTTATATTCAATATAGATCTTGTTTGATAGCTCTCGATTAAATCTATAAGTCAATGTTTTTAAAATCACGTAAATCAATGTAAATTACGAGATATAATCAATTGAAAAGTGGCACGAACTTCCAAAATAGACAAATAAATGGGGAGTAACAAATATCATCCATACACTAATAGCACAATTTTAAGGGGACATGTCATCATAATTTTTTCAAACAAAATCTAAAATATGATAGAAATAATGGGGTAATTGAAAAGTGTGCGGAGGTCCAGATTCTGTATGCACCTCTCGGTCCGCCTCTGATGGTGACCTAAACCAATCCAGAAATATTATTGTGCCATTGATATGCCAACCGCACAAAGGAAGGGTAGAAGAAACCCAACAAAAGTGCAGACTTGATCGCAAATTAAATCAGTGACTCCTAGTGATGATGGGCTACCTTTGTTTCATTTACTAATAAGAGTTATGCATCCTTTTATTTGAATCAAATTTATTGATTTGGGGTATCCGCAGACAATTAAGGGGGTAACTTATCCCAAATGTGTTTATTTAGTTTTAATATAATCCAGTTCACAAAACACTTTGCTTTTGCATAGAGTATTTATTTTTATATATTATGCATTTATCTTCGTTCAGTAATAAAAAAAAAAGCTTATATATCTCTCATAAAGAAAAACACAAGGGTATCTGATCTTCTTTTTTCCCCCATTTTTCACGGAGAGCAATTTTACGAGTCCAGAACCGTACCACGCATGTATATCTCATTATTTTGTGGGATCCAATTGCATTTAAGCACATTATGTCCAGATCCGTGCAGAACACTCTAGAATACTACAAGATGACACAGGCACACCCATAACTATTCTCGAACAAAATACTGAAAGCGTACACTTCACGATTCGATGTCGTCGTAATTTGGGCCATTTTTTCTGTACTAATGTTTCTTCCCTAAGCAGTCCTTTGAGCTGCTAATTTTAGGAAGATACAAGGACATCGATCGAGCGATTCTACGGTACTGATGGGAAGTTCCTTGGAATTCTATACAAAAGCATGCATGATTTCTTATTAGATTTATCATCATCAGGTGCATCATGCCGGTCTTATTCCTCCGTGTGCAGCTGCGCCTGAGATGTGAGCCGATCAACTAACTTATCTAAGGCTTCCTTCATCCACAAATTCTTACAAACCTCTCTAGCATCATCCACATTCATCTGCACAATAAAAACATTTGTAAGGAAAATGATGCAAACATTTATTGTAATTTTCTTTTATTTGGAAAAAAAAAAAAACTGAATTTATACTTAAATTTACTATGAGCCTCTTCTATATATATGTGTGTTTTGTGATGAAATGAGCTGAAATGGGCACTTGTATTTAGTATCCAAAATTTAATACACAAACCGGTATGGTATACATTTTACAAGGATGTTACAAGTACAACAAAAGTGGACAACACGGATCTCAACTGTTCGTTTCAGCAATAAATTGTGCGGATTTAAAATACTCTTTTTGACCGGTACGTAAGAGTAATCATACCGGTCAAAGAGTATTTCAAATCCAGACAGTCGAAAAAACTTTTGGACAGCAAGAGATGTACGTGTTGTCAATATTTAGTAACCTAAGAGTAGTTTTCCTGTGTATGTAACATTACAACTTAGGAATTGATCATTTTGCTTACCCATAGTCTTTGACGGAAATTTTTCTCCGGCCATACGTCGTGTTGTTCGGTTACAAGCAAAGCGAACATTCGACCTTCATGATATATCCCCCGGCTTTTGCTCTTAAAACTCCATTTACCCAATTCATCCTGCAAATACGTACAAATCATACAGTATTCATTTAGCGAATCATTAAAACAAAGAAGAATCCTAGTATTTCTATTCAGGCCAATAATTAGGTTAAAGATAGTCAAATTTGGAGACCGTGTGAAATTAACTACCTGGTAAACCTCCCCAACAATACTACATACTCAGAAAAATTGCACAGAATTTACCCAGAAAAGAGTAATGAGTGGCTCAGGTCCACTCATTGTTGTTTTCTGGGTAAATTCTGTGTAACTTTTCTGGATACTTAGCATTAATGTTTGATAACCATATATCTCAGGAAGTTTTTGGTTTGGAGTTGAACTATCACTCGGGTGTGATCAATTCTTAAATCAAGATAGCAGAGACAAAACTTAAATTTTGATAGATATATAATCTCCATGTTGACACAGTGGTAGTCATCTGATAACTGTATATCTGGGGAAGTTTTTGGTTTAGAGTTCAATTGTCACTCGAGTGCGATCAATTCTTAAATCAAGATAGCATTCGACAATACTTAATTTGCCCCGTCTTTAATTACTCTCTACTAGAAGACCGTGAGATTGATCACCAAATTGATCGGTCTATTGGACTCGATATTGAATTCTATATTTGAAAACAATACATACATAAAATGCGTGCAAGGCCAGCCCAACCCCAAAAGGCCTTGGGCATTAAAAAAACCCCCAAAAAATAGGGGCACCCCTATAATTTTTACTATTAGGCGGGAGGAGGGGTCTTTATATCCCAATAAGAAAAACAAAAAAGGCCCGATCTTTAGATTAGTCCATGAACACTAAAAACCCTTGGGCCTGCCCTGATGCGCGTTTATATGATGTACTGTATATAATGAATGGAATCAAAGGCATAATTACCTGATCTTCAATATTGCCAACAACCCCGGCTTCTTCAAGGGTCTCTCGCAAAGCTGCTTCTTTAATAGACTCATCAAGTTCCCAACCCCCCTGAAGATATATATAGTATATGATCACATTAATTTACATGCACATATACCAGCCCCACATTACTGCTTCATTCAAAACGCAGAGGGAAATAAATAGGAATATGTAAAATGGAATTTAATATTTACCTTGGGGAACAGCATTGCTTGACCTTTTTGTGAACTGATCATAAGAACTTCTAATTCATTGTCTCTGTACCTATATGGTATGCACCTACATATATATAATTCAAACATCCAAAAATGAATACGGATTTTAAGAGCACGCGAAATTACTCTTGGTATTTGATAATATGAATTTATTTAAAATATGTTCAAGAGAACTCAAATTCAATAGTAGGCAATTAAACAAAGATTCTCTTCTCTTCTCTGGTCCAAAATTTAGACTGAACGAGACAGTTCAAATCTGGATTGTCCGGTTGTTGCATTTAATGATTTGGATTTGTTAAAAACTCTTACCCTACAACGAGGCGACGGTCTTTGTTATATCTCTGCGAATGCCTTCCGGTACGAGATACAAAAACCACCATTCTCACAAGAGATCTAGAGAGAGAGAGAGAGAGAGAGGGTGTTTTGTGTGAGAAGGGACTTGGTGGAAGCCTCTGTGTATAAGAGAACATGCAGCACTGGGACTGGGAATATATAGAGAGAGAAAGGAGATGGAATACTGTTGGATAAGAAAGGAGGAAAATGTTGACGGGGAGGATTTAAAATAGAGCGGAGAAATTTTGAGGAAGATAACAAAAAAGGTGGGCGGGCCGGTGGGTGGTGACTTACCGTTTACGTTTATAATTTGGACGGAGGCAGTGGTGATATGCCTATTCAGAACCGACGTGCACTAACCGACGCGTGTTGATTCCGTCGTCTTAGAGGAAGACCACGTCAACGATTTTTTTATTCTTTTTTATTTTTATTTTTTGTTAAATTACTTGGAACTATGCTGAAAGAATCCTAACTGAAACATAGGTGTTGTTTGATAAAACTGAAAACTGAAAGCTGAAAGCTGAAAATTAAGTACTGAAAACTGAATGCTGAATTTTTTAAGTTGAAAAACTGTTTGATAAAACAAATTAAGCACTGAATTAAAAAAAAATATTTTTTTTTGGGTTTTAATTGTCTCTTAATTTTATTAATGGTCATCATGTATTTGTGGTAGTGGTGGAGTGGTGATTGAGAGGTGGCGAGGGTGGTGGAGTAATGGTGGTGGTGGAATGATGGTGAGTTGTGGTGACAGTAGAGTAATACTGGTGCAATATTGGTGGTGTAGTGCTAGTAGTGTGATGGTTATGGCGTGGTAGTGGTGGTGGTGGGCTCGGTGGAATGCTAGTGGTGGTGGTGAAGTGATGGCAGTGGCATGGCAATAGTAGTGGTGGTATATGGGTAACGGTGATAGTGGCGGCGGCGGCGTGGCAGTGGTGGTGGTGGTAGCAGCATGGCGGCGGTGCAATGGTGGTGGTCATGGTGGTAGCGGCATGGCGGTGGCGGTGGTGCAATGGTGGTGGTTGTGGTGGTGGTATATGGGTAACGGTGATAGTGGTGGTGGTGGTAGTTGTGGTGGTAGGGCATGGCGGCGGCGGCGGTGGCGGTGTAATGATGGTGGTTGTGGTGGTAGCGGCATGACGGTAGTGCAATGGTGGTGGTTGTGGTGGTGGCGGCGGCGTGGCAGTGGAGGTGGTGGTGGTGGAGGTTGTGGTAGTAGTGGTGGTGGTGGTGGAGGTTGTGGTAGTGGTGGTGGTGGTGGATGTTGTGGTAGTGGTGGTGGTGACAGCGGCGGCAGAGGTGTGATGGTTGATTGTAAGCACATAGGAATTCAGCCAGAATTAAGTAGCTCAAAGCTACTTAATTTTTATCAATTTTTTAGCCTACATTTTAAGTGGCACTTAATTTGTTAAGTAACATAAAATGTGGTTATCAAACCTACTTAATGACTTATTACTTAATTGATTCAGTTTTAAGTGCTGAATCTGTGTTATCAAACAATGCCTATACATATAATTAAACTCTTACCGATAAGAGTGTTTCTGCAAATCTGAACCATCGATGGCGGAGATGAACGACTCAGATGAGCGTTACATCGTATAGCATGGAGGGGGCTTGATCTACAGGGACCCGAGTCGATCATAAGTGTATTATAACTTAAAGACTGAAACTGAAAAAGATTTAAAAAAATCTTAACCCAAAGATTGTATTTTCTAAAATTATTCAATGTTTAATGAATCAAATTCTTAGTAATTCAATACCAGGAGTAATTCTATTCAACGTTTGGAGTCTTTGGACTAATTCAGTAATATTCTCTAGGAATCATTTATTTTGAAAATTACTAAAGTCAAAACACTTCATTTTGATATGGATTGAGCCAGAAATTTAAAATTCCCATGGTGGGTGGGAGAGTTCAGATTCCTCCTCTATTCAGCAATGTGATTCCTACCAAGGGCTTCTAGCCTAGCAGTGATCTCATGGTTCTCCCACAAGGGAGACCAGGGTTCGAGTCTCCGTAGAGGCGTTTTTAGGGCTATGGATAGCTTCTAGACCCCCCTTTGCACTAACTCACTAACTCTCCCGCTAACCCCCCACTGATGTATATCGAATGACAAAAAAAAAAACACTTCATTTTGATATGGATTGAGCTAGGAATTCAAAATTCCCATGGAGGGTGGGAGAGTTCAGATTCCTCCTCTATTCAGAAATGTGATTCCTCCTTATTTGGGAGATCAGTAATCTCATTCTCATTCTCACTCTTCCCAAATATATGAATGTTAGAATTTCGGAATCACATTGTCATTTCCCCCTAACATACCTGTCATCCAAACACAGCCTTAGGGTAGAAAACATGAAAGTAATTTGGGAGCTTCTTCAAGTATATATGTAAGATTTCAGTCTAATTTATGAAGTGAAATTACGAAAATCGTCGTCGAGGCACTATGCAAAATATAAATAGACACAAAAAATGTATATATCCGAACATAACGGCGTGTACAGAAGTGGAGAAATCGTCACAGTATCAAAAAAGATGAAAACAACTAGCCATTAATGTCCACAGTTACAGGAAAACAGGTTGGCGCCACTGTTGAAGTGGTCTTAACTCACGTGCATTGGAAAAATGGCTCTCCCACACTGCCAACCAATCTAATCTCAGACTTTTTTTTTCTTCTCCAAGAACAGTATATTTGCGTTTGCTTACGCGTAGTTAGACTAATCTTGGGTTTTTCACGTCGACGATCTAACCCGAAACTATTGTTTCTACTGGCAGTGAAAGTCGAAATTATGAACCCTATGGAACAGCTCTCCCTTTTTTTCTTTTCTAATGTAACACAGAAGTAGCCCAAAAGATTACAAATACCCATCTGAAGCCCTCCGTTGGGAAAAACAATCCACAATTTTCGGGTTTTCTATATGAATTGGGAACGAATAGCTCCATACTGCTATCATGCTCTACTCAACCCATGAGCCTTGTTACTTAACAGTTAGCCTTTACCAATCCAGAGCTCCTGTCCAGATTTTTTTGTGATTGAGTCCGGTCCAATTTTGGTGCACTGTGGGCCCATAAAAGTGATCGGAATTGTTCATTTTGTACAGCACGCCAAGTCTATCATTCGCGCAAAAAATAAGCTTAATCGAAATCGATAAATGCATGGAAAAAAACAGATCTGTACTGTATAGGGAAAAAATAGACAATTTTGTTTCAAATTATTCTTTGTTGTCCAAATCTGTTTTGTCATATATTTATCGATTTCCGATGAAGCCAATTTTTGTGTACGTTACATACCCGACAAACTACTAAAAATGAACGATTTTCAATCATTGTTTTCGGCCTAGGAGGAGCCGACAATGACCCAAAACTAGACCGGACGGGACCATAAAAAACTGGACAGGAGCTCTATCCCTATAAAATGCATTGAGACGTTTTTAGTACTATATATTTTTATGATATATATACAATGACTGCAGAGTCTTCCAATATCCAAATAATGGAGTAGTATATGCTGCAGAGTCTTCCAATATCCAAATAATGAGTGGTTTCTGTCCTTTCACAAATAGCATATATCTGAATGTGTGTCTGTCTCTCTCTCT
This sequence comes from Vaccinium vitis-idaea, assembly GCA_963854785.1. Classification (NCBI taxonomy): domain Eukaryota; kingdom Viridiplantae; phylum Streptophyta; class Magnoliopsida; order Ericales; family Ericaceae; genus Vaccinium; species Vaccinium vitis-idaea. The sequence continues at coordinate 22,491,086 of OY978224.1, read as the reverse complement.
CACTACTTGTTCTCTCTTTGTCTCACCCACATTCATATAAACAATTATAGATTGATTTGGAATATTATATATATCAAGAATAGTCAATTTATTTGCGCTCCTCTTTATTCCGGCCGGTGTATACTTTTCACATCCATGCACCACAGAATTAATAGAATTTTCCATACATGCACTTTGGGAAACGATACTTACAATAATATTTCTTACTGCATCTCACCAAATTGATCACTTATTATAACGAAATATGCGTGTACAACGTAAAATACATAAAAGAAGAGAATATTGTTTAGGATATCTTAAAAGTACGAATAAACCCGAGAATATTATTTAGGACAATATGATCACCCCGTCCAATCCCAAAAGGTTTGTTTGGAACATGTGGAAGAGAAAGGAAAAGAAGAGAAAATAAAATGAGAGGAAAGTGAGAGAAAAGTCGGTGGAAAATTTCACTATTCACAATACTTAGATTTTTTATTTTCTCTCTTCTTTCTCTCCAAACCAAAGAAGAGGAGGGGAAAATTTTAATTTTCCTTTCTTTTCCCTCACTTTTCTCAAGTTCCAAACACACCAGTACTGACTTGAATAAATTAATACCACCGCTACTTGGGCGTTGCTCTTTAGAGTGCACGTTCGTTATTCATTCGAGGAATATTACGTAGCAAGGGGGCCGTACGTAATTGTGTAGTCTCTCGGTGTTTAGCAATAGTTTTTGAAGCACTGCCACGTTGTACTCGAACAATATTATTCACCACATATTTCTATAGGGACTACACATTTAGTACTGCAAGAACCCATAAAAATGTGCGGTTGAGAATGATGTAGGAGTAATCATTTGTGTCTGTGACCATTTGAAATACATTTTTTTTACTCTGCGCTAGCCGCTTGAATTTGCCATGTCATACAAGAAAATTACCCTCTTTCCAAAATTTTAACACAGTCACAGCTTGATGAATTTTTTTTTTCTCGGCTAAAGTCAGTAGTGTTGGTTATAATTAGTGAGGTTTGAACTCCGGTGATATACATAGAAATACATGGTGCCAACTACTGGATTATCTAATGAAGTTAGTGATAAAGCATTTGGAGTCACCAAAGAAAAGTCAGTGTGTGGAGTGATGATCCAATAATTATCTTCAAGGCTTCTAGTTCGAAAATTGGAAAGCCAAGTCCAATGCTGCTTCTGGAATTCACCTTATTCTGGATGGCTCATCATCTGTCTGTTGAAAGCAGTGAGAGTTTTCGTTTATTGCTACAGCCAAACAAGTGAGATATAGTAAAAAAAAAAAAAAAAAGAGCCAAAGCATTGAGAGTTTAAGGGTCTTGCTTAACGGGTGCATTACGCCCGTTATGGGTACAAAAAAGTACATTTAATGGGTCCCACTTGTACTTTAAAGTACACTTTTAAAATACACTTATACACTTTCAAAGTACAAATGAGACCCACAAGTGTACTTTTTTATACCCTACACAGATGTAATGTTGCACCCATTAGCATTTCCTTTTTTTTTTTTTTTTTTGACCAGATTAGCATTTCCTTTAACATGTTAATTTTGTGCTTGAATTTTCGTTGTCTCATTTATAAATATTGATTTGTAAACTGATTGTTTATTTGAAAATTTATCTCTTGATTTTCTTTATTTTTAACTGTCGTGGAAAATATTTTAAAAGGGTTATCAGTAAAACCATCTTGATCATTCTAAAGATTTCTCAATGTCAATATAAACCATACTCTAAAATTTTTGTCTAAGATTGTGTGCTCATTTTCTAAATTTTTTTTTATAAAAAGAATGCATTATAAATTTTATAGTCAATACTAGAAAAAAAAAATTACAAGATGATGATTGATAAGGTGTTCCCACTAAGTTAGATTTCTGGATACGTCCATGGATGGAATGTTTTCACATGGACTGTAATGCTCTGGTTCGAATTTTAGTTGGATTTGAGGTTTTTCACCCCGAAAGGCAGTTGAAAATTCACCTTTAAACTAGTTGCGCTTATTTGAAGTTGTATGAAAACTAGCTGGGCCTATTTGAGACAATTGTATATATAGAAGCCATCAAGCCAAGCCCTAAATGAGAAATTAACAAAATGGGTAATTCCATAGTGGAGTTGGGCCTACCGTACATTTTTAACAGGCTGAAGCTTAGACTACGGATACATGCAGTCCATTGCCATGGGTTTTTTCTTGGGGAAATTGCTTAAAAATGGAAGTAGGGGGCATGTAATGGCAAACTCATGGTGTACTTTTTCGGAAATTGCTCCCAACATGAGAAGGAAAATTTTAATTGCACATACATGGTACCAATTTTTGTGTGGACCGAAATACCCTTATCTAAAAAAATCCCCCTAAACCAACCCCTTCACTGTCCCTCCTCCTATGCCTGTGTTGCACCGTTCCTACATCTGTGTTGCACCATTCAGTTGCACTCTTCAAAAAATTAATTGCACCCGAGTTGGTCCAAATGAGGTTGCAGTGTGTTGTCAAGTCACACTTTTTGGAAATATATTATTCTCCTTGCACCGTTCCTGCGTCTGTATTGCACCATTAATGGAATGTGGTTGCACTCTTCAAAAAATTAATTGCACCTGAGTTGATCCAAACGGGGTTGCAGTGTGTTGTCAGGTCACACATTCTGGAAATATGTTCTTCTCCTTGCACCGTTCCTCCGTCAGTGTTGCACCATTCGTGGAATGTGGTTGCACTCTTAAAAAAAATTAATTGCACCTGAGTTGATCCAAACGGGGTTGTAGTGTGTTGTCAGGTCACACTTTCTGGAAATATATTCTTCTCCTTGCACCGTTCTTCCGTCTGTGTTGCACCATTCGTGGAATGTGGTTGCACTCTTAAAAAAATTAATTGCACCCGATTTGGTCCAAACGGGGTGCAGTGTGTCTTCATGTCCATTAACTATGTCCATCACTCCATGTCTTTGCAAATATTTTTCTCCTTCTCATTCATTTCTAATTCCTGAAAAGCGTGTCATTGAATGGCAATTATTTGCCCCTACTTCCATTTTTATGCAATTTCCCCTTTTTTTTCTTTTTCTCGTCCTCTCCTTTTTCCTTTTTTCTTTTTACGATGTAAAACAAGTGGCAGCCTAATTCTATGAGCAATTGGACCGGTAGAAATCTCGGAGGCCCAAGAAGATCTTAATTGAAAATTTCCAAATTTGGCAATTTATCGACGAGCCCTGAATCGGCCCAAATTTGGCGAGATAAAACAGAATTCCGATGCGGTCATGACTCACCACCCTAAAGTCGTGACTAATGGTAGATTTTGGCCAAATTCCTTTGTTTAGGCATTCAATTTAGTATTTTTTCTATATTAGGAAATATTTAGATTACGAATTATTCTTAGCGTATAATTTAGTTTAAGTTGATTGCAATTGTTTTTCTTTCTATTTTTCAATTATAGTAGTTTCTCTAATTTCCGGAATACCTTATTTTTTGGGTAGTGTTTGCTAGAGTTTCCCTATAAAATGGCATGTAATCTCTTTATTTCTGCAAATTTTTATCAATCAATAACGATTCTGAGATTTTCACTCATTCTCTTGTGGATTCAAGAACACTCGTGGATTTGAGTACCTATCTTCGTTTGGAGTATTACGCTAAGTAGTCTCTCGTGAATTCCACTGCATCATTTTACGTGTAGAATATTATACCTCACTTTTTTTGGGGTAATGGTTGATTGTAAATTAACTAATTCACAACTCCATTTTTCATCATTTGCACTCAATGTTTTTCCTCCATTCATGTGAACTTCCAATATGGCCTTTTTATACATAAAAATTAAGCAACTGAAAGAACAATGTTATCATTTGACGTGAATAAAAAAGTAATTATAATAACGTGGGAATCATTAAATCACAACAATAATTATTCATTGGATAACGCAATATAGGGAAAGCATTTCTTTGGTTTGGTGAAAAATCCTTGCATGGGTTGCTTCTGTTTAACGAGAAGGTAATTTGTCTTCAATGACAATGCTAAATAATGAGTACTTGAACTCTACTCCATGCACCCACAATAACAGAAAGAGAGCTGGCATTTACAAGTACTAGGATTCTATTTTGGAACACGGTCCTGTTCGAGCCATTTTTGGGCCCTTCCCGGGTTTGTTTTGATGATCGGGACCATTTATATTTTAGATCTTGTTGAGAGCATTAGCGTGTTAATTTATGTTAATCGAATATCGTTTGAAGGAGTTTCAAACACATTTTTTTTCAAGAAAAATAGGTTTAGAAAATATTTACAACACTAGATAAAAACAACATTATCAGCAAGATAAATGTGCTTTGACAATACATTACACAATATCCGATTGACATGAATTTTGACATAACCACTATTTTCAATGATGTCTAAAATATCAATGGTCCGGATCATCAAGACGAACCCAGGAAGAGCCCGGAATTGACCCGGACGGACAGTTCAAGGACGGGAGAGGATTCTGGTCTTCAATTTGTGGAGATTTCTCTCCTCATTCAGTGCACTTATAATTACTAATGATCATAACTTTCGTTTTGTAAACAAACTAATCCAATATTAATTCTTTTATTTGAAACTTATATTTGTAGATTGTTGCTAGGTTTGATTAAATTTTATGGATAAATTGCAAATGATTTCACGATTAAATGCCCTAGTGGAAATTTATGACACGACACGATAAAAGATTCGAATTCTACAAGTTAGCAGGTTATGGTTGACTATTTCTAACACGAAACACCTATATGACATGACTCGAGAACACGTTTTGCTTAACGGGGTTAATATTGAGGGTTATGTGGCATAAACCCAAATTGACATGACATGACATGACACAATGCCCAGCCCTAGTGGAAATTTATGACGCAACTCGAACTCGACACGAAATTAGCAAGTTGGGTTGATTATTTCTGACACAAAACACGTATATGACACGACCCGAGAACACGTTTTGCTTAACAGGTACGGTTAGTGGTGAGGGGTATCTGACACAAACTCGAATTGACACGACTCAACAAGATGCCCAACCCTAAATAAATGCCGCTCTATCTTTTTCACATTTTTTCATTTTGTTTTCTCAAATTATCTTATAGAAAGCCTAGCATTGAAGTAAAGGCAACAAAATATGTTCCCTTGTATAGCTTTTTGCCAGCAAATTTAGCATCAAGATACACACTAAATTCCAAGTGTTACTGATTGTATCAATAAACTTTATCGTACTTAATAATTTCTGAAAATGTAAATTGATTTATTACCTCTTCATCAGATACTGAGGGGTGGAATCCAAATACTTAGACCAATTATACCTCGTTTATCTCAAAAAGTAAATAAATTCCTTGCTTAAAAAAAAATAAAAAATACTAGAGGATAAAATTGTCAAAATAATTAACTATTTAACGCAAATCTAATAAAAAAAATTAGAAAATAGCAAACAGAAATATGAAAACAGTAATTTAGCAAGAACAGCGAATCCAAAAAGTGCATCGATCTGCTTCACAGTTGAAACTTAATTAATACTCCACCGCTTGCATTGACAAAAGACGAATTATACTATTCTAGATTTGAAGTGTTAGCTGGCTTAAAGAGTTAGCTGGCTTATTTTTCGTCTTTATTTGATTTTTTTTCGTGTTTTTTAGTTTTTCATCAACTTTTTGTGTGTTATTGATTTGTCTCGGCGAGAGGAATAAAAAAAGTAAAAAATTAGATCATAATTTTTTTTGAATAAAGACAAAAATAAGCCAAAAGTCAGCTTTTTACACTTTTTTCGATCTTATTCAAAAAATTGAAAGTTCTAGTCATAATCTTTTATCTTGTTGGATTCCTCTCGCCAAGACGAACCAATAATACTCAAAAAATCGATGCAAAACTAACAAACGCAAAAAAAAATCAAATAAAGACAAAACAAAAAGTTAAGTTGGCTTTTTAAGCCAAACCTAACCTTAGGCTCCATTCCACTAAGTAGATTATTGGGCTTTTTGGCTTTTCATGTTTCGCCAAACAAGTCATTCTCCTATGTGGAAACTTTATATCCAACTCAAAACCAATTGACAATGAGTGGAGGGGTCCCAACATATATTAAGTGATCACTCATTCTACTCCTAAGCAATGTGGGACATTTGTTACTTAACATCCTAACATATAGCCATCGGTGGAGGCAGTATGCCAGTAAGAGACGAGAGGGGTCACTTGACCCCTCTCGCCTTAATTTCTCACAAGAATTTTTTATAGTTAAATTAAATTAAATGCATAGAATTCTCAAAAAAAAAAAAAAAAACTTTTCGAGAGTTGATAGTATTGCAAATAAGGTTATCATACATTAATTTCGAAATATAATAAGTCATTGCGACCAATTATAAAGCAAATAGGTGTATCACATGTATTTCTACGTCATATTTAACTTCATAATGTAGTTATATTTCTTTGGATGAGCAAATAGAAAAAATAACTTAGTACTTGTTGATCTAATTTTTGACCCCACTAACTTAAAATCCCGACTCAGCATACAACACCCCAAAAGCATAGTGGAACGACCCTTAGCAGCAATCATATGGTAACATGTGGATGCAAGTGATAGGGTGATGGAAGAGTAACATCAATAAGTTGACGCATGAGAGGAAATCCACACGCATCCAAGGTTGTTGCTTTGATTGATTCTTAATTGGTGCTACGGGATTTTCTTTGACAAATTATATGTATGTACACCCGTCAATTTGTCTACATATATTTGTGTACTAGTGGATGCCCGTGCCTGAAGGCACGACACAATGTGTTTTGAACGCGACGAAATTAAATTGTCCTTCTCTTTTTTTAACATTAATTTCCAACGAAACCGACTTCTCTGAGAATTCTTTTTTCAAATAAAATTGAAAGAGAGATAATCTAACAAATTACGGTAACCAAATAATGCTAATGAGATTTTCAATCAAATTTCATTTTTTTCATACCGGCAACCACCAATTAAACAATACAATTCTATTCGTCCAACTACTAAACCTGCATAAAATGTTAACAGTGATATTTTGGGAAAAAAAACTCATGCTGTAATTTGTGTTTTAAAATAGCTTCAAACAGGGTCCATCCAATGAATTTAAGTAATAAGAAAAAAGAAATAGAACATTTCACAATTACATATCTCTAGAGCCATGCCATTTCCAATCAATTTAGCAAGCATTGTAAAGTTTTCTAATGAACCACGTAACAGCAACAACGGCAAATGGCAATAGAGAACAAAAGGCAGCAGCAGAAACATGCAAGTGTGGATACCCAGAAGTTAAATTCTCTCTCTCGCACATTTTATCGAACACGCAAGTGTGAAATCGGATTTAAAAAGGAACACATGGCTGAACTACAGATTGAACATGTGGGTGTTCATAAAATGTGAAGTAAGAGAAAGAGAGAGAAAAACATACATAAAATAGAGATATAGGCAAGAAGCATACCAATTTTCCCGGTATTCGTATGAAAGATGAATTGAGCAGTTTTTTTCACCTCATGACTGTTAAAAAAAATAAATGCAGTAGGATCAGATGTTTTTAATAGTTTAGCTTTCAAGTAACAAACGATTAGGATGTCAAAATACATAATCATACCACATATGAGTGTGAAGCAAATTTTTGCAATAGCTGATTTAGGTCAAGACAAATTTATGGGGGGCTTCCAATTCCAAGCAGATTACTCGGCATACAAAAGTGACCTTAATAACTAACATCTGATCGTCATAACTAACCAATATCCCCAGGCTGAACACAACAGCTTTTATTTCCTACTTTCGTCTTTCTGTCATACGCTAGATGTTTGAATAAAAGAGGACTGACTTATCATATGGAAGGTCTTAACACTTGATCCAATTTGGTGTTTTAAGTACTGGAGATCATATTTGGAAAACAATCCTCTGCCAATTTTTTCAAGTATGGAAGAAAACTATATGTACCCCTTTTTTTATTTTTTGGTGAAACTACCCCTTTTATTTTTGCCCAACGGGTCCAAGTCCTACTATGAAGTTTGAAAAGAGAGGGCTAACAGAAAATTCCTGCAAATGATACAGAATAGACGTAGAAAAACATTTGAGAGGTTGAGACCATTTGTAGCAAAAAAATTACTACAAAATTATTAGATCAGTAGAAGTCGTGCTTGCCTATTGCAACTCATTTACCATTGTCCTCCTTTCCATTTCATGTAAATATAGGCAAGCTTCAAATTAACGAAATTAAAGATGGGTTATGCCTACATATGTCTCTCGCACATTTCATCAAACACGTAAAATGCTTATCAATGCTACACATGCAAGTAAGCATATGATTTTAGGGAAGTAAGCTACACATGCCGTTCTCAAAAAATGTATCAATGCTGTGTTTGGAAAACAAATTCATGAAGATTTTCTAAATGCTATACTACTTACCGGTGCAAAATTTGGAAGTTGTGAACCGCCAGTGCTGCGGTTGTAGAGATTCCTGTCTCTGCTAACAATTTCAGAATGTTGAGATAGATAGAGGGGGAGAAGTAGGAGAGAACGTGGCTCTGTGTTGTTTGAGGCTCTGTGTTGTTTGAGAGAGAGAGGGAGAGAGAGAGAGAGAGCGGGGTGGGACTTGACAGCGGTTGAGGGAGAGGGTGGGGAGGAGCTACAGATGAGGGAGGTGGGTGAGACGTGAGAGAGAGGGTAAGGGAAGAACAACTGCCAATTGGGCGGTAAAATTTCATTCCTCTCAAGTAATCCTAGCCATTGATTTAAGTGAGAGTCAATCTAAACCTTTGAATATTTAGTGCAATCAAATTCCAGCCATTAATTTTGAGAAAAAAAGTTTTGGACGGTGTAGATTTATGTTTGGATGTTTGGGATTCAAACACTGAGCTCCCTTATTATATAGATGAGTATAGGTTGCGTGCATTTTGTGTTCAAACTTCTATAGCGTCATCTAAAATTTGTGTGATTCGAAATTTTTACATTTACATTATTCATTCGTTCAAAGAGAGAGAATATCCGAGCACGATTTGCTATTATGGATTTCTACGTCTCATACTAGACCGTAATGAATCTTATCTTATTAGAGAGTTTGCTCGTACAAAATTTTGTTCCGACTTTAATTACCCCACTAATAGGTAGTGAGATTGTTTCCCTCAAATTAGTCGACCTGCGAAATGGATAACCGGAAAGATAAAATACTCCGTATAATTATATATAAGCAAATCTCTGCCACGTGGCGGGGTCTTTCCTGAGACTTCACGCAAAACTGCCAGCAGTAGCGAACTCCCACCCAACAAACTTTAACTGCTAAAATCTAATCATTTTATGGTTGGTCAGTGCCACGTCCACACCACACCCATGCCCACATCACTGGAAAAAAAATTATTGAATGCTCGTGGGGCACGCACTGCCACGGGCCTCTTTTGTACCACACAATTAGTATAGTGTCCCATAAAAGTTGATAGCCCCGTTCTTAATTTATGTGGTGGAAAAAAGAGCTCGAGGCATTACGTGATGGTCTCTTAGAGATACTGAATTTGTCTGTTCCCATTTTGTTTCGGAAAATTCTAAAATCAGCAGTTGTCACTAGAAAGATCTTTTTATTTATAGCCCCCCTTGACCATGTATAGATATGATATTGCTGGATGTTTGATTTTTATGTCAAAGGGTTTACTATCTTAGACGTGTATGTCTTTTGTTTTCCCATTAGTATTTGATTCATTAAAGATTTACCCGATCAAGTATTAAAAGAAAATACTCATCCAACCAAATTAAAGGAAGAGAAGCACGTTGGAAATGACACAGAAATTGGCATTTTATCCAGATCAGTCAGGGCCTGTGGGTGGCAGTAAATTATAAGTAATTCAATGGGGAGAAACTTTCTCACTATTCATGCACTGACAGGGGCGGAGCCAGGATTAGCGGGGGTCAATAGCTACACGCAAGTTATTTTTTTCTATTTGTTCAAGCAAACAAGTAACTAAATTAAGAAGTTAACTATAACGTAGATATACAAGTGATACATGTATTTGCTTTACAATTGGTTTCAATGACTTACTACTATAATTTTTGAAAATAACGTACGATAACCTCATTTGTAATACTATCAACTATCGAAGAGAAAAGAAAAACTCGATTTTTCTATGCATTTTAACCAAGTTGGAGCAATTTACGAAATTTTTGCGGATCAAAATTGCAAAATTTAACTACAATCTATTAAAAATCCTTATGAGAAATTAAGGTGAGATTTTCTCTTACTGCCTGCCTCCGCCCATGTGCACTGACCAGTATTAGGCGTTATCTAGGGCAGTCTGACCCTTGGTCAAAAAGGTACCCTAATAATCTATGCTTCTTTTGGTAATACAGTTGGGAATACAGTTAGCATGGCTTACTTTGATTTTTCACATGGATATGGTCACGGTGTCATGTCACACGTTACACACATATGAATGGATGCAGTGTTTAACGATGACTCAATTCTGAAAAAAAAGAAAAGAAAAAGAATAAACAATATGGGAGATGATACATACATACATGATACATCTATATCTATACTCTAAACTATTGCAAAGGGTATTTTCGTGAGAAGCCCAAGCAACATAATCTCAAATTTTCGAATTACAGTTATATTTTCAACTATTTAAAATTCAATTAGTCCAAACAATAAGATAGCTTAGAATTTGAAAAAAAATCCTATTAGATAGGGATCAATGAAATATATTTAGTTGTCTATATCTAATAACAGATGTCGCAATTAAAAATAAGTTTTGAAATATTTTTAGATCACAATTAAAAGTACTTTTTCAAACATTTTTTTTTTAATAAATTTTTTTGTTCAATTACCTTGCATAAGGGTTGATGTTTTGGCGAAGCGCATCGAATTTTTGGTAAGAAGCGTGAGCGGGTGAGGAACTCACACAAGGAGAAAGCTCTCCGTTCTTGGTTCTGCTGTAGCTCAATAGCTGGATCCTCGATCAGGAACTATAAGAATCGTTAGTTAGAATAAGATTCCAACTCAGCACCCTTCAAGTGAGATTTTGAGATTAAAATCAGATACAAATTACTCGCCCTATTAGCCTAAGGGGGTTTTCCAACAACAAAAAATAAGTTTTTTCAAAAACCAAAACAGATCATTCTCTCATAATATAAAAAACCGTGAAAAGCTAATTTATTATTCTAAAAACACCATTGGCAAAACAAATCAGATTGTTTAAAGCCCATATTCTTAAAACAATCCTTGCAAGTACCAAGAAAATGCAGCAAAAAGTCAACAACGGTGTTTAAAAATCATAAAATCTGCTCAACTAAAATATATATTTGTCTGCATATAGATACTAAGGGCATCCTCATCAGCCTCAACAAATTTTGGACCAAATTTAACTACAAAAACACTTTTTACAATTTAGTAAGCCACTTTATCAAAAATTAAAAAAATCAGAGAGATCTGGGGGAGACCGGGAGAGCAGTCAGATCAAGGAATCCTCCATTCAGTCTAAGGAGCCGGCTGGGGCTGGCCATCCACTTTGACAACTCCAGATCCTACAATCCTTTGACCCCCACAAACTCAATACTTAATGCTTTTAGCTAGGTTAATCCACATATTTAATCACCAACTAACCCAAAATAAAAATTAAAAAAAAACTAATAACCAAATACGATACAAAATACTCGTAACGTGTTGAATGTCACTTTATGATTGGCAATTGGGTGGATTATTATTTTGCACTTTCCAATCATATACTCCATCTGTCCCATAAAGTTTGGTCCCTACGAAATTACGTGCAATTTTCAAACTAAAAAATAATGTATTTACCAAAATAATTTTTGAATTTTTTTTGCACCATATAAAAGTTCTCGATGAGATCCATCAAACAAGATCCATAATGACTAAAAAATTATTTTCGTAAGCATGTTATCTTTTAGTTTGAAAATTGCACGTAGTTTCGTAGGGACCAGACTTTATGGGACGGAGGGAGTAGTATAGTGAAGACATCAACACATGTACAAAGTATTGAAGACATTTTTGGGGTTGTGCGAATGATCAAGGGAAAAAAAAAATTATACCGACCACCAAAGAGCAATTCAGTAATTCTATCCAAGGAAAAGAGTACTTCCAGTAGAAGAACATCAGGATGCTTATTCCTCTCGTAGGAGGTCCTAAATGCAAACCATAAGGCTGTGTTTGGATGACAGTAATCTTAAGGAAAAATGAGAATGTGATGCCTTATTCCAACTTTTGGAACATACAAGAACAAGAATGTGATGCCAGGCTTTTCTAATTCCAACGTTTGGCAAAGACAGGAATAGGAATGTGATTTCTGATGATATATTCAATATTCAACCAGGAATCACATTCCTAGATTGAGTGAGAATCTGATCCCTCCCTTATCCCATGGGAATATCAGATTCCTAACTCATTCATTAAAAAAAGGAAATACGGACTTTAATAAATTTCTAAAATAATTGTTTTCCGCGTAAGATTACTGAATTAATCCAAACACCGAAATGTCATTCCTCCAGGTATCAAATTCCTAGGAATTCGATTCCCAGTAATCATATTCCTATTCTTGCCTAAGAAAATTTCCTGGAATTTGATTTCCAATAATTATATTCATATTCCTACTTAAGATTCTGGTCATCCAAACACAGCCTAAGAGTCTCAGTACTCCACTTTCTCAATACACCCACCCCATATTTTTTGGGATCCAAATTTCATCTCAGAGCACCTCCATACCCAATTGACCTCTTCTTCAATGTTCCCAACAATAACCCTAAACCTTTTACTAGGGTATGAAAACAAAACATCTTGTGCATAAATTTTTTAACTTCTTTTACGCTGATTTACATATCTCAATTAGCTTTAACGAGTCAAAACTAGACCATCCAAACCAGCCGTTATTGCCGCGTGTAACGTAGAACTAGGACTACTCGGCTTAGAAATACTGGGCACGCACAGGCAGAGCAGGTTGATTAGCCCATGACATTTGTGGAGGAGCTCCTTAAGGCTTAATCCATGGGAAATCTTTCTTTGGCTCGACGAGGCACCATATCTCGTTTGACTAGCAAATTAGCACGTATATTTCCAAACTCGAACTTGATCATCAGAGGATCCAATGTCGGTCACTGCACTTGTTTCACAGATTCTCCCGAATTGTCTAGACAAGCAATCACGATTTTTGGCACCATCAAGTTCTTTAAATCGGTGCAAATTTCTTTGTGAAAATTATACACAATAGGGTTTCATCTCGTAATTAAAAAAGAAAATTTACACAGAGACAAAGGATGTGAAATCCTCCTGAGTCCACATCAGCTATATATGAAAATGTTGGGTAGTATATATATATATAAGGTAATGCTTCCAGTCAAGGGCGGAGCTATTGTGGGGCCGGGATGGGCCTCGGTCCTACTCACTTTTTAATAAACAATTATAAAATATTATTTTGAGTATGATTAGTATAATAATATACTATTTCATTTTATGAATTAATCAATGTTAATTTGTAATAATTTTACATCAGCATATGATATATTTTAAAATACTTTGATAAACAAAGTATGCGTGTGTTTTAGTTATTCAATGAAAAATGAAATAAATTCGCGTATATATTGTTGCATTGGGTCTAAATAATTGACATATATATATATATATATATATATATATATATATATATATGTGTGTGTGTGTGTGTGTGTGTGATATGAGAACACAGAGAATATATTAATATAAAGAATATTATTTTTTCGAATGAAAATTTAAATCTTCTGTTCGGCCCCCCCTAGGATCGAAATCTTGGTTCCGCCACCACTACTAGCTACTATAACCTGAATTATACTTTTAAATCAAGTGGTTTGACTAAAAGTTAGAAGGTCATCTGACGCGAGCATACAAAGAATATGGGACGTAGGGAATATAATTTGACTTAGGGGTAAAATGGTGATAAAAGTATTACGTAAGTTTTGAGGGTGCACTGAGAACAATTCGGTGTGAACAGAGAGGAATCTCCCCACTCGGCTCTTTACACGGCTCTAAAGAGTCGTCTCAAACGAGAAAAAAAGGGGCAGAGAGACCCTTTCGTTACTACCACCTCCATCTCCTTTTCACACACATCACGTATATATAAATAGAGAAGTCCACACAATCGAAAAACCTATACCCACAAAACAGAGACCCACCGGGAATTAGTTTGTGCATACAACGTGAGAATTCTCGATATGAAGCACAGGCCACAAGAAATGGAAAACAACAAAAACCACCACAACAGCAGCAAAGAAGATACCCTGTTTCTGGGTGTAGCAATTCACAGCCAAGTGAGAAAGATCAGGCAAGAAATGGAGAAGATCAAGCAGCCTTCCTTGGATCAGCCGGAGATCAGACCCGTCCTCCGCGAGATCACCCGCCACCACCAGAAGCTGCAGCAGCGCTCTCGCTCGCCTCTGGGATTGGCTGAGAGACCCATCTTAGTTGGCAACTCGTAGGAATCAATCTAAATACTCTTAAAAAGAGGCTGTGTTTGGATTATGTTATTTCTTTTGTTTCTCATATGGTTTTCTTGCCAGTTGGTAGATCTCTGCAAAAGTTCGTGATCCAAACACAGTCTTATTATGGTACAACATGGATTTTCACTGCCGTGGAAATCCATTTAGGATTGTAGATAGGAATTTTCTGTTTCTTTTCTCTTTTTTTAAACCTTCGTTTTGCGTTTTGGGGTTTTTTCTCTTTCCCTTGTACATATTTTGATGTAGGATTTTGAGTAATTTCTATTTACTGTGGTCTCAGTTTTGATGTATTCTGTTCGCAGCCTCTGTTTCATCCCTTCCGATTTTGCACAGAGGAAATTTTAGAGCTTTCCTCTACCTATTTTTTTTTTATTTGGTCTTTCTGAGTTTTCCTTTTTTTACTTGGTAAATGATTAACCTTAGAGGCAAAGCAATCTTTCGCTTTAATGCCTGCATCACTTGATTTTATATCTTGACATAAAGATATTACATAAAGCTTTTATAATCGCGGCAAATCATTCAATTTCCCCAAGAGGGGAAAAAAAAAACTGTTCTATCACCCGAGCATATCAAACATTATTTCACCAATATCCCAAGAAGATTTCGTTTTCATGGTATGGAATCAAGTGTCGAAGAAGCAAATCAGGTCACATAATCCTCCGTTGGGATTCTTCGCTCTCATGATTTTTATAAGTTAGAAAGATTTTAAAAGATACTTTCATGCTCGCGTTTTCGCTGACGCATTACTATGCAAGATTTGTTATAGAGCGAACTATAATCTGGATTCCCCTTGATTTCGAGGACTCCTTAAATTGTTTAAAATATCATACTTAGGACTCTTAGCTCTCATGATTTTTATAAGTTAGAAAGATTTTAAAAGATACTTTCATGCTCGCGCTTTCGCTGACGCATTATTATGCAAGATTTGTTATAGAGCGAACTATAATCTGGCTTCCCCTTGATTTCGAGGACTCCTTAAATTGTTTAAAATATCATACTTAGGACTCTTCGCTCTCATGATTTTTATAAGTTAGAAAGATTTTAAAAGATACTTTCATGCTTGCGCTTTCGCTGATGCATTATTATGCAAGATTTGTTATAGAGCGAACTATAATCTGGCTTCCCCTTGATTCCGAGGACTTCTTAAATTGTTTAAAATATCATACTTAGGACTCTTCGCTCTCATGATTTTTATAAGTTAGAAAGATTTTAAAAGATATTTTCATGCTCGCGCTTTCGCTGACGCATTATTATGCAAGATTTGTTATAGAGCGAACTATAATCTGGCTTCCCCATGATTTCGAGGACTCCTTAAATTGTTTAAAATATCAGACCCAAATACACATCACACCATTAACATTCAACTTCAGAAAGGTCTAACGATTTGATATGCACCTGTAGCGGATGTACGCACCTTACGAAAACCTAGGTGCCTTTCATCTAATCGGCTTTTTGGGTGTTTTTTTTTTTTTTTGCCCAAAAAGCCCCTAAAGTCTTTACATAAAGGCCTAAAAAACTCAAATAAAATCAACTTTAGTTTTGTCGATGGCTTAAAGATAAAAGTCGAGAAAAACTCAAAAGGAGAATAAGCAACGAAAAACTAAGTACTTCATAAAATGGAATAAAATATCCTCCAAAAAGGAAAAACAAAAACCTACTAGAGTGCAGGAAAATATGTAATGACATTAATCCAAAAAATAGAAGTGTAAAGAACCATACATGTCAACAACACTAAGACATACTGGAGTGATCAAGAGTATTCTCATAGACCCTTCCATCACCAAAGATGGGAGCTTAACCGTGAGTACTGACCGATTCCTTTGACACAAGTGACTTAGCCCTCCTTGTTAGATCTCTCATCACATCTACAATCCGAGACTTTTTCTGTATTCTGAACTGGGCAGCTAATTCTGTTGAACCGGAAACCTTCTGCTTCAATAGGGATTCGTCCTCCATTATTTTCGTCGGGAAACTTCCAAGGGCAATTACACATAAAGCAATAACTGTATGCAAAGCAGCAACTTCAGTTGATATTCCGAGTGGGGCTTCCACTGATAATGACTTGAGTGCACTCAAATCATGCTTGTGCACTCTTTCCATGTCATTTGAAAGGAGAACTCTCAGGGCTGCCAACAATCGGCCGTCTACTAATTCTGGACCACCTATGCTCACCTTTTAGGGAGAACAGAGAAAGGGGGGAAAAAAACTGAGGTCAGGCAAATTTTGATGCTGGGGACAATTTTAAGGTTCCGAAGTGAAGATAGTGAGAAATCTGTGAACATTATGTAGTCATAATCCACAAATTGATCATAGATGCCGGAAGACTTTTGCTTCATTGCTACGTGGGATTGTATTACATACCCATGAGACCTCATTTCCGACGTTTAATGCAAGTTGCAGAACTATTGGTCATACCTCGGGGGATGTGGTTTTGGTAATTGCCTAAATTGACCACAAGGAACTCCTATGGAACTATAAATCTCCACATTAATAGTCCGACCAATCAAACAGGGCCTCAAGAGTTTTGGGTCTCAAATGCCGAAGGTGCTTATAATACAAAGTTCATTAACTTCGTAAAAAAGTCATATCGCGAGATAAAATTTCATACATAAGAATTTCCTTAATTTTGAGGTAAAGAATTTCTCTGAGCAATGGTATGTATGCATGGCGAAGTAGATAAATACCCTTGACTCATCAGCTGAGAAAGGAAGAAATAGATTTTCAAACACAACATAACCAAATATAAGATTATGTTCAAGGAAGCAACAAACCTTGAGAAGAGGAGCTTGTCCATCCAAGTTTAGCTGGGACAAAATCTGCTGCTGCCATGGAGCTGGTGAAGAGAAGTTAGGAGATGAAACCCCAGCGGCAGAGCTTGCAGCATCCAAAAGGCCTCCATCATACTTGAGTTCAATACAGTCATAGGGATTTGACGGTACAACAAAACCATAATCTAAAAGGAAAAGATCGTTATTCAAACAACCGTAGTTGAGTACTAAGGGTTCATCTTGTTTGATCTGGGTTCCTGCCACAACCTGGCGAGCATAGAGCAAAGAAAACAATGTGATCGGTATGAGAAGTGGAACAAGCATTAAGAACAACACCAGTAGGAGTTCAGCAGAAAAACTGGCAAGATTTCCAATTTCAATCCAGATGAATGGTACTTATTGTTTCACCGAGAGTAAGAAAGAGAGATAACGACAAACTTGCCTTTACTAGCATCTTTGGGTTCCCCGTAACTTTTTCCTGAAGAATTTCGGCGTTCGGACTGAAACTGTGATTGCACATATCAATGAGTGGCAGCATCATAGGTACGTTGATGTGAGTCCCATCTGTGAGTTCTTTTCCATACAATCGGAAAGCCCGGGATGAGACTGCTGACATAGCCCATCCTAGAGATGATGAATCTACATCTTGGCCTCCAAAAGGATGGTCATCTGGTTTTAGATTTTCAAGTGCTTGTTTGACTTCTTTCTCAAATTCAAGAAGAAAGCGGCATCTCTTGTTTACCTGGTGCGAGGAGACTATAAACATCTTCAAATGCACCATAAATATTGAGGGGGGGTTTAGGCAAACAATCTTCGGTTCAAAAGGCATGTACAGTTTGACTTGCCCATTCAAGGAAATCAAGAGCAACAACACATTCACGAAGGATACTGGGGTGAAGGTTTTATCCTCCTTGTTTACCAAGAACTTCAGGGACTTTTCCAGCCCTTGCATTTATCCGGCTGGTTCCCACTTTTCCATACAGTCAAAGTAACTTTATGCTGAAAATTATAATACATGGACTCGAGCTTATGTAGACGTCAAACACATCAAATATCCATGTCCAATGACACAGGGACACAAAAGAATAATTGTTGTTCAACTAGACTTTTATTTTCATGGATAAAATAGTGTGCAAAAGGAGCCATAGAGTACTACACCACAACACGAAAGATTTATTTTTAATTATGTGGTAAACTTACAAAACACAACATGCTTGTTTGGTGAATATCCAGATACACATGCCA
This sequence comes from Vaccinium vitis-idaea, assembly GCA_963854785.1. Taxonomy (NCBI): domain Eukaryota; kingdom Viridiplantae; phylum Streptophyta; class Magnoliopsida; order Ericales; family Ericaceae; genus Vaccinium; species Vaccinium vitis-idaea. The sequence goes on along the minus strand of OY978224.1, from coordinate 22,472,633 downwards.
GACACAATATCCTATATCCTTACCCAAGAATGGTGTATACTGCATGCATCTGGAAGAGCATATGTTGTTGAGGATATAATCCCACATTACTTGGGTATGGAATAATGCTCAGCTTAAGCATTTAGGTCAAATTCGATGTTTTCTTCTTATATTTAGTACAGAAAGAATCTCAGCCTTAAACTTGGGAATAAGAATACCTGATGCAGAAGAGGCGCATATTGTAAGTTCTTTATGTCCTCTCCAGGAAAGAAAATAGGTACGCTGTAGGTTTCTGGAAGGTTACTGATGTATGGCCACCAGAAGGAGCCTGTCTTTGCTCTCTCTTGCAGCAACTTCAAACCCAGTCTCATAGCCCACAGCTCCTCTGCCAAATGCTCCAAGAGTCCAGTTTACCTCTAAAACTCAAAACACAATCTATCCTAATTTATAAAAACAAGAGTTACAGTCTTACAGACCTATACAAATAAAATGAACCTTTATCAACATACAAGAGTCATGATTTCAAACAATAGGATAGAGTTTTAAATCATAGGATGAGAAAAAGACCCAAATTCAACAGCTAAAATCATATTTAAAGGCAACAATCAATGTCAATTATAACACTGCAATTATCTTTTAAGCACTTGCAAGAGAAACCAAAAATCAACTCCATTGGTGTCTAAAACAAAACAATTCAGTTCACTAAATCCTGCAGCAGAAATAAAAACAATTCAGTTCACTATCTCCTGCAGCAGAAATAGAACTCTCATGCTTCCCTAGAATCCCTACTCTTATCCTGCAACATACAAAGAAAGATCTTTCTACTTCAATTTGATTCTATTACTGGACAACTTCTCAGTAGGGACAGTACTTATCCACTCGGTGGACGCCAAATGCAGAAGATGAGTGGCTGTGAGGATGTGGGTTCGAGCTGTAGTCGTTCTATCAGTTTGAACCTTTGCAAAGGAGGAGAAGTGGCTTTAATGGAATGAATACACAACTTTTAGCTAACACGGGCCAGATTTATTCAACTTCCGATTCTTTGAAATCATTGATAGCATAATGGCCAGTAACAAATCCACACAATATGATAGTTTATAAATACAAAATCAGTTTTAAATTTATTGCCTCAAAATTGAAATCTCTACCAAACAGAACTTTTTAGCACGTTTAGAAGTCCAAACCACTAAACCACGTCCTCTTACTACATTAAAAACGTCAGCGCTAATGGATGGTCTCAAGTTTCCGATTTCCATAGAAACCCACAACATAAATCACGACTACAGAATTACTGCTCTAAGTATCATACCCCATGCAACTGCATTAATCAGAATTCAGTCCCCTTCACCCCATTGTAATGACTGGAAATTTTATGTTTCAAATGCAACTGCATTAGAAGTTGGAACCTTTTTTATCCCAGCAGACCTGATTTTCAATTTTTCCCTCTTCAATTATACCTTTGCAGGGAGCAACTCCCACCAAACGTCTATCACGAACCCATTTTCTTCAAGCAATTGATTATCTTGAAGGATACTTATAATCCTAAGCGTACTGACGATTCACAACATCCACCATCCAAACTAACTCAAAACACAAATCATAATACATATCATGAGAAATCAAAATGCAAGAAAAGTGAAAACTCCTTACCAGGTACTTTACGAGCCAAGTTAACCAGCACAGAATAGGAACCATCTCCACCGTCCGATTCAATAGACCCAAACTGCAAGGGTACGTGATGGGGGAGGGCAATTAGGTCAGACCCTTTTGGAATTTCATCAGAAGTCACCAACCCAAGACCGTAGGGTTCGACCTGGCCTATCTTCACGGCTGGGTGCACGAAACCCCCTTCTTTTCTGACCCACTTGATTAGGTCAGGTGGGTGTTGCACCAGTCGCGCAGGAGAGGAGGATGATGAGGTGGCGGCGGCGGCGCATGTTAGAGGGCGAAAGTGTGTGATAGAGGCTGTTTTTGATGTTATCGAGTAGAAGTCTCTGGTGGCTATTGACGCCATTTTAGGCGAAATTGAGCTTATCATGGTGCTCCTCAGTAGCTCTGAGACAAGCAAGGAAGAAGGTTAAACAGTCAATTTTACTTTTAAGCCAAACTTGGGCTAAATTTCCCAAATCAAGATTCCTTTGGACCAATGGACCGTACATTTTTTGTTAATTTGGTAATCTTTTTTTTTTTTTTTTGGGGGGAATAATTTTTCAATGTTGATTGATTCAACCCTAATGTGTTGTGGAGGAGGCCACTAAATAATTTCTCTCAAACTCATAATCCTATCTACTAAAATCAAATATCTTGAACTAGGCCTTATTTTGTAAGAGTATTATATTATTAACGTTTCTTATATCAACTTAAACTTTAGGCCTTATTTTGTTTAAAAAGATTGTAATAAACCTCATTAAGACCAATTTTAGTACAAAGTTGTTTCAAAGTTTTTTTTAAAAGGAAGTGAGCTGGGCTCTATAATTTGATGAATTTTTTTTCAATGTAATAAGATGGTTCTTTTTATTGTAAGGGCCAACAACCCTACTAGCTTCATCCTTGATGTGAAGTGGCTTTTTTGCCCCTCATGTTTAGGAAAATATCACATGTGATTCCCACATGACATGTTTTTCCATCCAAAAAATTGGCTCCTTTCAGTGATGGGACGAAATGGCTTGTAAATGGCTTGCAATCAGGAAGTTGAGGGACAAATTGTGGTTTTCATAGTTTACGGATGAATAGTATACACAATATGGATAAATTAAAGGATAAAAGCAAAAAACAACTCTTTAACCAAACCAACCCAAACTGAGCCTTTTGTCCCAATTACTTGGGGCGGCTAAATGAATATTTTTTTCTCCAATGTGCTCTGTCAAAGGCTACTTGTTCGCTCAAACCCATTATACTTATATATTTGCGCACAACTGCATCTAATGATTCTAATGTCAATTTAAGTTTTTCCCTCCCTGTAGCGTTACTATCCAAAGCTATCATATCCACTCTCTTAACTACTACATCTATAGGCCTACGGTAGGCATGCCCAAACCACCTTAGCCTATTTTCCCTCAACTTATCCTCTCTAAGTGCTACACATACCATCTCACGAACCGTTTCATTTATAATCCTGCCTCATCTAGTCTTACGACACATCCACCTCTACATTCTCCATTCCACTACACTCATCTTGCTCACCTGTTGTTTCTTAACAGGACAACATGCCAACTTTATGTTCCGTAAAGCATCGTTGGTCTTATGACAATTTTATAGAATTCTCCCTTCAATTCTGTGGGTACCTCTTGTCACATAGTACATCAGTAGTGCTTCTCCACTTGAGCTACCCCACTTAGATCCTATGGGTAACATCATCTGCAATCTCTCTACTTTACTCATAATTGAGCCTAAATAAGTAAAGTGGTCACTCATTGGTATCTCTTGGTCTTGGATCATCACTCTTTCTTCACGCGCACTTCTGGTACTACTAAACTTGCACGCCATATACTCGGTTTTACTCCTACTTATCCGAAAGCCCTTTGATTCTAATGCTTCCCTTCAAATTTTTAATTTAGTATTAACACCTCCAACAATTTCATCTACGAGGACAATATCATTTGAAAACAACATACACCATAGGAAATCTTGCTGAAGCTGTCTAGTCAACTCATCCATAACTAAGGCAAAGAGGTACGGGCTCAAGGTTGACCCTTGGTGCAATCCTACTCTGATTGGAAATTCACTCGTTTCCCCTACTGATGATTTAATAGTTGTGATGGCACCTTCATACATGTCTCTAATCATCGATATATCCTTTGGTCACCCCTTTTCTCTCTAGAATCCACTATATGATGTCTCTAGACACATTATCATAAGTCTTTTCTAAGTCTATGAAAACCATATGGAGATCCTTCTTCTTTGCCATGCGCTTTTCTACTAATCTCCTTAATATAACTTACATAGTCGATCTTCCAGGCATGAACCAAAACTAGTTCTCTGACACCGTAGTCACCATCCTTTTTAGTTGATGCTCAATAAAAACATCTTATGTGAAAGGTGTTTTGGAAAAAATAATCCAAATGGATTATTTGTTTATCTTTATTTTTTTTTTAAAAAAAATTACTTTTGCTTTGATTTTTGTAAATTATTGGTTCGTCCCAACGGGCGGAATCTAAAAATTCAAAAATTATTATCAAAATTATTAGAAAGTTCACTAAAAACAAAAATAATAAATATTTGTGGTTTATTAGATTATTTTTGTCTTATTCAAAAAGTTTAGTTTGGTTCATAAAAAATGCAAATTTTTTTGAAAAAAACAACCAAAACACCTGATGGAGAAAAATAAAAACATCTTATGCATGTGAAGTATCAAGAAATCAAAGTACAGGTCCTTCAAAATGACAGACCTTGGGAGGGTGCTGTGCAGCCATGGTGCGGCTGCGCCGACATCGTTCCGGCGATCCGAGACGTTCATCGTGTAGAGCTCGTCGAGTACTACAAGTGTACCCAAAAATCAACTTGATCGGATATCTTTAAGCACCTCATCGAAATACAAATAACTTGAAAAGAAATGGAACACAAATGGACACAAACTGGATCAAAACCACATTTTCAAGTTATTTGTATTCCGATGAAGCACTTAAAGATATTCAATGGAGTTGATTTTTGGCACACTTGTAGTACTCGACGAGCTCTACGCGGTGAACGTCTCTGATCGTCCAAAAAATGCCGGCGCAGCCGCGCCATGAGGCTGCACAGCACCCCCCAAGATCCCAAAAGGACTACTCTTATACAACAGCATTTTTACTATTGTTTCAGAACTGGGATTAGAAAAACTTCCCAAGTATGAGACCTTAGGCGTCTTTTGGGTAAAAAAATCAGTTTGGTTTTCTTTCTTTTTTTTGTTCTTATTAATTTTTTTATGAATTTGTTAATTTTGCGTCGATTTTTTGTGATTTCTTGGTTTTTCTCGATGAGAGAAATCTAAAAGGTATAATATTATTAACCAAACTTAAAGTTTTGTGAATAAAGACAAAAATTGAATAAGGACAAAAAAAAAAAAAAAAACCAAACTGTTTGTTTTTTTTTTTGCTCAAAAGACCCCTTAATTAGACTTATCCGATCGTAAAAAAGAGTTGAATTTCTTCTCTTATTTTTAGCACTGTTGCATGTCATTAAATTTTCGGGAAGAAGTAATGGGCTAAGCTTCCAATTTAACTTTAATCACCTAATAGTTGGAGTATGCATGTGAAACCGAGAATTATGAAAGCTCATAGAAAAGCTTTTTTCCTTACAATCCCAAACCCATTTGTGATGAAAATACCAGTTAAGAACCAGAAAGTGCTGGCTTCATCAGCGATCTCCATTGAAGCTTGGGACCTTCGTATAGCATGCTTTGCATTTAGGAAAATGATTGTGACACACACACTCAACCACACTCAACCACACACACACTCACATGCGGTGGGACCACCGGGGTGGGTCCCACCGCATGTGAGTGTGTGTGTGGTTGTGTGTGGTTGAGTGTGTGTGTATGTATCACTATTCTTGCATTTATCTCCAGATAAGTGGGTCCAAGGCCAGATGTTATTATTAAAGTTTCAACCTAAACAACCTAACATGTGCGGGCTCAATGGCTGTGTTCGGTTAGGGGGTTTGCCCCAGTTTTGACACTATTCCAGTTTTGATTACATCATCACTTTTTTCACTTTTCTCTCTACCTCTCTCCACTTATTACACCTGCTTACATCATCAAAACTAAAACTAAACAAAACTAAACCTACTAACCGAACACAGCCAATGTATTTCTGAACAGACCTCATCTGTTCGGCATAGACAAGGCTGTATAGCTGACCTGACCAGAGACACCTAAAGGGAATCAAAGTCAACTAATCAGCCAATGCTGATCAGACCAGTCCAATAAAATCCTATGTAACGAACTGCCTATAAATATGGGATGTGCCTCAAAGATAATCAGATATCTTCAAAGGATCATCTATAATTCAGACAATATCGCACTTAAAGATCAAACTCACCCACGGCCAAAAGATAAACGACATATCAAATAAAACGCTCCCAGAGCTATTTGAATCCTCCGGGATATTATCCAACTAACTCCGCAAATGTAGGACAAGTTGGTACACTACGCCATTAATGTGTAATATCTATAAATAAGCTCAAACACTCACATAAAAGGAACAGCAATCCAAACATTCCAAATATATTTAAGTTCCATTACTTTATCTTCCAAACAATAGCTGACTTAAGCATCAGATGGGTGTTGGCCGGCACCGCACCAGTGTCTTTAACTTCGTTTTGCAGGTCATCAATTAAGGTCAACCAAAAGTGATTCATCAACGCACATGTGGTGTTTGAATCTGACTGCCAAGTGCTTATCAGATGCATCCAAGACAAAACGCTAGACATTATATCTTGGGCTGTAGATAGGCACTGGTCTTTCCATTGGTGTAATAGAAATTCGAATAGAGTGGCACACTGGCTAGCCTCCTCTTGTCTTGGCAAAAATACTTTGTTCTTTCCGGGTTGTATTCTGCCCGAACTTGAGGAGTTAATCTCTAAAGATGTAACCAACTAACCATCTTTTATATTATTATGATCTTGTAAAAAAAAAAAAAGAAGAAGAAGAACCAAAAACACAAGAGTAACTGCTGAGCTCGTAGGGCGTGTGGATGGAGAAATTGCTGAGATGGTAGGGCGTGTGGCTGGCCCGAAACAGCCACTCCCTCAATGTTGATCCTAACCTGGAACTGTCAAGGCGTTGGGCGTACCTTGACAGTCCAGGCTTTAGGTGATCTTGTGCGTAAAAATCGCCCCTCCATCGTTTTTCTGATGGAGTCGAAGAATAATAAGGCCAAGATGGAGGCCATTCGCTGTAGGTTGGGGTTCGATAATGGGAGTTATGTGGATCCGGTAGGTCTATCAAGGGGTCTAGCTTTATGGTGGACTAATGAGGTGTCTCTGACTGTGGAGATGGCAGAAAAGAATTTTATGCATGTCATGGTTAAGGAGAAATCAAAGCCAGCTAGTTGGGAAACAACTTTTGTATATGGATGTCCCTCTGAGGCTGAGAGAGGGAAAGTTTGGGAGATTAAAAATTTAGCTCAGTCTATTTGTCTACCATGGTTGTGTATGGGGGATTTTAACCAAGTTTTGAGTGTGGCGGATAAGCATGGAGGTCATATCCCATCTCAAAGTTCTCTAGCAGAGTTCCACGAGATGATAATGAAGTGTGGATTGGTGGATTTAGAGGCTAAGGGCCCAAAATATACTTGGAGAAATAACCGAAAAAAGGGAGGATTTTATTAAGGAGAGAATTGACATGGCTTTTGCCAACTCTGGATGGAAAGAACTCTTCAACAGAGCGATGGTTTTTGTTGAAGTTGCGATTGGGTCAGACCACAATCCTTTACTGCTGGACACAGATGCCCCAGGGAACAAAGTAGGTAAACCTTTCAGATTTGAGTCTTTTTGGGTGACTGAAGGAGATTGTAAAGATGTGGTTGATCAAGCTTGGAGCAAGGAGCAAAAAGGAAATTTGATGTATACTCTCTGCAAGAAACTACGGGTGTGCAAGGAAAACTTGAAAGAATGGAACAAACGAACTTTTGGGAATTTGAGATTAAAAATTGCTGCATCGAAGGAACAACTTCTGGATATTCAAGAGCATCTCGAGCATGGGTTTTATCCTGATTTGGTGGAAGCAGAGAAGAGATTGAAAAGGGTCCTAGAGGATTTGTGGCAAAAGGATGCCATGTATTGGTATCAACGTTCTAGAATTAAATGGCTTCAAATGGGGGATAAGAACTCCCGTTTTTTCCATCCACCACTATTCAAAGACGTCAACGTAATCAGATTGTGAGATTAAAGGACAAGGATGGAGTTTGGAGGGATGATTCCAAGGATATTGCTAAAATTGTCAAAGCTCACTTCATTAATCTATACGAAGAACCCCCACCATGAGACTTCACGGATCTTATCAGCCTAATTGATCCTATTATATCCCCAGATTGGAATGCCCAACTTGTGAGAAGTGTTACAAGGGAAGAAGTAAATGTGGCAGCCTTTCAACTGGGGCCGCTAAAAGCTCCAGGTTCGGACAGATTCCCTGGGCTTTTCTATCAGTCTTATTGGGATACAGTAGGTGAAAATGTCTTCTATGCTGTCCAGAGTTTTTTTGAGGAGGGAGCTATGTTGAAGGAGGTTAACCAAACCAACATAATAATGATTCCCAAGGTACCTAAACCCGAGACCATGAACCATCTTCGTCCCATAAGTTTATGTCGGTTCATATACAAGATCATATCCAAAGTGCTCACAAATCGACTTCAACCCTTCATCAACAGGATTATATCCGAGCAACAGTCAGCTTTCATACCGGGACGACAGATTCAAGATAATATTGTGGTGGCACATGAAGTTTTTCACTTTCTAAAGCATAAGAAGGTGGGGCCTAAGGCATCGGTGGCTGTTAAATTGGATCTTAATAAGGCTTACGATCAAGTCTGTTGGGACTTCTTGTTCAGGGTTATGGAAAAGATGGGTTTCGATGGTAAGTGGATAGCATGGGTGAAGAAGTGTGTTTGCTCGGTCAAATTTTCTGTTATGATTAATGGAGGCCAGGTCTGCAATGTAAATCCTCGTAGAGGTCTCCGGCAAGGAGACCCCCTTTCTCCCTATCTTTTCTTAATTGTTGCTAATGTGTTCTCAATGGTTATGAACAAGGCTGTGGCCAATGGAACCATTCGGGGACTTCAAATGAGGAAGAGATGCCCAGTGGTGTCACACCTCCTGTTTGCGGATGATTCGCTTGTTTTCCTCGAAGCTATTCCTCAATCGTGTGCGAATTTTATGGAGATTATGCATAGCTTTAGTGAAGCTTTGGGTCTGTCTCTTAATGTCCATAAATCCTCCCTTTATTTTTCTGCAAATACGGGAGAAAGTGTTAAAGGGGTTATTAAGTCTTTATTGGGGATGGAGGAAATGGATGAGTCTACATAATATTTGGGTTTGCCTGCGTTTTAGGGTAAATCGAAGAAAGAATCCTTGGGATATCTAAGAGATCGTATTTTGCGAAAAACTCAGGGATGAGGGAACAAACATCTCAATCAGGCGAGTAAAGAAGTTTTGATCAAATCTGTGTTGCAACCCATTCCCTTGTATACTCTCATGTGCTTCAAGATACCGCAATCGATATGCACTTGTCTGAATTTGGCTATTAGTGATTTCTGATGGGGACGGAGCGAAACAGGGAGGAAAATTCACTGGGGGGCTTAGTACAAGCTGACTGAGCCCAAATCAATGGGTGGCATGGGTTCAAGGATTTTAACTACTTCAATACTACTCTTCTTGCGAGACAGTTTTGGAGACTGATGAACTGCCCTAATGCTCTATAGGCAAAAGTGCTGAAAGGTTTATATTTCCCTAATAAGTCTTGTTTAACGGCATTTAAAGGTCCCAAACCATCGTGGATATGGAGCAGCCTCCTTGAGGGTCGAAATCTCATCCAAAAGGGGTTTCATTGGAATGTGGGTAATGGAGAACATATCAACTTTTGGGAAGACAACTGGGTCCCTAACCTCCCAAATGGAAGAGTGAATCCTATATGCAATGACCCTAGGGAGCCGGCTTTGGTGGCAAACTTCATCAACCCCATGGCAAAGACTTGGGATAGAGAGAAGCTGAAAGCCTACATATCAGAGGAGGAAACTAATGAGGTATGCAAAGTTTCAATTAGTTTGTCTAATTCTGAAGATAAAATCATATGGCATTTCACGAATTCTGGAATCTATAGTGTAAAATCTGGGTATGCACACCAGATTAATTCTAAGGTTAGGGGTAACCCATCCCTCCCTTCGAGTTCTTTTTCTCCTTCTAGCTCTATGTGGAAGAAAATGTGGAATGCTCCAGTGCTACCAAAAATTAGAGTTTTTATGTGGAAAGTGTTGAGAAATTGGATTGCTTGTCGAGCTAACCTTGTTTGCAGAAAGTGTGGATCTAATCCGGGCTGCCCAATTTGCGGGGAGGGGAATGAAACTATGGAACACCTTTTGTTTCATTGTCCACGGAGTAGGGCTGTTTGGTTTGGAAGTGGTAAGGCCTTCTGGGTTTTTCAAAAGGAAATTGTAGCAGTTGACAAGTGGCTGGAAGATATTCTTTGTGGGGATATGGCTAAAGAAACTAGCAGCGAGGATATTGGCTCCATTTTGCAAATTTGTTGGGCTATTTGGAAGGCTCGTAACAAGTTTGTGTTCAATGGTGAGACTCTAAAGCCCGAGGAAGTTATTGAGCAAGCTTCAAAAGGAAATTCTGAGTATCTTCATGCGATATGTTCTGGGAATAAAAGGGACCAATCTAATCCAGTCCGAGTCACGAAGTGGGTTCCTCCTCCCCCTTCAGTTATTAAATACAATGTTGATGGAGCTTTCGATTCCTCCCGCAGCTCTGCTGCCTTTGGCGTGATTGCTAGAGATAGTGGTGGATGTGCACAGCTTTAGCGTGGTGGTCGTGTTCTAGTTTCATCGGCTTTGGCAGTAGAAGCCTGGGCTCTACGCATTGCCTGTGTGACGGCTAAGGAGTAAGGAGCAAAAGCATAACCAAGTCATCTTTGAATCTGATTGTCAAACTTTGGTTAACAACATCAATGGGAGTAAAAAGGATTACCCATGGGAGATTGCTGCCTTCGTGGAAGACATTAGAGCATGGGCCAAATTAGAATTGTGGTCTTTTCAGTGGTGTAAAAGGGAAGCTAACTCAGCAGCTCATTGGATAGCATCTAAGTGTAGAGAAGTAAAATTTTTGTTTCATTCGGGTTGTATTCCACCCGACATAGAGCAAGTTTTGTTAAAGGATTTGTCCTAATCTTTATATATATATATACAATGAGATAAAAAATAATAATTACAAAGGTTAAAATAAAACGAAAGATAACCTTTTCAATTGCATAAAGTGAAAATTTTCTTAATACATATTTCCAAAATATTATTTACCTTTTTAATTGCTTAAAGTGGATTAACATATACTAGAAATCTTCCCCGTGCATGGCACGTACCGGGTTGTTTGTATTTCGCATGAGTTTAGCAAAGTATCTGTTGTATTCTCTAAATTCAACAATAGGCATCGACCCAGATTTTCAAAATCCGTTTCTATGTTCTGGGATGCCATTCTCATTCAATTCAAATCTGTTCCAATTTTCCATGTTGACTTCCGTCACCAACAAATACCTGTACATGATCCTCAGGGCCAGCCCTAAGATTCTCGGGGCCTAAGATGAACTTGTAAATCTGGGCTCTATGTTTTCTTTTTTTTAAAAATAAAAATAAAACTAACCCTCAAAATAATATAATTACTTGGTCCCATAAAGTTTTTGGATGGAGCAACTAAACTTTTCTACTAGGCTAGTTAGCTCATTGATTGTATATGTGATAGATTAAATATATATTATGTACCTAAATGTACCTATCTGGAGCCTTATTTTTTGGCCAAAATTCGGGGGCTTAAGACTAGGGATGGCAACGGGTAGGGTATGGATCGGGGGACCCTATTTAGGGATGGCAATTTCCACCGATCCGATCGAATCCGATCCGTTCCCCGATCCGAATGGATCGGCGTTTTGGAGATCTGTTTGGAGACCGGGTCGGATTTGGGGATTTTTTTAAAAAAAATTCGGGGATCGGATCGGGGACGGGTAGTAGTGTATCCCCGCCCCGAATCCGATCCGATCCGTCCCCGAATCCCCGTTTTATATTTTATTATTATTATTATTATTATTATTATTATTATTATTATTATTATTATTATAGTATGTATTTAGGGTTTGACACTACACATCTAAACACAAACAAAACACACCGCCGACTCCTCACTCCTTCCTCAATCCTCAGTCTTCTCTCCTGTCCTGTTCTCATTTCTCAGATCTCACAGCCGCCGCAGTCCACAACCACCATTCACCCGCCGGCCGCCGCCTAGGTTCTCTCTCTCTCTTTCTCGACTCAATCTCTTTTTGGAGCCCCGATCTCACATCTCCCTCTCTCGTCACAACTTTCAAGTTTCAACTGCTACAAAGACGAACATGGCGACCTGCCTCTGAAAATCCATGATTCAAACTTAGTTTTACCTTATGCACTTTACTATCTTCTTATTAGTTTAGTTTACCTGCCTCTGAAAATCCATGATTCAAACTTTTATCCATGAAAATCTGCACTTTACTCTTTAAATTTATTATGTTTTGCACCCGTAAGGTTATGTTTTGCTCATTACCGTAATGTCTACTTGTGAATATCTGATCTCTTCTTCTCTTTCAGTGAACCCTAATTAAGGCACCGTTTGATTTGGCATAATTTTTTTTTTTCTCGTCAATTTGGAATTTCCCCGAATCCCCGGTTTGGATCCCCGTTCCCCGTTTGGGGCGGGGATGGAGGGGGAAAAATAATCCCCATTGGGGATCGGGGAGGGGACGGGGATGGGGGAGGGGTTTGGGGATCGGGGACGGGGATAGTAGTCTCCGGCCCCGCCCCGTCCCCATTGCCAACCCTAACCCTATTCTACCCCCAATCCCCAATTGGGAAGTTCTTCCACATCCCCACCTCCATACCCAAAAGGGATAGTAGACAATCCACCATACCCGCCTCCCATTGGGGATCGGGTATATTCGGGTAAATCTATATCCAAACTAATTGAACAAAAAAAAAAAAAAGGATAAGATCTAATTTATGTGTCCTATACTAACAAAAACAACTATTTAAAATAAAATAGAATAGAAAGTTGCGAAGAAATAATAGTCTACCAAGATTGTATACAATTTTAAAAACTACCATCATTAATTTTTTTTTTTTAACACTTAACCATTTATAGTTTTAATTCGGAACAATATATATAAATTATACCAATATCCATACTTATATATATACACACATACATATACATTATTATACTACTATATGCCTGCATATATACATACAATATTCATAAAAATGTATACAATTTGAAACGGGGCGGGTATGGGTATTCGGAGACGGGTATCACAAAATCATACCCGCTCCATTTGCAACTGGGGATTCTTTAAGTTCTACCATACCCGCTCCTATTGGATGAAAAATCGAATAATATCCGCCTCCAAATAGCCGGGGGTGGGGCGGGTATCCATCGGGTTTGGGGAAATTGCCATCTCTACTTAAGACAGCCGCCTTACTCGGCTTAGCTCAGGGCCGGCCCTGATGATCCTTTACACACAAATGGATATTTATTTTGACCCAATTCTGAAATCCTATTTCCTTTCCGCATGGGAATCAGAGGTTAAGTAGGAAAACAAGTTCAATTAATTCCCACTTTAAAATGTAGACAACGTAACTGGCAGAGACAAGAAGGAAAGGAAAAAAAAAAAAAACCCAACAGATTAATTTTTGGACCAAAATTAGAAATATTAATTGAAGTACTGAGATCTTCTAGCAACGTGATTTTTTTTAAAAAAAAATCTTTTTTTTTTATAAAAAAAGTTGAGGTTTGGAAAATGATGTGATAAATATGTAGGATAATATTGTTACAATTGTGTATTAAAATCCTACAAGCATCATGAGAAATACAGTAAATTTGGTCAAGATTTAGTAATATTAAGATCAATGTACATGATGGCTCCCTACCAAAAAAAGTACTCCGTATTCAATAAGATAGCTAATATATTTGTCTAAAAGTAATGACGGTGCTTTTCATAGTAAGCCGAGATAGCTGAATACTTCACGACCATAGTTGTGGTTATTTTTTGACATGAAATGGCCAACGATTAACTAAAATTCAGAGAAAAAGTGGGTTAATTTGTTTGTGTAAGTGGCCATAATGGTCCGATGGTAAGTCTATCTTGGCGATTAAACTGTTCAACTTGTAAAGGTTATCCACAAAAAATAAGACTAAACATTGTAGGCCGTACAATTTGACCACATTTCTCTTTGTGGTAGTTACAATTTATTCAATATTCTCGTGATCAATTGTGAATTATCTTTAGAAACAAAGGCAATCGCGTACTCGCAGATATACCAAACATGCTATAACTTAGGGAAGATTATTCAAATATTGTACATGCATGACCAAAGAATTGTTCTCTAGTCGCCATATTGTAGCTTCTTTGCACTATGAAAGAATTCACCACCTTCTGATCAACAGAAGGAGAGTTAATAAGAGAATAATCTACAACAGATAAACGGTTTAAATGCGATTAACTATTCCAAGTTTGAAACCATAAAGAAGTATCGTGTTTTTTGGTTCACAAACACACGTTTTCCGTCTCTTAAAGTTGTCCATGTTTGAAAGTCAATGAGTAAATTGTGTCAATTTTACTCGTTTATCCTTATCTTCAAATATTTGATTAACAAATCAATTATAATTGAAGGGTGAAATAGGAAAGACATGAATTGTCCAAGCAATAATGATGTTCCCTAAAAAAGTTGAAACCCCAAAAATAGACTAACAAACATGGACAGATGAAGTAACTCTTATCACCGATGAATCTTGAATCTAACGATGGAGGCCTCAAAATCTAAAGAAGCATGCACAATCGTTCTTCATTATTGCTACAAAATAAACGGTTTGAATGCGATTAACTATTTCAAATTTGAAACCATAAAGAAGCATGCAAAAGAAACAACTCTTATCATTGATGAATCTTGAATCCAACGACGGAGGCCCCAAAATCTAAAGAAGCATGCACAATCGTTCTTCATTATTGCTACAAAATAAACGGTTTGAATGCGATTAACTACTTCAAATTTGAAACCATAAAGCATGCAAAAGAAATAACTCTTATCACTGATGAATCTTGAATCTAATGGTGGAGGCCTCAAAATCTAAAGAAGCATGCACGATCGTTCTTCATTATTGCTGCAAAATAACCGGTTTGAATGCGATTAACTACTTCAAATTTGAAACCATAAAGAAGCATGCAAAAGAAATAACTCTTATCACTGATGAATCTTGAATCTAACGGTGGAGGCCTCAAAATCTAAAGAAGCATGCACGATCGTTCTTCATTATTGCTGCAAAATAACCGATTTGAATGCGATTAACTACTTCAAATTTGAAACCATAAAGAAGCACGCAAAAGAAATAACTCTTATCACTGATGAATCTTGGATCTAACGGTGGAGGCCTCAAAATCTAAAGAAGCATGCACGATCGTTCTTCATTATTGCTGCAAAATAACCGGTTTGAATGCGATTAACTATTTCAAATTTGAAACCACAAAGAAGCATGCAAAAGAAATAACTCTTATCACCGATGAATCTTGAATCTAACGATGGAGGCCTCAAAATCTAAAGAAGCATGCACAATCGTTCTTCATTATTGCTGCAAAATAACCGGTTTGAATGCGATTAACTATTTCAAATTTGAAACCCCAAAGAAGCATGCAAAAGAAATAACTCTTATCACTAATGAATCTTGAATCTAACGATGCATGCCTTGAAATCTAAAGAAGCATGTAAAATCGTTCTTTATTATTGCTACCAAATAAACTGTTTGAATGCGAATAACTATTCCAAATTTGAAACCATAAAGAATCATGCAAAATAAATAACTCTTGTCACTCATGAATCTTGAATCTAACGATGGAGGCCTTGAAATCTCATAGTTGTTTGTTCTTTAGTATTGCTACAAAATAAACAGTTTGAATGCGATTAACGGGAAATACACACCCCCTACAAATTACTCCATATGAGATTTTGTGACTAGACGTATGAAAGGGTGTACGGTATGCACCTCATACGGATAGTCACAAAATCTCATATAAGTCCACAAAATTTCACATTTGGAGCCACACAATCTCACATTGGAACCGTGCAGACCTGGTGCGGACCGTGCGAACTTGTGCAGACCTCATACGGATAGTCACAAAATCTCATATTGGAACACAAAATCTCATATTTAGTCCACAAACTCTCATATCGGTAATCACAACAATAAATATTGAAATCCACAAACTCTCATATCAATATACACACTATCTCATTTAGTCAATGGTCAAAGGTGGCACGAAATCTCACACGCATATGTGGCACAATCTCGGTCGTCCATCCGTATGGGGTGCATACTGTACGCCCTTTCATACCTCTAGCCACAAAATCTCATATTTGGAGCCACAAAATCTCATATGGAGTAATTTGTAGGGGGGTGTACCATAGCATCACCCGCGATTAACTATTCTAAATTTGAAACCATAAAGAAGCATGCAAAGAAAGTACTCTAATCACTGATCAATCTTGAATCTAACTAAGGAAGCCTTGAAAAATCTTACTGAACGCATAAATTTAAAAACAAAAAAACCTTCGAATTTTTTTGAAGTTCGATTGTTGTAATATTGGCATTATGCAAATAACTCTGCGAATTTCTCAAAAACGAACATAGTACTAACAACTTTATCTGATTTTATTTGTGAAAGTATAATCAGAATTTAGTCCATTTATAAATATAAACAAAGGATAAACTGTGCCGTGACTTCACTCCCTTATAATTATGAAATACTCCCTCTGTCCGGATTTGTTTGTCCACAAACACACTTTTTCAAGTCCTAAAATGTTTGTCCATTTTCAAAAGTCAAAGGATAAAGTATGAAAATTTTACTTTTTTGCCCCTTTTCTAAAACTTAAAATGACAACTCGAAAACTAATTTTTTAAAATAATGTGTTTATATTTTTGAATTTTTTTTGCACCGTATTAAAGTTCTCATTGAGATCTATCAAACAAGATCCATATTGATAAAAAAATAATTTTTGTAACTACATTATTTTTTAGTTTGAAAATTGCACATAATTTTGTGGTGGACTATCAAATTGGAATGGAGGGAGTATTAAATGAGGAGATTGATGATAAAATAGGAAATTAACAAACTCAAAATGTAATGAAAAAAAAGTTGGAATCCCCAAAACGGACCAACAAATCCGGACAGAGAGAGTAGTAATTATTAGTACAGTGAGGGCTTTTATACATTGTCATTCGTCAAGCTATATACTTGACTCTCATGTTAAATTTTGGCTCTCTCGTTCAGAGCCAGCTCTGAGTTTTGAGGTCTAGTCCGTGTACTGGGTGAATTTCACCCATTGGATGCATTTTTCGATGAATTTATGAAAAGCTTTTCATGTACCAAACACCTTCCCCTCAGTTTTTGGGAGTTCTAAACAAACTTTTCAAATAAGAGCCTTCATTTAAATAAAAATAAAAATCAAATCCGGACGGAGGGAGTAACATGTAAACAGGATACTATATATAAGTATTCAATATTGATAATCATTCTTTTAATTCAAAAGGTGTTACTAAAATACTTTTTTTTTTCAAACTCCTTGGCGCATTTTGTGCCGGGTTCGTTGTTTGACAATTAATGCACACATTGCCCAAAAGGTCCATGCACATCGACTCGCAAGGGCAAGATGAAAAGTGAGACAACTAAGCCACAACCCGCACATATTGGCAAGTTCGCAGGTTTTACTAATATGCTAAAATATCATTGTCTTTGCATTTTTTGCGACAATTGCAATAGTTAAGAGCTCATAAAGTTCTCTCTCTACTTTCCAAGCCGCTCTCTCTCTAGCCGGCCCTAAACCTCCAGATCTGGGTTTTCCATGGGGGGGGGGGCCTCCTCCTCCTTCTGCCTCCTCCCCCCCTCCTTAGCTCCCCTCTCCTCCTTGCTCCTCTCTCTCTCTCTCCCCTTTAGTGTGTTCCCGCAACCATTTTTTTAGAGTTCTTCGCGACCGTCGATCCTTGGACTGGTGTATCCGGCGCATTCGGTTTTGTTTTGGCGTGGTGGAGGAGTCTAGAGGCGGGCTTGCGTGGCGGCTGCAGGAGGAGCAATAAAGAGAGGCCGGAGGAAGGGGTTTTTGCCGGCGGCTAGCGCTCGACTTTAGAACCGGCCTGGCTTCCCCAGATCCGGTGGGATTCGGTGGTGGGCAATAATCGACTCATTCAAACTCAGCGCAACTCGGTTGACTCGGCTCAACTCGGTGAGGGGATCCGGACAACTCAGTCCAGTTGGGTTTTGATGTGTTGTTTAGTTTAGTTTGTTTTTTCTTCTGTATTTTTTTGTTTTCGCTATCCCCGTTTGTGGGATTTATTGCCCCTTACGGGTGCTTGTGTTGATTTCATTTGTATAGTTTTGCTAATGGGTTGAGCTGGGTGTCCGTTTTTGGGATTCTCTACTACTAAATCGATGACGGACTCTACGCTGACCTTATGTTGGTCTGCCTTGGCAGTACGTGTCTTTTGAGCCTGTGAGCCGGTGCGCTGTTGCAGTTGCTCGCGTCTAGATTTTGGTAGTTTTGATTCAGTCCTGTATTTTGAGATGAAATCCTTGGCCTTTATGGCTGTGAAATGAATTGACTTGCCTTGTTCAAAAAAAAAAAAAATCAAGGCTCTGTATATGTAAACACAATATACGAGCATAAAAAATTTGAGGCTTCCAAAATTGGATAAAAATTGAAAACTCGATGCGACACATTCTCGGCTTATGCCCAAAACAAAAACCGGTTATGTCATCGTGATGTGCAGCCCGTGCACAGCACCATGTTATGCACATCCGGGTCATCTATTGTTCGGATGGACAATCCACATTTCAACTTGCACGCACGACAATGAACAGCTCGGATGCAAAAGTGCCGATGTGAAATCTAAACCGTCCATCTAAGCAACGAACGGTCCGGATTTGCACAGCACCGTGTTGTGATTTTTGGGTCCTATCATCGTGCAACCTTTTTGCTGGTCTGTCATCGTGGGGTGTGGATTGTGATTTTTTTTTTATTTTTAATGTGGAGTGGAATGGGCCCCGCTCTGATACCATGTGGAAACTTTATGTCAATCTCAAAACTAATTGACAATGAGTGGAGAGGTCCCAACATATATTAAGTGATCACTCATTTCACTCCTAAGCAATGTGGGACAATATTCTTAACATCTGGTACAATTATACAAGTCCAGCCAAACATGCCATAACATCGAAAAGACATTCTAATAATTCAACCTGAACAGAGAACCGTATTGTATAACCATTCCTTGCATTATGAAGAACAAGCAAGCCATTAGAAAAAGAGGGGAAAAAATAAAGAGCTAGCATAATCCTATTTTAAAATAATATATTCTTCTCCCTACTCAATTAATTATTCAGAATTTTAAAATCATAAAGAAGCATGCAAAAGCATTCATACATAGCCATAAACAATCTTGGCACCGGTAAGTGGTTTTAGTTTTGATGACATCATCATTTCTCTTATTTCTCTCTCTATCTCTCTCTACTCATTACACCTACTTACATCATCAAAATTAAACTAGAGGTAATTAAATAATCATCCGTTTTTTTAACACCGTTTAGATTTTCATCCCCTTTATTTTACGAGGTTATGTTTTCATCCTTTTCAATTGTAAAATATCTTATCTACCCTTATTTAGTGATAAATATGAATATACATATATTATTGCCTAATTAGGTAGGATATAGTTTTCCTAATTAGGTGGGATTTTGTTGATTATTTGAAAATGAGAAAGGGAGAAGGTCAAATCTTTGTTATCTTGGATAAAAATAATAATAATCTGTTATCTTCTTCTTGAAACTAACGAAAAATAATAATCTTTGTTATCTTCAGTCATGGTAAAAAAATATATGTTCAAACGTGGTAAAATAAACAGAACATGGTAAAAAAATATAGCATGCCTTTAAAGAAACATGGTAAAAAAATGTGTGGCATATGTTGTCATTTTTTACCATGTTTGCTGAACATGGTAATTAATAATAATGGTAAATTTTACATAATTGACACACTGGGAATCATAGTAAAAATACGTATATAATAGTGAGTATAATTGACATGATCCATCGTAAATTTAATTAATCCGATTCATTACCCTAGAATCATGGTAAAAAATACGTCCCTACTAGTAAACATGGTAAATTCGATTGAAGATAAATTGGTGGTACTGCACATTGAATATATTGACGAACATGGTAAAAGCTCAAAAATCATTTACTTCCTTAACACATGCATCGTTAACATCAAATGTAACTAACTAACAAAATCAATGAAAAATTGGGACTCGGACTCCCGTTAGGATTTGAAGCCGCCGGAGACGGCGACCGTGACGGCAACGGCGACTTAGACGAGGTGAGCTCCGTTTGCTTCAAAGGAGAATCTTGGCCGCCGTTGATTTTATGACTACTTCTTCTGGTTTGCAGTCGCTCTAGGCCATGGGATCGTCTTGTTGGTGCAAGAGGATGTGGCGTTCTTCCGGTTATTTGTTGGGATTTGATGGTTTTTCTCAGTTTGTCCATTTCAGTCGAAGAAATACAGAGAAGATATAGATTTGGGAAAAAGGGTTAATTGCAAGATACCATTATCCATAGATTTTCAAAGCAAATTTGAAGACACCAAAAAACGGATCAAACTTCCAGGAAGCGTAATATCAGGATTGATAATTATCCCAAAATCCCTTAATTGTAGGAAAGGATATCAAAATATTAAAATTGGTCCACTTTTCTCCCCTCCTATATGCAACATTCATTTTAGTCCTCAGTTTTTTAATATATATAATAAAAGGCAATTTTGGGTTTATTTGAATGTTGGGATGAAAACATAATTCCAAAAAAAGCACAGAATTAAAACATAATTTCAAGGTGTCTAGAGGATGATTATTTAAGTGGCTCATTAAACTAAACTACAAACCAAACACAACCCTTATGACTCATCATTCTTTCCAATCCTATACAATAGTATCTCAATTGACTACACAAACCAGCACCAAAACAAGATTAAGATTAAACTTCCTGCAACAATAATTCACAGAAAGTCCAGGGACACAATTTTTAACCACAACTTCAGGAATGGTCGCGTTTGGAGTTCGGAATACGTTAGGCCATATGTATCAAATGGTTTCGGACACAATGTATCAGGAACCGGCGTATCGAACAATACATTGCGGGAATCGGGTGTAACGGTCGTGAATTTTTTAACTTTTTGGTGTATCGGCCGATACAATATGGTACGTATCCAATCGGATCCTCCAAATTCTGAGACGAATCGACTGATATTCAAAACGCCACATGTATCAAATGGTTCCGGACACAATAGTATCTCTCCATTGCGTTGATACGGTTGCTAGAAAGGGAAACCAAGCAGATATATAGAAATGTATCGGATTCCGTAACAAGAATAATCAAAATACAGGGACAATTCATGCATTCACAATTCTCCAAATCCCTGCATTCCCATTGTGCATTCCCCCCAGAAATCCATCAACAAAGAAAAGGAAATAAACAAATTTCTACCCATCAAAGAAGAGCGCTTATAAACCGAATAAATGAACAGAAAAAAGACACGGGAGAAATTAGATAAATTAATTAGTGAAAATACTTGTTAGGTTTTTTCTGTTTTGTTTTGTTTGTGCTCTCATTCGATCTTCAAACTCTGTGATGATCTTTCCATGGCATCAAGCCTCGATCCTTGAACCATCATAACCTTAAACTCCTCAAAATCAATCATCCCATCGCCATCCCTATCCACACCACTAATCATCTTCCGGCACTCAGCAATCGAGCAATCCTCCCCGAGGCTCTTCATCACATTCAAAAGCTCCTCGGCCGAAATCGAGCCGTTCTTATCGACGTCGAACACGGAGAAGGCCTCCTTGAGATTCTCCAAGACCTCTTCGGAATCGATGTCCTTGGTGTTGAGCTCGATGAACTCGTCGAGGTCGATGTGGCCGTCCCCGTCGGAGTCGACCTCGCGGATCATTGCGGAGATCTCGTCTGCGGTGGCGGCGTAGCCGAGGCTGCTGAGCATGGAGGCGAGCTCGGATGCGGAGATCTTGCCGTCGTCGTTGGCGTCGAATTTCTTGAAGACTTGTTTGAGTTCTTCCTCGATCTGGGCGCGGGAGGCGTTTGGGGAAGGTGGTTGGGATTGGTCGCCGGTGATGGAGAGGGCAGCGGCGCGTTTCTTCTTGCGGAATAAGGATCGGAAACCCATTGTTTGTGCAACAATTGGGGGAAGAGAGAGAGGGAGAGAAGGATTGTTATTGCCTTATGGGTGGAGGGAGAGAGAACGGGGAAAAATTGGAGATTCTGTGAGAGAGAGAGAGAGAGAGAATTATGCGTATATATATAAATTTCTCTCTCTCCCCCTCTCTCCTTGAATCCTTGTGCTATTTGCGATTTGGAGTGGTAATTGTTGTTTGAAATCCGAATCGGGATTTCGCGTGCAGTTTGTTATGATGTGGGCCCATCGCGAGTAATTTGTTTCTAAATACGCATGCAGTCAATGGCGCCTTTGCCTGGTTGAAATTCGTGATACAAAATTAAGTACTACAGTAATATTCACATGACCGAAATACATACATTTAATTTAAATACGCATGTGATTAAGTAGTACTATTCACATTGGTAATTTTTCCGACTCTGTGTATCGAATATGCACAACGCTAATTAATAAAAGATATAGTTTTGTACAAAAAAAAGAAGTAGTTTTACTTGTTTCCCAGCCCCGTGTTTGATGCACGCTAGCTCTGTTCCTATTCTATGATGGGAAGATATGGCACACGTGATGGTTGTGCAAGTCAAATGAACATATCGTTATACGACTTAATTAACCCAAAAACTGATATGGAGTACTAATTGTGATGTTCAAGTGTCTTTCAGACGGCGAGAGCACAAAACAAACCAAATACGGTTAAAGAGAAAACGAATGTAAGTTGCGTAACCATAAAATTGATGGGTTTCGTGTATGATCATAGATTCCTAACAATCAATTTCTAGGAGAGAGAGAGAGAGAGAGAGGTGTGGGCAATTGGGTTTGGGAACCAGATCACCTGTTCCCAAACCCCCCTGTTCTTCTGTTGCAAAGGGGTTTGGGCCGTTGGATCACACATAAATTTTTAAAACACAAAAATAAATTCATCATCCAACGGCCCAAACCCCCCTATAACAGAGAAACATGGGGATTTGGGAACAGGTGATCTGGTACCTTGGGTTGGAACTTGGAAGTAGGGTGCAAAATAATTGGAAATTCGAAAAAGAAAAAATGAATTGGGGACGTGGATTACAGGAAGTTAGGAAGTGGGGTGCAAGTTGTTCCCATTTGTGTTCCACATATTTTTGTTTACACCAAAAGAAATCAAAATTTTAAAAATTAGGATTGAGAGTTTGGAGGATTTTGTAGGTAAAATACATTTTGATAGGGTCTTGATTGGTTGATTGATGGTGTGAGAACATAAAATTTGTAATTTTTGTTAATTTTAGCATTTCATAGTTTTTTTTTTTGGCAATGGAAATATATTAAACGTTGAAGGAGATTAGAGTTCAGCAACATAAGTGCAAATAACATAATATTACAGAAATATGACTAATCAAGTATATGTCTTATATTAAGGCTATTTCTTGTGAGAGTAAGAAACATACAAGCTTTCTGAGACAGACAAGCTAATCAGAGTGTAGCTTCCATGAGCACTACCAGAATTTCAGGTTGTTCAGCTCCCAAGAGGGCAAGGGGGCTCGCGCATTGATTGGCATCTCTGTAGATGTATAGCTTAAACCAGTGTGAGTATCTCATTTTGTAGGTGATGTTCATTGGGGCCTTCAGTAATCATCTTGATTGCTATCATGGCGTCCAATTCAATAGTGACATTGGTGAATCCTTTCTCCAGAATTATAGTGAGACCTCTATAGATTCCCCATATTTCAACTCCCAAACTTGAGCCAAATGTGATTTTTCATATATAGCACCTCATTAGTCATTTCCCACTAGGATACTTGAAGAGACCTCCAAAACCTATTAGTCTATTTGCATCATACGAACATTCATCCGTATTGAGTTTCACATCTCTTGCAAAGGGGGAAACCAGTTTGTGAGTTTAGGTTGATTGTAACCAGTAAGAAAAGGGGATTTGAAAGCCTCATTAATCTCAAGAGCATATAGTCAAATTTTGGAGACAACCCAATGGGTGGTATGTTGTGTGCCTCACGCGCATAAATTGTTGCCTTTGACAATGGAATGTCAAATCTAACTTCTTTAAGCACTTGTTATCGGCAAGCCTACATTAAGAGGTTGGATTATTAGTCTTATTGACAATAATAAAACATAAAAATTATATTCATCTCAACTCTTTCCTGTAGATTGAGTGTCAAACATATTAGAATGATCTTTGTCGTATATTATGAGTCAACATGTTAGAATGATCAATATATATATTCAACTTACCATCGATGAATGTCTGTTGTATAAAATGGGTGGTTAACATATAATGGGTGGACCAAGAAGACAAAATACTAAATAATTTCCAAATAATTATTTCCAATAATGTTTAAAAATTGGTATATATTATAATCACATACCATAAAAATCTTCAACATTCAACCCCGTAGCAAATGAAACATTATTACTAAGCAGACAATCAAGCAGATGCATCCCATCTCTTGTTTCGAGTTCATTTCATAAATTAAGTCGAACAAATGTCAAACTATTTACCAATTTTGACATAGAGAACAAATGTTAAATACAAATCTTAAGAATTTATTTAATAAACATGTAAATTATAAGAGTATACCTTCGATCAAGCAACACAATATCTCTAAACATAGATTGTTGATTTAGAATAATTCGACATTCAATGACGTTAACAACCAGTCCAAATTCACGATACGTGGGTCCTTTTGAGATTCTTGAGAGAATTGAACCGGTCGCTTATTGATTAGCATTAACCCTAGAACTCGCAAAAGTTCACGATGTTTTTCATGTATCCATGCTAAGACGTTATGTTAGTGACCCATCTCATGTTCTAGAACAACCTCCGGTAGAGTTACAAGAGGATTTGAGTTACGAGGAGAGGCCTATTCGTATATTGGACCGATGGGAGAAACATAATCCCACTTGTGAAAGATTGGTTGGAGACCCAGTCTACTAGTGAAGCCACTTAGGAGACGGAAGTCGACATGCGCAAACGTTATCCAGAGTTATTTACCGAAGGTATTATAGTCACTTAATCCATTCGTAGTTGCGTGCTTCATATATGCGTTTACTATATTAATTTGGAGGACCAAATTTCCTAAGAGGGGAAGGATGTGAGAACCCTCACCCCCGAAAAGTGATTACAATTATAGTTAGAGATCGAAACGGTAATTTTGACTCTTTCAAAATTTCCTTATTCAGAAATAGGAACTATGAGATAGAATATGGGTAATTTTTAACTTGCATTTTGCATATTGGACGAGAACAAGGTCACAAACACTACTTTTTATAGTCAAAAGGCCAGCCATTTAGGAATCTGTGTCCCGAAATTTTCTTTGAATTCCAAGAACAGCGTTATTCTTAAAATAATTCATTTATGCTACTGTGTGTATCCCATATTTTTCTGAGCTCGAACAATTTTTCTGGACCGTACGACTCATACATGGTTGTTGCTAGGTGTCAAATTGTTTGACACATGGAGGACACATGGGAGAAGCACAATTAAGTGCTTTTATGTTTACATAATATATGTGTACATAATTACTCTAGTAAGTTTATTTTATAAATTTACCTAGTAAAAAGGTAAAAGGGAAAAAAGAGGAGTCGGTAAACCCAGGGGAAGAGAGAAGGAAAAGAAAAAAAAAAGGAAAAAGAAGTAGTAGAAGCGGTGGGTTAGCCGTGGTAATTCTCGGCAGCCGATTGGAATCTGACTTCGCTGTTGTCGTCAGAGAACCCAGATTTCCAGCTAGGTAATCTTTTTCTTCAAGCACTTTTATACCATTAAGTTAGAAGGGGCTACTGTAAACCCTAGTTCTTAATGTCTAAAAATCATAATTATAGGATTTTAAGATGTTAGTAATTTTATTCCAAGGAAGTTGTACAAATCTTGAGACAGATTACGTGACCCTTCAAGATTGCTATTTTTGAAACCTTTTCACTATGAATTGAATTTAAATTTAGTATACAATGCTTTACTCATGCTTGTAGTGTACTTTGCATGTAATATAGTCAAAGAACAACATACCTATCAATTGCTCATCTTGATTAAGGATATTATGGATTTCTCATAATCTTACGCTGAAATCCAATGGAAAGGGAGCTTATCACATCGGAAACTACGTGTTCAACTCTCGTATCTTTATTGAAAAACATCTTGTAGTGATACGGTACAACATTAAACTTTGCTTTAGTTGGTAAAATGTCGACTACCCTAAAAATATAGACTCTTCCCTCGTAAAGATGTGCTCTAAAATAGTCTACTTCTTTAGGTCCTACAATTGCTTCCATAGCATCATCCTAAAGAAGAAAAGTGTATAAATCATAAACATTAAAATATCATATTATTTCTTCAAAAATCAACTTATTCCGCAAATCGTAGAGTAAATTTCAGTTATATAATCTCTTAATTATGTAGAATTTAGTGTTATGTAGTCTCTCTGTTATGTAGAATTTGTTGTAATAAAAAATTTCAGTTATGTAGAATTTTCCGCAAAAACAACTTATTCCCCAAATGGTTGTCAATAGGTTTGGTATTGTTTATTCTTTTGAGATTTGGACAATCTCACAAATCCAGGGATAGGTTCAAGTCTTAAGATTTCCTTTCTAAATTTATTCATTTAAAAGTGTTCAAAAGTCTAAAAATTGATCTTCGCTACTATAGACACCTCAATTTTGACCCGAGAATGCTCTTAGGCATACCCGATGATGAGGAATAGTCAAAAATAGTAATTGAGCTTGAACAAGGCTTCGAACCCACCATAACGAGCTCAAAAACCAACAAAAATGCAACAGCCATTCAAGGACACTTGCGCTCAAACAGAGGTAGCCCAGTAGGCCAGCACTCAAGTTGAGGCCACTTGAGCGATCAAGTCATCTACAAGCGGCAGCTTTTTGCAGGTTGTCAATTGACTGCCAGCCTCTGAGACACTCAACCTCTGGCCTACCAGCCGACCCTTGACTCAATCATGCCTACCCCACTAACTTCCCTCCAAAATTTCTCTATTTAAACCCTTCTCCACCTCCATTTTCAGGGTTACAAGCTATCCTACACTCCCACACTTGCAACCTGAGCTCTCTCTATTGCCATTCATTCTCCCTCCATTGATCTTACTGCAAACACTTAGTCTCCACCTCCAAAATCCCTCCCAAGTCTCGGTTCACCCTTCAACGCCCACTAAACGTGTTCAAAACTTTAAAACAAGCCAAGTCCCAACCTACCCAGTCCAAACTCAGTCTCATATCAGTTCGGAAGTCCAACATCAAGCCATATTTTCCAACAAAAAATAAAAAAACTCGTTAAAAAGTCTTGTTTCAAGCTTAAAAAGGTAGAAATACCTTATCAACGTAATGTTTTTTGCATCCTGAGGGAACCCAACAAGCCTAGACTGGTTCTTCATACCAGTTCTGGACTTGTTTTGGTTATACAATCACACAAAAAAAAATTGAAAGTTGATGATCTGCCAGCTCACTTAAGCCTTGAGCGCTCAAGTCCCCTCCTACTATATTTTTTTTGTTTTGATGATTTAATCGATGTGATATCATGTCTGTTCTTTCTGTTGACTTTTGTATCAATAAAGGGGTTGTTCATGGCATGATCAACCTCTGTGATGTGTTAAAACCATCTTTTTAAAACACATTTATCACAAAAATAGGAGTTATAAGCTTGATAACATGATAAATAAGAATAAATAGAACCATCTTTGAGAAAAGAACCAAAAACAGAGGCAGTGAGAGGAGAAATGACCTGAGCACTCAAGTCCACTTGAGCGCTCAAGTCATCTTGACTTGAGTGCTTAGGTCATGAACAGTAAACATATCACATCTTGATTTTTTATTTTTTTTTGAACAGCGACATCACATCTTGATAAAGTAGTCTTCTTTTGTTAAGCACTTCTTGGTTTAAGCCTCTGTTAGTTACTTGTTTAGTATATTTAGATCAGTTATCTCATAATGTGTAGTGGATATCCAATGTGTTCATCATTCATATGTCATAATATCATCTCATGTAATCATCTTATACCCGTTTGCACAAGCATCCACTCACTCACATGCATATTTACTTGAAATCCCCTTTTATTGTTCCCACATTCCCTTTATGTGAATAAAGTTAAATCATAAATATTTTACAAATCCCACAAACACGACCAACTCTCGGGTCAGCGAGGTGCCATAAAACCCTTCTCTCTTGTAACCAAGCTCCCGAACTTGAGATATTATGGTGACAACGGACTGGTAATCAAAACCTAATAAAAAAATGAGGCACGAGTCATTCAAGTTCAGTTCCTCGAGGGACAATCCGCTAAAACCCGGGTGGCGACTCCGAATTGAATTCCTCAGAGGGGTGTCCACATCTACGGTTTCCTTTAGAGAATTATTTAAAAGTTGTAATGGTTCAAGTCTTAAGATTTCCTTTCTAAAATTGTTCCCTCTAAGGAGAACGCAGCTAGAGAAAACCATTTTGATGATATACACAGCTTAAGGAAACTGTTTTGATGATATATGTACTTTTTTAAATTTGGGAATCCCATGATTTCATTTAGGATTTTGGTAATGAATTATTAGGGCAATAATTGGTATTGTTTTTTGAATTTCGAATATGACCTTTGAATCTCAATTATCATTTAGGATTTTGTTTTTTTTTTTGTCAAAAGTTGAGAGATAGTATTCATCAAAGATTCCCATGGGGAAAGATTGGGAGTCCACAGATCGGACACTCCAACGACAATAGGTCACAGAAATACAACGAGAAAGCATATGACCACACCAACGGAACACACCGGACAAAATCCGGCCTAAAGCCGGACATAACCGGCCTAAAGCTGGACAAAACACAAAAGAAACGAGAAAAAAGATACACTCCCCTTCGTCGCTGAGCAGCCCATCTCTAGCAAAACCTCCAACCGGTCACGCGCCTCTACCGGAGGCCTAAGAAGCCGCCGGAACCCGTAAGGTTGTAAAG
Source organism: Vaccinium vitis-idaea (assembly GCA_963854785.1). Taxonomy (NCBI): domain Eukaryota; kingdom Viridiplantae; phylum Streptophyta; class Magnoliopsida; order Ericales; family Ericaceae; genus Vaccinium; species Vaccinium vitis-idaea. The sequence goes on along the minus strand of OY978224.1, from coordinate 22,443,740 downwards.
GAGGAGCAGACGAATCGTAACGCCCAACAGGGCTGAGGAACGCCAAGTTCCAACGATTGGCGAACGGAAGGCGGATATGGTGCAGAAGGGGAAGGGGAAACCAGATCTAGAAAGGGGATCAGTCCCTTCCCTCCCGCCGCCCAAAGGGTGTGCAACCCATGGAGGGGGAGGGGAAGGAGGGGCGGCTAGGGTTTGAGTTTTTTTTTTAGGATTTTGTTAAAGAAGTGCAAAAAATTGGAGGACACGTGGCAAGTACGTGAAGCTCTCCTCACAAAAAGTCATCCTACAATACTACATAAGATTGGAAAAACCCCGCATGGTTCCAGCTTATCAGATCAGTATCCTGCTTGGATTTGGGTTGTAAGGGCTCGTTTGGATGTCGTAAGAAGGACCCGGATGAGGATGACCCTGATTACCTAATCCTGGACTCACCTCCATCCATCGTTGGGGAGCCCAAAACTCACCCAAATGACTCATCCATGTTCCCTCTCATCTGGGAAGAAGCCAGACTAATTATAAGCAGGCAGTGCTTATAATTAGTCAGGGCTAAGATCCACCCCACTTTTACCTCCCTACACCCACGCCCCTTTCAGCCCTTCTCCCTAATCTCCAATTTTGGACCCAATATCTCGCACAAAAATCAAATCTTGAAACAAAGAAGGAGAGATTACCATCGACGTCGTTGGACCATCGTCATCGCCGTCGGCAGTAGATAGCTTCATGTGGCAGACAATGCTTCGTCGGAGCTACTACGGTGCCACCAGATTTGCTACAGTGGCACTAGAAGGCTTGAATTAAAAGTATCAATCAACTTTCCAACCCGTCTCCGGTGTCGGATTTCTACGATCGAAGGTGATGGTGAGGCAGCGGGTTCCTGGTGTGAGGTCTTGGAAGAGAGGAAGAGATGAGAGGGTTTCTTTTTTTTTTCTGGTGCAAAAGGTTTCTGATGCCTCTTTTAAGAGGTTGTCGATAATTTCAAGAGGAAAAGGAAAAGTCCCAATTAAGGGTCATCATCGGACCGGTCTGGCCTAGCCCGCAAACTTTCAACCCAAGCCCGCTCGCGGGTCGGGCTATCTCTCAAAAGTTAAAGCCCAGGCCCGCCCACTGGCTTATCCTAGTCGAGCGGGCAGTCGGGCCATTCTTCGGGCGGGCTGGGCTGGGCTGGGCTGTTTGGGCGGGACAAATACCCTTTTTTTTATTTTTTATTTTTGTTACAGCTGAACCTTTTGGAGCCTTTTTTTTTTTTAATTACAACTGAACCTTGTCTAGCCTACCATATGCTGTAACAATAATACACCATGAGCAGTTGTTAGTTACCCATGCAACCAACCAATGAATGGTCAATCAATGCATATGTTCAGACCTTCTCAGAATTTTAATGCATATGTTTAGTTTTTTATTAAAACTTTACTGTGAGATATATACACATATGTCCAACTGCGTATTATTATTATTTTTATTTTGGTACATTTGTATTATATCTTTTTTTTGGTACATTATATATTATATCTTATGTACATTAACCGTGCAATAATGCATTACAAGTGTACCGGGCTACGGGCGGGCTAGTATCTCGGGCCGGCGGGTTGTAGCTAAAATTTTTAGGCCCAAGCCCGGCCCATGGAAAAGTCGGGCTGGGCTAGCCCGCCCATTTGGCGGGCTCGGGCTCGGGTAAAGCCTGACGGACCTTGCGGGCCCCGGGCCAATGGGCCAAATGATGAGGCTTAGTCCCAATATTTCTCTATCTAGAAAATTATCCAATACATGTGATAAACTTGTGTATTTGGATTTCTTTTTAATTTTACAACCTAATTTCACGTATTACATGTTTTTACAACACAAAAAACTTTTAAAAACTACATGTTTTGAATATTTAATGCGTTTAATTTATATAAAAAATTATTAGAAGAAATTATTATAGCTTAATTTTTGTTAAGTATGACAAATTAATTATTTTTGAAATTATATAATTGATTTAATTCATAATCTAATACGGGCATATGAAAGGACAAATATGTCATTTGACAGTTGTTTACATTATCCACCAAATCTTATCCCCCAAAAATAACAATCATCCAAACCATGGACTATTTAATCTCCATTCTTAACTATCACACCAATGTGGGTCCACCCTTCTTAATTAATCCCCCTGCTATTTTATCCCCTTTACTATTTTATCCCCCTAAAACCAATACGCCATCCAAACGGACCGTAATAGCTTATTTGAATTCCATTTGATTTGAACCAATGCCAGTTTTGTGGGTTTGAATCATTGCGGGTTTGAATCATTGCATTCATGAATATTCTGTGTAGGCTTGTAAAATAAAACAAAAACTTGTGAACCGTGATTCCGAGCCGAACCGAACAGGATCGTAGGTTTTGGATTGGGTCCGTGGATTAATGGTTCGGATACGGATTGAAAAACTAAAAAACCATGACTTGCGGTTTGGTCCACATATTTTCACTAAAAAATCGTGAATAAAATGAACCGAACAGTGATGATTGTGTGTGTGTAATATTGAGTAAATAATCATAATTTAACATATTATTCTAAGTTATTTTTAATTTTCTACATAAATGACTGAATATAATATAAGCAAATCTTATGAGTGTTAATTGTAATTTTAATTTTCAATATTATGTACTCATACATATGGGAGGTATTTGCACTTTGACCCCCTGTACTTTGCTCGATTTGCACTTACATCCCTCGTATTTTTTTTTAGACACTTACACCCCTTACAGAGATCCCGAATTTTGATTAGGTTCGGATTTCGACTTTCCTGATCCGTCCAATATTTTGGAACGTGTTTTCAAGGGTATGTAGCAAAAATCGGCCAAAAAAATACCGCGAATGGTTGGATTAAGCAGTTTTTTGTAAAACTGTATATGTTCGAATCAAACCCTTCCTGGTCATTTTTTTTTTTGCCAATTCCTTGCAGATACCCTTGAAAACACGTTCCAAACATATTGGACGGATCGGATCATCAAAATTTGATTGGAAAAGTTGAAGTCCGGACCTAAGCAAAATTCGGGATCTCTGTAAGGGGTGTAAATGCCTAAAAAAAAGTACGAGGGGTGTAAGTACAATCGAGCAAAGTACAGGGGGTCAAAGTGCAAATACCCCTACATATGGATGATGACAGTAATATAATGGTATGTAGTGGTAGTACTCTAGTAATGTCTAGATAGCAGTATTGTAATATTTTTCAATATACTATGTATTGGTATGTAATGGAAATAATGGAACTCGTGGAAATATAATGCTACTTTGAATCTGGAAATGTAATGGTTGCTTCAAATTTTTTTGAAATGTAGTAATCCGTGGATAAAATGGTGAATCGAATAGTGAGTTATTGAGGTCTGAAACCGAACCATAGACTTCTGGTTCGGACACGGATTGCCTTTCGTTGGAACCATGACTCGCGATTCGCTCCTCAGATTTATACCAGTCCACCCCAATCTAAACCGTTGACACCCCTAGTTCTGTGACAAAGAAAAAAAATTCAAGCAAAAAAAATTCAATAAATAATAAAAAAGATAAAGAACAGATACCACTTCTAGCAAAATGATACTTTTATTATTTAGACTTCAATAGATCACCCGCAAAAACATAATAGCAAATTTATGTCCTTATACAATTGAAAAATGAAAAACTAAAGCCTATGATTTAAACTCCAACCCAAAGCACTTAATGCAAACGCAAATCAGACTGAAAATAAGTTCCGCGATAGTGCAAGTAAAAAAAAAAGGAAAAAGTGTACCTAACCGTTGTCAAAATTCAAATCAAGGTAAAAAAAAAAAAAAAATCGACTCAATATGTACAGAACAATAGATAAAATATGAAAACTGATATCAATTTGACTGGTTTTTGTTAGAATAGAATAAATTAAGACGATGCAAATTATTTTTTACTGTTGAATATAGAGATAATTTAGAGGATGTTTGGGCGCTGACTTTTGCATTATCGCATTCTGTTTTTCACTTTCTTCCTGTCTGGCCGACCTTCTCAAGAACTCATTCCAGGAGAATGGATTCTCCATTTTCGACTTTAGAAGCCAAAAGCCAAAAAGAGCATGGAAGCTCCTTTTGGATTCTACTTCTTATTTCCCTTTCCCCTAATTTTCTCGCGGACCATTCCCACCCCTTGTTTATGTTAAAATCCATTACACACCACACAAACTAGAGAGAGGGGAAGCCAGAAGCAAGACGCAGGCAATCTTCCACACCGGTTCATAGCTGCTCTGTTCTTCCTCAGAAATCGTTTAGATCTACTCTGTCGTCGATTGTTGAGGTAATTATCTTCTCCCCCACCCCCAAAATTGTTCACTATTGTTTGTAGTTTTGAGAAAAATGTCCTCTTCTTGCATAAAAACCCTACTAGTTTTTAGATCTATCACAGTCATGACGTAAAAATGGTCATAACTACTTTCAAAGGCTAACATCTCAGAAAACCCATTCTGACCATAATCCAAAAAGTCAAAAAAACTAAAAAGTAAGCTCTCAAACACCACCTTAATCTGGATGGACGACTTGGCAAGAGTAGCTCATATGAAGCACTATTTCATGAAATAGTAACAAACACCAGGCTATGAGATTGAAGAGGGAACATGGGAAACCCCCCTTCAAGAGAAAATTTTAGGTGCGGATTGGGTAGGGACACGTGGTGCCCGACACCCAATCCGAGCCGTCCAAACACGTTTTGGACGGCTCAGATCCGAGGGTGGCATTTTTGTAATTTTCGGGTGCAAATTTACCCCATCTACCCAATCCGCACCTAAAATTTTCTCTCCCTTCAAACCCGGGGAATCAAACGTGAGTCAAAGCCCCCATCAGATTGTACAAAAACAAAAATGCCCCGTCAGATCACACGTTTCCCATTTAACACTCTTTCATTTATCATCACAAAAACTACTGTTGGTACCTGCAGTGCTGTGGTGTATTAATAGAGCATCAATATCATCAATATCAGCCCTCTCTACTTTAATAGAGGCTCACAATGGTATTTGGATAAATACTCAAAGTTAACAACATTTGTTACAAATACTCAACTTTTGGCATTAGGATACTCAAAACTACCAATCTTTCTCAATAACCAAACCTCAATAACCAAATTTTGGGGACCACACCGTATCAAAAGTAATAACATTATCTCTCCAATTTTCAAATACTTAATTCAAAACTCAATTTTTTTGCACTCTCCCAAAAATTGAAATTATCAATTTTTAATCTTTACCAAAATATGTTCAAGATTAATCTCATTTTAAACGTATTGTGAATATCTTTTAAATGGTAATAATATTATAAAAAAATATATGTACAAATTTAAAGTTGTGCCCATTTTATGAATAAGAAATGTAGGGGTGCTCATGGAAACCGCCCGAACCGTATAACCGGTCCGATCGGGACCGAACCGTACTAAACCGTACTATATGGTTCGGTTTTGCGGTTCCGCGGTTAGGTTATGGTTCCAAAAAAATAAGAACCGTTAATTTTGATTCGGTTACTGGTTCTCAGTTAAAGAACCGTGGTTAGAACCAGACCGGACCATATATATATATATATGATATATACATAGATATAATCATATATAAAATCATTTCCTTGCTAAACTTGCTATAGTTAGAGATGAAATCTCATTTGTTAGGAAAGATTTTATTTTCTTTATTCGTTTCCTATTCTGGCATATTACCTTCCTATGCTTTGGCTCTTTGCAACCTTATTTAACACGTAATAAGTCTTTTTCAATCTCACGTCTCTCTTTCTCTCGCACACAGGTTTTATTGGTGGGTTTTTGTCAATTTTAGGAGTTGCTTGTGTCAAGTATTTTGTGGACCATATTGGGTTTCAATTATTATTATTATTATTATTATTATTATTATTATTATTATTATTATTATTATTATTACTATTATTATTTTATGAGTTATTTGGTGCTTTAAATCTTTAATTTTATGAGTTCATATTTTTTGAATAAGTGTTTGGATGCTAATTGGATAGAACCGGAACCGAACCAGAACCGGACCGGTCTTGCGGTTAGGTTCTGGTTAGGTTCCACGCATATATTGGTTAGGTTCTAGTTCCGAATTTTCTAGAACTGTTTGAAATGGTCCGGTTACTGGTTTTCTAGAGAACCGGACCAATCCGGACCGTGTGCACCCCTAATAAAAATAGAGTGAATAGTACTTTTTTTATTATGGACACAAATGAACCATTGTAGAAGGGTAGATACTCAAACTTATAAACCCATTAAATGAATACTCAAAATGTGATGTGACAATATTTGAGTATCCATATTTGAGTATACCACTAGTGATGCTCTTAGAAGGATGTAATTTGAGTCGTCTATCTCAGCATTAGTGATCAAAATTTTATCTCGACAATGAAAAGTTAAGATCTGTAGAAGCCGAGATGAAATCTAAACTATTGATTGCAACATAGACTATTAAGATACCGCATTACAACCCTGTAGTGCACCCCTACACTCCAGGACCCCTGAATCCGGTTAACCTTGAAATTAAATGGGTATTTTTACTACTGTCTATGCTGTGAAGACAAGTCATTTCTTCTAATTAAATGAAATAAATGATCAACAATGCTATGGATTCACTACTAATGCACATCAAATGCAGACCAAACTTACTTTACACAGAAAAGTAACTCTTACTCAGAAGAGTCAACTTGGTGTCCATGATAGCGTAAGTGGAATATACCCATCGCATTTTCATAAATGATAAATTTCTGTTCGTTTTTTCTTTTTTTTTTTTTGTTGCAAGATTCACATTATATTTTTTTGACTAATTCATTCTTTTATATAAGTAAAAAATTATGACTAAAATTTTAAAAAAATTCATTAAAGACAACTAAAATATCAAACTGTTGATAATTTTTTGGTACTTTTTTCATTTTACATAAACTTTTCAACTTCGGTCCACATATTTATACTTTACGGATTCCTCTCGTCGATATAAATTATTAATCCAAAAAATTACTCCCTCCCTCCACATTTGTGAGTCTATTTTTGAAAATGTACCATCTTTGATTTTTTATTTCTTAAATTACAATGGTTTTTATGATTTTGCGAACTTTGTATTATAGAATTAATTGAGATCAATCAAACAAGTACATATTTACATATTTTTTTAGATTCATATTGAAAGATAAGCAATCCAAATGGCACGAATTTAAAAAATGAACCAACAAATGCAGATGGAGGGAGTACAACGAGAAACTACATAAAAAATTACAAAACATGAAAAAATACCAAACAACTAATGCATGGTTGGTATTTCTACCGGAAACAAGAGGTCGTGATACTTTCGTGAAGAAAGTATTTTTAGTAAAAACCTCACCCAAGTCACAAAACAAAGTACTGATAAGATAAAATTTCCCCGTCTTTGAATTCTTCCTACTTTTCTTCACTATTATTTTCCTTCATTTGCTTTTCCTATAAACCAAACAAAGCCACATGAGTTAATAAAAAAACAAAAAAAAAACAAAGCCATATGGGATCGTCTGGGACCAGGAAATGGAACATAAAAAACAAAAGAATTCCCCACCTTGTTTAATTTAATGTATAAAGGTGTATCAATGTACAAAAAAAATGTATCAATATCCGTAAAAATATAAATTATTTGTGAAATATATATTAAATCTTAACTCATTTGTCTTTATGTACCTATTATCCTTCAAAAATTAGCAAGACCCAATTTAATTTTGAAAAGAAAAAAGTTGAAAATTAAAGAAATTTATGTGAAAAGTGATTTTTTCCCTTTCTTATTACTTTAACTTTCTTTTCAATCAAACGTTGAAAATAAAGGCTGTGTTTGGCTAGATAGTTTAGTTTAATTTTGATAATGTCATTAGGTGTAATGAGTGGAGAGAGATAGAGAGAAAAATGAGAAAAATGATGATATCATCAAAATTAAAACTAAAACTAAACTGGGTAACGAACATGACCAAAATATTTTTCCTCCCTTACTTTCTCTTCTCTCCAATTCCGCAACTTCCAAACACTGTCCTGTCCACTGTCAGAGAGAGAGGGAGAGAGAGAGAGAGAGAGAGAGAGAGAGAGAGTGTCTTCGCCACTCAAAGAGTCAAGACTGCAATCAGTTGAGAGAGAAAGAAGACTAGTACTGTACCCTTGTCACAAGCTGCTCTTCACTTAACTTTTAGAGAGAGAGAGAGAGAGAGAGAGCAAACCCATCGTTGTTACCCCCCAACATGGACACGAAGAACCTCCGGTTCATAACCCACCAATCTTTCTTCGCCGCCGTCCGATCAGGCGACCTCGAATCGCTGAAGCTCATCATTCAAAACGAAAACTCCGATGATCATCATCACCCGTCCTCCGTCTCTGCTCTCATGGCGCTCCAGACCGATTCGGGTGAGACGGCCCTCTTCCTAGCCGCAAAGAACAATTCGCGAGAGATGTTCAGTTACTTGCTCAGCCTTTGCGATTCGAGCACTGTTAAGATCAGGTCTAAGTCCGATTTGAACGCCTTTCATGTCGCCGCCAAGCTTGGTCACTTGGGTATTCATCTCATTTTCTCATTTCTTTTGTGTTAATTGGGTTGCAATTTGAGTAACTGTTGTTAAGCAAGGATTTGAGTCCCACCTCTGATGAATAGAAATAAAAAAATGGCTGGACCTAATATACAATTACATAATTGGGTGGATCACCAAGGTTTAATTTTAGGTGGACTTGATTCATTCAATATAATAGTGATCACTTGCCCAAGTGATGTGGTGTGGACTGTATGGATACTCCCAACGAATTGGGCCTAACAATTGTGTGTTGAATCATTGGATTTTCCACACATGGGTATTTATGTGGATGTGGGATTTCAGTTTTGATTTCACTCATTGATTTAAATACTGTTTCTGAATTGTCATGAGAGGTAGCTTCGATGTCAAAATTATTGACCAACTAGAATAACTTTGCTACTTTCGAAGACCAATAAGAATCAACTACTACTAGTTTGTGGAAATTTGCTTGAGTGGTATATTTGTATGCGTATGTGGGGTTGAATTGGGTCTTATTTGCATTTATCCTCTCTGTTAATTTGCTTGCAATTAGCACAAGTTTTTCCATGGGCAAATGTTTGAAATATCTACACTGCCTTAATCCCACTCGCCAATAAGGGTGGCAACTTCCTCTCTGTATAGCGTTCAACTAACAATCTCACTGCATCTAATTACAACACCGCAATTGCTGGGCCAACTGACCCAGGAGTAATTTACAAAAGGTTAGGGCCATTGAATTTTCTACAAATGGGTATACTTGTATGTGTTTTCGACTGAGTATTCTTTACATCTCACCTCTCTGTTAGTTTGCTCTGCGATTTTACATGATTTAAGCTTTGAAGAATTTGATTTTCAACCTGAGTCAATAAGCACAAGGGTTTGAATTGAATGTCTTAAAATTTATTGCTCTCTTTAGTTTTGAATCTTGGAATTTTCAACATATTGTTTTATATGGGAAGCATGATGGGTGACAATTACCTAAACGATCCGATGGTGGTTGTAGGAAATGTGAGTCAAGAAGTGGTTGACGGGTGTAAATGAACCTTGTGGTGATATGAATGTTCATGAATGAATTTGTGTAGGCTTGCACAATGGCGGACGCGGGATTTATACTTAACGGGGGTCCGAATCACATGTATTAATAACAAAAAATATAGTCTATAATATAAATGTTGCTATTTGCTAGTTCTGAGAAAAGACGAGATTGTGTACATATACATAGATTTTTAGGGTTTTTTTTTTCACACACAGCATATAGGAACTTCGTAAACTTTTTTTTTTTTCACTCAAGAGACTTGCAGGGGCCGATCCTATAGAACTTTTTCAAAGTATTTTTAAGATATCGTATAGTAAGTGAGGTAATTGGGAGGTGTGCAGGGGCCTGGGCCGCCGCTTGCACCTCCCTCCGTTCGCCCCTGGGCATGCACACCATTGCATGGTGAAGTTGAGACTGTTGAGTCATCTACATCAGCTAGGGTGGACCTCTTTTTCAAGTTTTTCAAAGGAAATGAAGCTATTAATTGTTTTTACAAGCTTTGAGTGATGTAAGTTGTGCAAGTTTTGTCATACAATAAGTATGTATCTCAGTCAGCGCATTATCTGGAAGTTTGTCATGAAGACAAAGAAATTAGAAAGAATTTAGGTGTAAAAATATTTTGCTATCTCGCCATTGTCCTGCATATAGTAATTGCTGATCCGCCTTCTTATTATATTCATGGTATTTGATTGACCTTAATTTTTTGTAGGAATTGTGAAGGAACTTCTGGGGATGTGGCCTGAGCTTTGTAGGGTATGTGACTCCTCAAACACAAGCCCCCTATATTCAGCTGCTGTGCAGGACCACTTGGATATAGTGACGGCCTTGTTAGATACGGATGCCAGCTCAATGCGGATGGTGAGGAAAAATGGGAAAACTGCTTTACACACAGCTGGAAGATATGGTCTTCTACGAATCGTAGAAGCACTTATAAAGAGAGACCCGGGAATTGTCTCCATCAAGGATAAGAAGGGCCAAACAGCACTCCATATGGCTGTGAAGGGTCAGGATACTTCGGTAGTCGAAGAAATACTTCTTGCTGATCATGCAATACTGAATGAGCGTGATAAGAAGGGTAATACAGCTCTCCACATAGCCACAAGGAAATGCCGCCCACAGGTATCTTTCGGTATGGTTGTTATTGTTTATTTATTTTTTTGATTGGTAAAATTGTGTGCCTGTTATTATTATTTATGCCATGTGAATTGCTAGAGACATGTGTTAATAGCATAAACGTATTATAAAACCCTACTTAAATCGAAGAGATAATGTTTTTCTTTCATGATTTCAATTTGCTTCTAAATCAATCAACCGCCCTCCTCGGGTCTTAGCTTCCCCACTTTGTTGAATACTAATTGACCTGATTGAGTTCAGCTCGGTTCCCACAAGTTCGAGTTCACACTCAACCCGAGCTCAATCCAAAAATTGGAGCTTTTTTAATTTATGAGCCAAGCTCGATCAACAATGTGATCATCTCAATATGTTCACAAGCTTGGAATTATGTAAAAGTTTGTTTAAACTTGGAGAGACTAATGACAAAGTAACCTGTTGCAAGACCAGAAATCCATGACATCATATCTTGTGGATCATAAACCGACTGATGTGGATTGTACTCTCTACTTAAGATCACTTTTGCGAAAATGGCCATATTGTCATGTTTATAGAATATTTGTTGCCTAGGCTTGTTTGTGGCGACATTTGTCAAGTTGAACCGAGCTCTAGCGAGTCTTTTATCTAAGCCATGAGAGTAGCTTGAATGAAGGTATGTAGGTGAACAAATGTGTACCATCCTCTGAGCAGAGTAAGCACAGTTAAATAATAAACCATCGGAGTATAGGCAATAATTCAGCTTTTCTTGTCTCATTTTCATCCCTAATTCAATTTCAGCTCTAGTGCTGAAGGCCTCTTGGCTCTTCGCCTCTTCCTGTTATAAGATCAATCATTAACGTGTTATAAAAACTCTCAAGTCCTCAAACCTGTTATGGGTCATGTATCAATTGACTGAGACTTGTTCGACAAATTGTACGTATTATAGAATGCCTCTCCGGGTGACTATCCAAGTTGGTGCGGATCTCTGAGGGCTGCTTGGAGAATCAAAGGATAGTTTTAGACTCCTGAGTCCCGACATATCTGTTATCAGTGAACTCACGTCAACAATTATGAAAGGAAATATGAGATCTCTTTTACGAATGCACAGTTGATGAGCGTGTACGAAACTGAACTTTTACTCTCAAGCCGTGAAGGGGTGTTTCTCATTTATTGGGTGACGTTAACACCTTGATAAACTCATGATGTCTGACAGAATCGAAATATGGGGAATACTCAGACTTTGAGGAACTTCAGTTTAGAAAATTTGAGCTGAGAGAGAGACTGAAATGGGTTTCACGACTATTTTGCTTTTATTATGTCAAATGATATTGGTACCAAAACTGCTCAATGAACCTACTGGAATATGATGTTGCATCCTCATTTTGAGGATCCAGCTGACTGGGTCTTCTTAAAATAGTGAGGCTTAGTATTTTATAAACCTGAAAGACTTTGGAATATCGTCTGAAATCTACCATCTCATTTGTACATGGACTTTCCCTAATGACATGTTCATGTATTTATTTTTTATTTTTTGAAAGGCATGTTCATGTATTTATATGTCATATACAAGCAGTGAATAACCTGTTTCTTTGCTGCTCCTCTCTATTTCCTGTACACGATTACTTGTATATGTCTGCAACATTGAGAATTCACTTTGCGTCTATGTGCATCTACCAGCTGTTGGAATGACCTGTTCCATATACATCTGTGCGTGATTGAATATGTAATGTTATTGAGCAATGCTACAGGCACATAACTAGTATACAAACTATTACACTAAATATACACATGGCACTACCATATCAATGCATCATTAAATACATGGTTAAACTCATCCGGATCCGGGGGGCCTGTAGTGAGTGAGCTCACTACATGCGTGTAGTGAGCTCTCTCGGCCGTCCGATCCGAGATCAACGGTCCGGATCGTTTTACACTTTAAAAAACACTTTTACATTTACTTTAACTCCAATTTATCTGGACCGTTGATCTCGGATCGGACGGCCGAAAGAGCTCACTACACACATGTAGTGAGCTCACTCACTACAGGGCCCCCGGTTCCAAACTCATCCACTAAAAAAATGCCACATGCACATTTAATATATTAGTTAGTACCTTATTTAGTGTCTCTAGACTTTTCCAATGTTATTTGGTCTATCAAGAACTCCTTTTTCCTTGGTTTGCAATTTGTGGTCATCTCCGCTACTAATCAGGGAGGCTTATGTCATAAAGTGGAGTATATTAAGAATTGTTACTCTTATCAATCACAGAAGACCATTCTTTGGTCCATCTGAGGGAAGAGCAGAGGAATTTATGGGACTTTGTGTTGTTGATAGTCCTTGTAAATTTTGGGCTGATTTCCATTAATAAACTTTATGTTATGAAATTCCTTGTCTAAATTTTGGGTTGATTTGCTTGCTGCTGTTGTTACTCTGTCAATTCTATTAATCTCTCTCTCTCTCTCTCTCTTCCAGATAGTTACCTTTCTGTTGAGCTACAAATCTGTCGAAGTCAACGCCATTAACAACCAACATGAAACCGCATTGGATTTAGCACAAAAACTCCAATACGGAGAATCTGCACTACTAATCAAGGAAGCTCTTAACGAAGCTGGTGCTAAGCTCGCAAGGCACGTAGGCAGAGAGGATGAAAACATGGCACTCAAAAGGGCCGTGAGTGATATAAGGCATGAGGTTCAATCCCAGTTACTACAAAATGAACAAACCCACAGGCGGGTTTCTGGGATTGCCAAAGAACTAAAGAAAATTCATAGGGAAGCGGTTCAGAATACCATTAATTCAGTCACAGTTGTCGCTGTCCTGTTTGCCTCCATTGCTTTCTTGGCAATATTCAATTTACCTGGCCAATATGTAAAAGTTGGACCAGACGCGGGGGAGGCTAACATAGCTCACACAGTGGCATTTCGGATATTTTGCCTTCTAAATGCTACTTCCCTTTTCATATCTTTAGCTGTTGTCGTGGTTCAAATCACTTTGGTTGCTTGGGACACGAGGGGTCAAAGACGAATTGTTTCCGTAATCAACAAGCTTATGTGGACTGCATGCATAAGCACTTGTGGTGCCTTTCTGTCAATTGCTTTTATGGTCGTGGGAAAGCAAAACTCGTGGATGGCTATTACTATAACTGCAGTGGGAGCGCCGATTCTGCTGGGAACTCTTGCTGGCTTGTGTTACTTTGTTTTCCGGCAACACTTTGGAGTTTTCGGCAACGATTCTCAGAGACGCATAAGGAGGGCTAGTGGGAGTAAATCTTTCTCGTGGTCTCATTCTGCTAATATTTCTGAATTTGACGAGTATAATTCAGACCACGAGAAGAAGATCTATGCTCTGTGACCGTTTATCAAGAATATAGTACGCCAAAGAGATGTGAGTGTACCTGTTTAGCAATTTGGTATTTGGTTGTTTGCTATAGTTTGGAGCATTGTGCCTGTAGTTTAAAGGCTGGGCATCTCATTGTTTACAATGAGAGAGCTATGTAGATACTTGTATATGCCTGTATCTAGAATTCCAAGGTGTAGTATATGGTTTGCGAGTTCTTGGAAGGAGTGGGACTTGTGTAGTCGCAAATAATTCGTAGTAAAATTAGTGGAAACAACTCTTGAGTATTGTTTATTCACAATTTGTTTTTCTCAATTGTTGTTTACGCAAATGGGATTTTAATCACCATGTGCATTGGTAGCTTGTCTTTCCAATTACTAAATGAATCCAGAAACCACACCCAACAGAAACAAAAACGGGGGCTTCTAATGCTTTGGCAAAAATAAACCATTCGTTGGTTTTGGGTTGATTTTTTTTGGATTATTGGTTCATCGTGCCGAAAAGAATCTAAAAAGTCAAATTATTATTAAGAAATTAAAAAAGTTAACTAAAGAAAAAAATTTGGAATTTCACAAAAAAAATTAGTATAGTTAATGATTTTTTACCCTTTAGATTCCTCTCTTCGAACAAAAAATCGATGCAAAATTAACAAATATAATTTTTTTTTGAATAAAGACAAGAATAAAGTCCACCTGGTAACATAATGAGTTTTGGGTAGGAGCTTGCTACATTCTCAGCATTTTACACATTTTGGGACTCGTTATTTGCCTATTTTTCACGATCGAAGTCGTACCCTTTCTAAAACTCATTGAGCACAACAATTTTGTTAGAAAACCATGTTTATTGGATTTCGATCAATACCTATTCGAAACACAATCACCATTCAAAAAATGGACGTCTGAATCCCTTTGTAAAATGATGAATGCATTCCAATCTCATTTTTATTTATATCCAATCAACGTGATTTTTGATATGACTAATAGTTTTAGATTAGTTGGTTATCGAAATAAGCCTTTAATGAGCTCCAAAATGTGCAAACTGCACGCTGCAGTCTACCATAGTGGACAGTTGAAAAGCCGGCTTACAGGGAAATGAAACACAGATTGGGTGCAGAATCTCTGCTCATCACTCCCATCAGCCAATTTTAACATAAAACCAATGACTGCAAGAAACTACTACAGAGGCATATCCATTCAAATGGAAATTACGATATTTAGCGATTCATAAACATTCAGATGAGGGTAGAAATGGAGGAAAATGTCAAAATATACTTTCTTCATAAGCGATGCCGTGAAAGATATCTGAATTGGATGATTCATTATTTTAACTGTTGCAACTGATGGACAATTAGACCAAACTGCATCTTCTAAAATTGAATATCTACCTTCTGGCCCATATGGTTTTCAATAAAAACAGTGGAACCACATGAGCGCAGCACCCTGTTCACGTAAAGAATAGCTCTGAGACATCTGAAGCTCAATTCCCCACCATCATCCCAGCCCTTATAAGTTGAACAAAATCAAACTACTACGGATATACAATTTACAATTCCTACCAGATCTCTCATCCAGCTCGCAAGCACCGAGATCGGTGGCAAACCTGAAAATGATTAAATTTGTAACTGTCCTGGACCTCTACGTGGCGATCTTGAAGGAGGTCTGCTCATGTCTGGTAAAGGCAAAGGTCGACTGGGTTCTTCTGGTCTCTGCACCTCCTGCATACACTTGATGTCAGGAGATTTCCAGCAATATAACTAATACTCCCCAAAAGAGTAAAGCTCCATTTGGATGAGATATTTCAAAAATCAAGGAATTTGAGGTTCAAATATATTAATCAGACGCAACCTAACTACCTACCTTAAGAGTGAAACAAACACCATGCACAGAATACAAATTCTTTTTTTTTTTTTTTTTTTGATCGGCCACAGAATACGAAGTTAACATGAAACCATATTAGCTGATTAAGTCTCAAGCATAAAAAACCCATGTATCCCTCTCAAGTCCATCCATTAAAACCAATTACTATAAAGCCTCACGCCAACTAATAGGAGTATAACACATTTTACCTTTTACTAGGCTATATGACCCAATTACAAAATCACAATCACAACTAAAACACAGAGTCAGCATCTTTCAGCAGAGGCTATACACCTCTGGATTCCGTTCACCTTAACCACATCTAGACTCTCAGAAAAATTGAACCAAAAAAGATAGCTTTCAGGGCTTATTTTTACAGCAAACTCACACTCATCCCACATTGCCCACCCACACTTTAACTAAGAGAGTCAAGGCATATGTGGCATTCCTAGTTCTTCCCGAGTAAAATCTGCTCTATTCTATCAACATATATTATGCAACAACAATAACAAAACCCATCTAGTCCCCAATCATTGGGGGTATGGGAGGGGGACAATTGGAGACAGACCTAACCTTTGGCAATATTATGCAAGCACTTGAAAAATCCTGCCATGTCCATTACTATTATCATATTGCCTTGCAAGTTTGCAACAATGCTAAAGCCTCGTGAAAACAATAAAAATTTAAAAATGGCAAGTGCAGTTCTCCAATGAGAAGAATGTAGTAAGAAAATATTAAACTTTGGCAAACCTTTGAAGATGAAGTAGAATTGTAACGCGACTGTGTTTGTGATTTTGAGTGCATACGGTGCTGCTGCTGCATCTGCTCAAACTGTTGCAGCTTGGAAGCAAAGTTAATTCCATTGTGCACGCTCCGCAGATCTTCGTCCATGTCACCATCCTCAGAGACTGGTGATCCACTCGTCAAATGATGAACTTGGGAGTAAGAGTTACCTGACGCCCATTTGGAATGCTCGCTATTAAAGGAGTATGAGGGCACTGTTTTTAATCGGGTCTTCAATATCTTGAAGGCCTTACTTTGCTACATTTGAGAGGAAAAGCACAAAATGTATCAAGAAAAGAATCAGTGCAATAAAAGCAACAGCTGAGGTAATATTAAGAGAATTTTAAAACTGAATTTAACCCGTATAAGCTCTAAATGCCTTTCGAACAAATTTCAAATCCCTAAGAATGCCTCAAATTTTCAAACACCCAACCTTCTCAACAAAAAACAACACCTAATACCATCACACATCCTGTTTAGCTATCTAATCTCCGTAGATGAAGACGAAGACGGGAGGAGTGGTTGGGTTCGGAAAACAAAAATGATCAGAATGAATTACCAAGAGAAAATTAAGATATCATGGTTCATCTAAAGAAGAAAGCATTTGATATTTCATATGACCAGTACCGATGTTCTCAAACAAGAGTCAGGATGGTAACTCCAAAGACTTCAATGGGCACAGTTACGAATGGAATATTAATAGATAAACTATACTTGATAGCCATGTCATTGCTTCAAACCCCACATAATGAATAAATGTTAGAAGACTGATTAGTAAGCAGGGTTACTAACTTTCTAAGAACACAACTGCCCTGAAAATTAAAAAACAAACTACAAAAAATATATATCATTTACGACTTGAAATTTTAAGTAAGTTCGGAAATCCTTAGTCCCACAGAGGTTTCCATCAAATTTGATTTCATAGGTCTCACGTAAAACGGAAAAAAAGTTGGATACCATAAGCAATGAACGGCATGCTTCAATTTTTCCATCACCACAAGAGCAAAAGTTTCTCCTGCTTCCAGAGCAGTACAACACCATTTCAATACAGTGGTAAAATACCAGTTTCGTCATTGTATGTAATAGATATTTGCTGGGACGGTTGAAATCTTTATGTTCTGTTGATATTCGTTCCTAAGAATTTAAAATAATTAAAAGATTTTTTTTTTTGATCGGAAATAATAATTAAAAGATACCAACATTCCATTTAGGATTGTGGCATCTACTTGGTTGAACTTTCATTGTCCATGTCTTTCCTTATTTCAGAACCCAGTAAACCAGAGGAAAATTATGGACATACCTGGGGAAGCAGCATCAGAAGACCATACAAAGCCTTTAATAACCACATATATCTTCCTGGTTCAAGAAGCTGCAAGACATAGAAATAGCTGAGAATCCTGAGATACTTGACATCAAAATTTGAAAAAATTGAACAGAAGTTCGAAAAAATAATCAATCTTTAATATGGATGACATGATGTAACAAGAACAATAACTGATGATATTGGCCTCTACCACTGTTCAACCAACCACGTACACAATGTTCGGAAGAGCGTGATCATATCCTGCATTAATCTACACCCTTGGATGCAAGAATCGTGATTGCTACCTCAAAGGGCCTAGAGAGAGGACCATTAGTAAATTTCAACTACAAACGTACCGATATTCAATGACAGGTATCAACATAGAGGCAGGAGTGACTGTCCTCTCCCAAAACCCATATTGCATGGACTCTTCTAAATGGAAGAAGTACACTTGCATTGGAAACTCAATACTAGGGTAAGGGATATAGTCCGACGAGTATATTATCAAATTTGAATATTTCGCTGCCCATATGTCCTTCGACATGAAATAAGATAAACAAGAAAGTTAGACACATCCGCACGTGACACTCGTACCCAAGTCTAATCGAAGACGAATAACCAAACCAAACAAAGCCTTAAGTCCTAATAAATCGGGCCAGTTACATGAATCTGTTTTCCTTCCAATAGGGCTCTGTCGAAAACATCGTATTCCATGATCTTCATAAAACCTAGATCCTTTCGAACTATGGCCTCTATTATCAATTTTGGACTACCCCTCCCCTAAGGGTTTACCCTCAACAGTAATCACATCCCACTTTTACTACCGCATTGGTCAACCTACAATAGACTTGCCCAAACCACCTTAATCCATTTTTTCATCTTATCTTCTATCGGTGCTACACCTACCTTTCCGTGAATGTTCTCATTTCTAATTCTACCTCGCAAAGTCTTTTCACACATTCATCTCAACATTCTCATTTATGCTACACTCATCTTTCTGATCAAAGAAGAATAAGAAACAAAACCCACACGATCTGTGAAAGCCTACTTTAACATCCCCAGCTTTGCTTCTTTTTTTTTTTTTTTGGAAAGTAAACAAAAACTCACACGAAAAGGACGTTAGGGAGACAGGAGCGGAAATGGATTTGAATGTGATGATAAAGTTAGGGGTAGATAAGAAAACAAAATAGGCATGTTGCTCCATGCCCACACAAACGGCTGAGACAAACATATAGTAACAGGTTGGTCTGGCTTTTTGGAATATGCAGATCCTTGTTCACCCCAATCAATAAGAACATTAAGGAAACAAATAAGACATATTTTGGGATCACTTTGGATCACAAAATTCACCATTTTGGAACAAGGTTGTTTTTGTTTGGGAAAGTGCATTTGAGAAGGAAAATCTGTGTGATATTAGCGCTTTCGGTTGGGGAACAACTGGGAGGACAGTGATCGGTATGGAAGTGGAGGTGCAAGTGGCGATCTGTAATTAGGCTGGAATAATTTGGTCACAAAGGACGGGATGGATAGGTGCAGTATGAAGGAAATAACGAAAAGGAAGAAGTGTTTCAGTTTCCCTGATTGTCAATGCAATAAAATTTTGTGAAAGAGCAAAAGTTCAGATGTGTCTTTTCCCTCAATTGTATTCGATAACTCTGACAGGGAGGGCAGTGTACACCAAAAGTTAAAGGGGAAGTCCTATAACTGTCAAAAGCCACATAGGAGGTCCGTATAATAATCCCAATACAGTAACTTTAGCTTCTACCGTAAGCAGACAATTTGGAAAGCATGCAATTATTCACTAAAGAATAAACAAAAAAAGGCCATCACTCAACTCTTCAACAATTATGAACAGAACACTTTAACATCAAAAGTTAAAAGCAGAAAGCTTAAGTTGAATATTAATATATAATAAAACTCCAGGGACAAAAACGTACCTGCAACCTAAGATAAGCGAAAATTGGAGTCTCAAGTAGGTGGATCAGTTTATCCAACTGAACCAAGAATTTGACGTTGATATCTCCCTCAACCATAGATTGAATGATGGAACTTGCATGCTGGTAAGCCTGTCAATCAAACATAACATGCAAAAAGATCATGAGAACTCGGAAGATGGAGAATGTATTGCCGCAACTAGCCAAAGGGGAAAGTGAATGTGACCAATACTGGAACAGTGAAGTGGGCAGTTCTTTACAAATTCCAAGTAAATGGTCACGACTAATTCATGGAGCCTTGCCTGAGCTAATAAGCAAAGACTTATAATTGCCATTGGTGAATGGCACCACGAAGAGTACAAAGAAAGAAATAAGTCTTTCCCAGCAGGATTGACCAGTGAGTGTTTGAGAAGATCACGAAGCTCAGACAACTCAGAGGAAGTGAGCAAAATCAAGTTCAAAGCCTGAAACAGAAAATGTAAACCATACAAATGGTCACTATGAAGGGCAAAGAAAGACAAATTTATTCCATATTTAAAGGTCAAAGCAATAGGGTACCCAAATATCAAAGAGGGAGCGTTTCCTAGAGTAAAATGTCTTAATCAGTATATCCATACAGAACACAGATGAGAGAGTTCTGGAGATGCACCCAATCAACTAAATAATGCACATTCAAATTATCATCATCTTATTTCTTTGATGATCAGTATTCAAGACAATGACAAACCTGGACCATAATTGATGCAAAATCCAAATCACATTCTCCCTCAAGTATTGTGGAGAGTTCCCGATAGACTCTTTCAGCATCTAAAAGAACACAAAGTCGGCGGACTATCAAAGCCCCACGCCTGAAAGGAAAATTTAGATAATCAAAGTTGAATTAAGATATCTCAGCCCATTGACAAATCAGGAAACAAAAACACAATAACACACTAATCAGATCCGTAGAATAGCGAAGTAAACTATCAAAAAGCAAAGGCAAAAAGGGGCTGTTGGGGGCTCACTTCTCCAGGAGAGTGGTGTCAACTCGGAAGTTATGCACCAAGAAAACTACAAGCTGGCGAAAATTTTGCGGGTCCTTGGCTATGCATGCATGCACCTCAAGCACCAGGAGAACTACCTGGGAAAAAGGGAAAATATCAAGGATAACAACATATGACATGAATAAAGAAGATACAGATTCCTAAGAAATATATACTTTGATCCGCACAACCCAAAAACCAACTTTTAACCCCAACTTGGCAAATAAACCAGATGTACAATATGTAAGAACTATGCCCATGTGTTTTTAAGGGATACTTCTCAATTTCTTATGTTTTCCAAGAATAAATAAATAAACTCACTGCCTATAGAATAAAATATGGTTAAATCACTGTATTCCATGTTTCATCTTTTTTTGTCATCTAATTGTAGAACTTTCACAGCAAATAGGTTCAATTTACAGTAAACTCATAGCATATAACATGATATGACATGAATAACATTTACTTCCATACATATAAAGCTAATTTATTTCCAATTTTATACGATGAATCCTTGTGCTCGCGTATAACTTTTCAATCCTTTTTTTTGGTCCTATTCTAAAATTTGGAAGTTGATGTGTCAGACCACAGGAATTCAACCACAACCGATTTCCATCTTACATACTGAGAGAGACGTCAAATTAACGAAGTAAACTATTATTCATACGTATTATTTACGTTCCATAAATGAGACAACAAAAAAACAGAAACAAACAAAACAATAACAGCCTCAGGAGATGTGCAGATAAATACAAGTAAAACAGTTTTTTCTATTAGCTACAATGGAGAATTCAGAAACCCACAGACTCAGAGCACATCACCCACTGTACTTATGAACAGAAAAATGCAGATTGGGGAGCAGTTTTCCATTCCCTCGGCTGATTTGGTTCAATAGAGTGTGAACTGAATGCATTCTATGCCTTTTTCATTAACACATGCTAAATACGAAAGGCATATCATACATTTTATCAGAAGTTTGCACTCCACCTTCATAAAAAATCTAGAGATGCAACCACACATGGTTACATGTTCCAAATATCTCCTAATATGATGTAAAACTTGAGGTGATCAGCTATCGATAAAGAAATTATTTTCACCATCGACTTGTTGACAATACTATAGACCAAATCATTTCATGACGAGATTTACACTTCGGCCTGCTGGAAGAGTTAACTGAACTACGTGACTTTTACCGGAAAAAAGTAACTGGAATATCAATTAGGAGAGACTGCCTAACTGTATACTCCACTACCTAACTATGACGAAGAGTTTTTTTCCTTTTGGGTTGGAAATTACGGTGGATGTCACATATTCATGTAACTCAAATTAAATGCCAAAAAATGTTATAAAAATGTGAAATAATAGACACATACAAAATGATTAAGCAACCTCAATAATATAAAACAGCGGCTAATGTTGAAGATCTCATGATATGTGTCTCAACAGAAGTAGTTCAAACACGATGAACAAAATTAACTGAACAAGTATGCAACTTTACAAAGAGGGTTGTCTTAAAGTCATGTCAATAAAGCAAAAAAAAAAGTGAACATATATTTTAAAGCAGCGGCAAGAAAGAACTGTGGGATAGTAGGTGTACAGAAAACTAAATTCCAAAAGAATAAAGATGATATCAATTGCAAATCCATGAAAACCAAATTTATCAAGCAAAGAACCAACCACCAAGAGCAGATTACCTCATCGGATGGATCTGATAATGCCTTCAGGAGAGTGTCAAAAATATCATTCAGGGACAACAAGACCTGCTCCATGCACAAGAATAACTAAATCAATATATTCTGAATCCATCCATCCTCAAAACAAGGTCATTCACAGAACTTTAAACAGGAATGCACATTGTTATAAAATTAAGGCCTGAAATTCAGAAGGCAACGTTTTACCCAACATATAAAGAAAAAACAAAAAGCTTATCATACAAGACATATATACATGACCTTGCCCATCATGACTGAACGATGTCTATTTAGTATCCATAAGAGGCTTTTACATTACAACATTCCTCTAGACTCCTGTGTATGGTTTACCTCTGCACGATGTCTATTTAGAAGACTCGAAATCCAGTGCAATGCTTCGATTCGAGTAGCCTCCCATTCACTAGCCAACTGCCTGATAGAAGAAGAACGAGAAATTACCATCAAGTCGATTCGTGCCCTCCTCCATTTTGCTGTATATTTAATACAATAATTACAGTAACCATGTAATCCCCAATCAAAGTAGGTATGGGAGGGGAAGTACAGGTGACAAACCTAATGTTTGGCAATATATACACGAAGTGGCTGCCCTCAAAAAGTTTTACCACAGAAATAGTGATACCTCAAAATCAATGACGGGAGGCATCGGAGAGGACATGCCTAGAGATCTGATTCAGTTTGATGGACATTTAATGACCTAAAGAAACAGCAGTTGCTGCACCTTATTCCCTTTTATTTTAAGAAGCAAAATATGTGTATTATCAACGCTTAAGAAAACAAATTCTCAGCGCTTGAAAGGGTAGTCTAATAATGGCTATTTCTCCAGGTTACAAGAATAACACCTCCTTGCAATCGATAGAATTGCTCCTACATCAAACCCTTCAGCCGGATCAGCCTGGATTGCACGAAGTTCTTCATTGGTCTCGCGAGCGACCTGGTTTATTAGAGAAGCAGAAAGGAAAAAGTATCAAAATAATGTTTGTGAAACTATTACAGCCCTAAAATATTTCTCTCTTTTGACTCTTTTTGTTTGGGTTAGGGGATGGGGTTTGCAAGGGTTGCTGACCTGTACTGATGAGAGGTTATGATGAAAAGCAATGAAAAGAAGAAATGAAGACAAACTTATAGATGATAGGGAAAGGACAAGTCAACTTACAACTCTAATTTTCTCTTCTTTGTCCGATATGCAGGGCAAAATGGCTCCCAGAATATCAGCATAATAGGGAACAAGTTGATCACCACCTAGTTTTACAAATTCATTTATCTGCATAGAGGCAGATCATCTAAATCAATACCAAATAAAATTAGAAAGATACTCTCCAAAACAACAAGAAAATAAATTTTCTCACGTGAATCCAATGGCCAGAGATATCAGTCAATACTTTCCAAAACACCACAGATAAACTAAAACTAAGACGATATGGAAGTAAAAGACTTTTGCGCTAAATGATCATAAAAACAGTAACCTTACCCATGTAATCGCAGTCAAGCGAGTAAATTCGTCTGGGGAAGCAGCCCTTTGTACCAGTATTTCAGCCATTCGACCATAATCTACAGACTTCAAGATAAGCACTGCTCGAGTCAGAAAATTCCAAATGAAGGATAAAATTTGTCTCCGTCTTAAAACATATTTTAAATCAGATAACTTGTGCAGCTACTTTTTCCTAAAATCAAGTGTGTAGACACACCCACTATCAAATCCTCAAGTACTCACTGCCTCCCAAAATGATTTGGAAGAGGGGAAAGGTAAATGAGTAGGAAGCAATAGGAAAATATACAAATAATTATCTGAACATAATCAGCCTGAAATCATCCATATACACACCCTATATAAAAGACAATACCTTAAGACAGTTTTAAAACGAAGGGGAAAAAAACAAAAAGAAGCAAAGTCTGCAGAAAGAATTTATCAAGGAATGGGTGCGGTCTCTCCCACCCGACTGCTAGGTGAAGCAAACATGAAAGTAAAAACCTCACCCAATAAACCCATCTCCGTTCTAGAGAAAGACAAAGAAGATGAATCCTACAGTTACCATTAGAAAGTTTCAATATGACATTAGAAGCAGAAGTCTTACTGGAGAGTTTTTTATCTCTTGAAGAAACTCAGAAAGTGCTGAATCCGCCTGTTGCCGTATTTCATGACTAGAATCGCTTAACATGTTGAACAAGCCTGAAATTCCATTAAATAATGCAGGTTATAAGTGTGGCCGCCAAAGAACTAAAACCCAAGTCTATCCAGTTTATACCCAGGAAAAAAGTTTATATTTACCATCAAGAAAATCGGGAAGGAAACCCAGCATATCGATATCAGGAACACTGTCTAG
The DNA here is from genome assembly GCA_963854785.1 of Vaccinium vitis-idaea. NCBI lineage: Eukaryota > Viridiplantae > Streptophyta > Magnoliopsida > Ericales > Ericaceae > Vaccinium > Vaccinium vitis-idaea. The sequence goes on along the minus strand of OY978224.1, from coordinate 22,418,823 downwards.
GACTGTGATCCATCCTACCAAAAATTGGCGGACATAAGGATTTAGGACATTCATACGTTCTCTCAATAGCGGTATAAATTCCTCAATGCTGAGAAGAAAAGTTGAAAAACATTATGAAAAACGGCAAAATTAGGGCATTTAACATGCGATCTGAAACTCAAATGAGCAGATGGAGTACCTGAATTCATTACTCTCTGTGACAATATCCTGTTTTGTGAAGAGTTAAAAGCATAGTTAGAATTAAAAAGCATATTCATCAGATAAGATGGAGGCAAAAAATGTAGAACTAATTGTCACCTTCACAAGTCTATCTAAAAGATGAGCAGCACTCTGTACATTGGGATCTGAGTCAGCTGAAAGCTTACATAAGGCATCAAATATCTGATTGAAGAACACAATAAAGTCTCCCCTGACAACCTGCAAATTAGCACGCAGATCAGCATGACAGAAATAGGTGAGGCCTAATAGAAATCCAAATTCTTTCTCACCTTTGCTATGTTATATAGTGCTTCACAAGCATAATAACGAACTCTGCTATCTTGGTCGGCAAAAGAATTAAGCACAGGTGGAACAATTTGCTGCATAAAAAAAAAAACGTATCAATGAAAGATCCCCAGAAACCAAGTAAGATGGATATCCAAATGATCCGAGAATTACAAGGAAAGAGGAGGAAAATCCTGAAGACGAAGCAGAATTTTCATTCATATTCTAACCAAGTTGACAATAAACCCTCAGTAAAATAATACGATGAGTGTAGAAGCTCAAAAATAGCGGAAATGGGACCAAAAGGTTTACGCACAAGATAGCCCAAAACTGCTACAACTATATGCATGACAACGAGTAGTAACATAGTGGCCACCTGATTTGATTCACCCAAAGCAAAGTGGGGGGAAAAAGAATTGTTAAGAGCAAAACCATCTGTCCCCACAAACTTGTATCAGAAAAAATGTAAATTATAAACAAATATGCTTGAGCTACAAATTCAATATGAAACTTTAATACATTATCCCAATCCTCAAGTTAAAAAGTAAAGGCATACTTCCTTTCCCAAAGGCAAATTCTCATCAGCAAGTGGCACCGGAAGGATTAGCATAGCATTTGGAAATACAAGATGAACGATTACAGCTCAAAAGGTTCATGGTGTTACTTTCAATGAACTATCTAACTATGAAGCCTGCCTTGGTTAAATCTATTGCAAGGCAAACAATATCTACAGAGGAAAAGTTGATAGAAGATAATTTTGCTAACACTCCGTAGCAGCTTATCCTATCTGTCATCACATCATTGATTGGGAGCGATTTGCCACATAGGGCCATAAAATGAATTAAGTTAATTGAGTTCGAATTATATTCAGCTCATTAAAAGCAAATTCAATAAGCTTAATATGTTACCGAACCAAGCTTGAATAGATTTGGAGGTTGTTCATTTTCTGCGAACGGTACGAACACAGTTCCAAAAGTTTCTACTGTGTAATGAAAGCACGCTACTCAAGATTGCCATGATCGGCTCAATTAAAGTTCGTTTGAAAGTGGCTTATATGATATCTAGCAAACTTGAACACAAATTTGAAGCTTGTTAATTTTTCATGCCAGGATTGAACAATTTACTGATTGGCTCAAATAAGCTTCTTTAGAGCTCTATTTCAATTAATATTTTTCGGTTAGATTTACCCTCAAGTGATATTACTCAAATTAATTCCCAAATGCATGAGCACGTTTCAAGTTTGTTGGACCCAACCCCCAAGTCAAACTCATCTTGCCCCTAATGTTTCTCTCAGTTCTATGACATAGATCCACTATTGTTTATCTAGTATAAGTGTATAACTGTATAATGTGAAATTATATGGTCGAACAGACTTCAAGTATATGGAAAGGTTAGCAAAATCGTGAATCAACTCGTGAACACTCCGATTCAGACTATGATGCAAGGAAATATATGTTTATTTATTATGGTTCCATAATATATACTATAAATGAAAGTTTTAATAAAACGCTTATTCTAGGTAAGCTGCTTCCATTGCAACTTGCAAGAGATGAGGATTTGTGAATATGGTCCTTTTTGTGAAAAGATTTAAAAGTAAATAAACAAAAAAAGTCTTGTATTCCATTTCTTCTATGTCATTTTCGATCCATTCTCGTAATAAATCTCCCTTTCCTATTACCTATAATACTTAACAAGACAGAAAATATGTTTTCAAGACTACATAAAGAGAAACATAGACAAAAGATGGCCTATAACACTACTGAAGACCTTGAAAAGAATCAAAAGATAGTTTGAACTCTTTTCCAACAACAAAAAATGGGGGGAAAATGTCCAAACGAGTTTAGCAAATTGAAAGTGAATTGAACAATTCACCGATTTGGATCACCGATTCATTTACGATTCGCAACTATTTCCGATACAGAAAGCCTATTCGCATTGGTGACCCACAGACTCGTATTGAGTCGTATGACATGAAATGTGAATTGTATGATTCTAGCAACAACACTTATATGTGGCACTCCAATATCTCAGATCTGAATAACAATAGTGGCTAAACAATGATGTTTTCAACTTTGCATTTCTACCCAAAGCTGGAGGTTAGAGTCACAAGAAGAAGGAAGGAGCAATCAGGAAAACAAAAAGTAGAAGAAAGAAGATGGGCAAAGAACAGAAAAACCAGGAAAGCTTTCATCATATCATAGTCACAACTCGGATAAATTTCAGTTTTCCAAGGACATTTGCGGAACATGTCACCGAATCCCATACTTGGTACTTCATTGCCTCCAATTGCTTGGAATTATGAAAGATATTGCTTACACAATGGAAACAAGTCGAACTACCCACAGTCAAGATTATTAGGAGATTTTCACAATACAAGACAAAGTTTGTCTCTAGAGCAGACCAAACATGGGTAAAGTCCCCAAGCGGCAAGACCCAATGATATACCCACGTAATAAATACGTCAATATCCCTACAATTACTAGCAAACCACGAAAAGTATTCATGTTGTGTGTCCTGCATTATAACCTATTTAAACACAAGCAGAAACCACAGAGTCAACAAGAATAATTAAGGTGCAAAGAACAATGTTACAACCTCATCTCATGCTGATTTTTTTAACGAACTCCATTTCAGGAGGATTATAAACCCCTGTTCAGGAAGTCATGAGATTATGAACTCCAATAAATGATGAAAGTAAAAGGTTTCTCCAACGTTGTTGGTGATTCATTTCCCTATATACCTATGAGATCCATATCTAAAGCCAATAAACCCCATCCACAAGCATCCCTATCTGCTTTGAGTATCCACATAGACTTCAGGTAACATAAAAAATCAACCTATCAAAGAAGTTGTAGTATAAGAAAACACAAACTCCAAGCTGTTAACGGGTTGGAGAGCATGTTCAAAATCATGCATACTCCACTTTACTCAAATTTCACGCATTCAATTGTATCTTTTCCTCGTACCGATATAGAAAATAATTTTATTTTCTTATATCAAGGCAGCTAGGGAAATCACCTTACAAGAGATTAAGCAAGTCACAAGTGTGCTGTCAAAGAAATAACTGCACGAATAGAAGTATACAACACAATCCTAGACTTAATTGTGCGGTCAAACGGATGTTAATACTTAACCGCATAAGATGCTTAACACCTTATTTTATGGAAGTTTCCAGTCTTCCATGTATATTGCTATAACTGAACAGTGTTAAAGCTTGAAGTAAAGAGGAGTCCTAAATTATCAACGAAGTCAAAGGGAGATATGGTTACTTCCTGAGCTAATAAAAAACTATGAAAAGGCATCACTGGACTAAACATGATTAGCCCCTCCAATGAATATTGAGGTTGAAAAAAGCAAATGGTATCCCTTAGCCTATGTTAACCAAAATTTCAAACATACAAAAGTTCTCATACTTTGCATAGACTCAAATTGGGAAGCTGCACATTTCCTGTTATACTGAGGAGTCTCATGTGCATGAACAACAACTATAATCTGAACGATTGTTCTATCCAAAACTACAAGTCCCGTACCTCAAGATGCTGAGCTGCTTCACTGGTCAAACCAACAGTTGCTGCAGCCAGTCCAATCAATCCTCCCTAAACCCAAACAAACAAAAACTCAGAATCCCAAACATCAAAACCAATTATAAGGAATATAAAAATAAATCACAACTTTGCAGCACACAGTGAGACAAGCAAAACCCCAGTTCCAAACCCCTCTCATCGACTTTTACCTTCCGGTGATTCGCCTGCGGCGAGTAGGTGAACTCATTGGTCAACAAATTGATCACGGCCGTAATCTTATCGTGATCTCCGGCCGCCGCTAACTGCTTCACGATTCCTTCAACCTTCAAAAACACACAACATTCAGACCAAAAACCAAGATCTAAAAAAAAAAAACCACCACACAAAACCCTAAAACCTGCTGGTATAGAAAGTATAATACCTCAAGAGCAGCATTCTTTCGCTTCTCGTACAGCTTGTCGGAGAGGTTTCGAAGAACTGCGGCAGGAATCGCGGAGAGGGCGTCGGCCATAGCAAAACCCTATAAATCGACTAACCGATTCAGAAAATGGAAATCAAGAACGCCAACGTTTCCTGACCTTCTCTTGCTGGAACCGGAACATTTCTAACATGGAATATATACGTCTGTGAGAGTCTGTGATTGTATCGATAACGAAGATTTCGAGATCTGCCCAAAGAATCAACAGATCTCTCAGAAAATTTGGAATTTTTTCAGTTTGTTTTCGTTATTGGGAGGGTGGGGTTTTTGAGTTTTTGCTTTGGATATTCGGTATTGGAAAGGTCCGGTGGCGTGTGATCAACAACGGTTAGTAGTGGTCACGACGACGACCACCGTGCGTTTAAGCTCTTGGGAGCAAAGATAAGTTATTACACAAGTTGCCACTGGGGTTGTTGTGAATGACAAAAGTACCCCATATACCAATGTACTTTAAGGTTTTGTTTGGGCAACCCAAAAACTTCTTGTGGAGTATTTGATTATTTTCATTTTCAAGGCTTTTGCTTTTTTTATAAAGAGGACTCGATTAAATATGTGGAGAAGACCTGGGTAAGATGTGACCCATGTACAAAAGATAGATTACAAGAGAAAAAGAGAAGACGACACGCTGAACAATCAAATGGACTGGGCATGACAATTCTTTTCTATTTACGTGTATAAATTAATACTAAGTTGTTGTTTTTCAGCTCGAATAGATTTCCTAGCAACCGAGCAAATGGATTACGAGATGACAAACTAAACTCTCTTCATCTTATTGGTACTTGTGACAGTGAATGACCAAAACAATGTCCACTCGTGATGAGATTGAAAATTATCAAAATATTTTCACAGATTGCGTCCACACAAAGAATTTTTTTTATTTTTAAAAAACTACTTTAGTGGGGACGATCTCTAAAATCATTGCCAAGAAAAAATCATGTGTACCCCTTCTAATACCCGAATGGACAAAGATCCACTAAACTTCCATAACTTCTTATTTGTCGACCGAGACGGTCTCCATCACCCTAAATTCACCAAGTTCATGAAGCAAAACTTGCAAACCATGACCACTCCTCCATCTTTCAATCTTGCGAAAGCCACATGAGCCATACATATTTTTCAAAGCAGTACTTCACTTAGACTCTATTATTTGAACAAACAAATCACCACCTAAATGGATAGGCATGTAGTAACAGTTTGCAGTATTTTTCAAAAGCAGTACTTCACTACTTTTTTCCTTGTTATCATGTTTAGGGGGAGAAGTCGCCTTCCTAATTAGAGGATTGGTTGGACGAAAGAAAAAAACTTGTTCAATATCACTTGTTCAAAAAGAGACAATAAGCCACCTTCATCCACAGTTTTCAAAAGGTCTCTCTCCCGAAGTTGAGTCCCGAAGTTGAGTGCTAGTCTTCCACGGAAATTTGTACTAAGAATCCTTAATTTCTAACGTTATGAGGAGAGTAAGACCCATATTGACATTATATGAATACTTCTACATTTTATATCACATGTAGTAATTTTATCTCGGGTAATTCGCAATAGAACACCCAATACATTAGCTCAAAATAAAGTACACATTTTAACTACCAAATAGAAAAATTTAGAGAGAAAAAATATCTATTGATATCGATATCCTGCTCTGACTTCACTATGATCAACAACGATCAACTCTACAATAATTACTATTATATTAATGAGCCGATTTAATTTTTGTTGGCCCAAAGATATAAATTTGCCTAGAACATGCAATTGTAACATCTTATAGATTTCCGTATTCTTAGGTCGCATTATTCACATTTTTATATAAAGATTTATATATGACTAGTTCATAAAGCTAATAGAGACAAGGTAAATCTTGAACACCCCGTTAAAAATTCCTGAAACCGCCACTGGTTTACTTTCTAATGTTTTGACGAACGGTGTGAAAATTAGGGCTCTAAGAAAATCCTCACGTATTATCCCATATAGTAAGTAGGGGAGTAAACGAGTCGAGTCGAGAAGTGTTTGAGGTCTGCTCGTTTATGATCTTTTTAAGTGTCATCTCCATGTTTATTTCCCGACTTTTTCCGTACATATACCCTAGTGGATTAGGAGATTCTCTAAAATGTCCCCTCAACGGTTTGTTTGGATGGCATATTAGTTTTGGAGGGATTAAATAATAAGGTAAGATAAAATAGTCAGGAGGATTTAAGGGTGGACCCACAGTTAAGAAAGAGAGATTTAATAGTCCATGGTTTGGAAGAGAGACAAAAAAGGGGGATAAGGAGGGTGAATGATGTAAAATCATGTCAAAAGACTTTCTTACCCTTGGTAATGCATATATTAAATTATATATTTATATAATTATATGAATATCAAAATTAATTAATTTTATATACGATTCAATATTAATTTATAATACTTAATTGTAACAATTTTTATTTAAAAAATGATTTTTTATTTGTTCTTTTATGGCAAACAAGTGAACAACAAGCAAACAATGTAAAATTCTAAAGTATAAATTTTTTAAAACTTTTTTCTATCGAATTAAAGATCTCTAATAGTAGTTTAATTTGGTACAAAAATAAATAAAAATTATATGCGGAAGTACTTTATTTTCTGATCCGAAGGATATTGCAAAGCAACTCAACAAGCCAACAAGTCAACAACGTAAAATTGTGAAGTATAAAAAATTTCAATTTTTTTTTGTATTGAATTAGAGATCTCTATTAGTAGTTTCATTTAGCGCAAAAAATAAAAAATTATGCGCGAAATCTTTTTTTTTTTTATCCCAAGTGGCCTACGTTTGAGCCTAGGCTGCAGCCGGCCAAAATTATTCAGCGCAGACATATTACAGTTGTACACTTGTAAGCCTAGAATAGAAGAACATTTTTTTTTTTTTTTGAAATTATCATATTTAATCCAAAATATGCAACTTGAACAAAAAAAATCCTGTTATTTCGAAAAGTATAAAAAAAAAAAAAAAGAGAATAGAAACTTAAGGAAGAGTCCGGATCTCATCCGGGACTCCACTTTCCCGATATTTTTTTGAAAATCCGATCCGTCCAATGTGTTCAGAAGGTGTTTTCAAGGGTCCACGCGGAAAATCTTCAAAAACAAATACCGGGAAGGGCTTGATCCAAGCGGTTTTTCGCAAAACTGTAAATGTACATTTTTTGCGAAAAACTGCTTGGATCAAGCCCTTCCCGGTATTTTTTTTTGAAGATTTCTGGCGTGGACCTTGGAAAACACCTTTTGAACACATTGGACGGCTCGGATTTCCCAAAAACAATCGTTAAAAGCATCAAAACGCTTCAATCCGGGAAATCTGGGATCCTTGATTGGATAATTGCCGACTTAAGGAAATCAGTGATTGAAGTAGCCTTGACAAGGATCAATATCCAATGGAAATATCTATCCATTCGTGAAAAATGGTTTAATAAAGACTGAAGAGAGTTCCACCTACTCTATTTCAAGGAAAACGACATGCACCGACCTTATCTTTTCTTTGTATTTTTGTGTTTCCATCCTCTTTTTTCTTGCCGTTTTCTAATTTATAAATTGGAATTTAATCTGCTACATTTTATACTGCTGAAGAAAACTCAGGGTGAGTTTTCATTATACTCACGGCCGGCCCTGGGGTAAGCCCAGCAAACCTTCGGGCTTGGGCAACCCACCCTGGCAGAGGCAACCAAAAAAAATAAAATTGTAAGTTAGGTATAAATATAAAATGTTTCCAAATGAAACACTAATACGTTATTCCGTTGGTAGCGGGTGACAGCAAACTCATCAGTGGATTGAGTTCAAAACCCCCGGGTAACTCCTTTTATCGTATTCTTTTGTTTCTCTAGGAGCCTTCTTTCTTTCTTTCCTTTTTTCTTTTTTGTTTTTTATTTGAGTTTTTTTCCAAAACATCCCTCGAACTATACACCTAATGTTTACTTAGTCCTCGAACTATCAATTTTGTTTACTTAGTCCTCAAACTATACACCTGTTGTTTACTTAGTTCTCAAATTATACACCTGTTGTTTACTTAGTCCTCGAACTATCAATTTTGCTAACAGAACATGGACGGAAAACTTAACGGATGCCATTTTCCCACTGCATCTAGGGTAGAGAAATCATTCCACTTGATTTTCCTACCATAAAAACAACATCAACCAAAAAAAAAAAGAAAAAGAAAAGAAAAGAAAGAACTCAATGGCCTACCTTCACCAAAACGCATATGCAAGCAACAACCGAAGATTTCTGTGACATTCTTGAGCATAATAAAGATAGGTGATCTCTGGACCTTATATATGAAAGAATAAGCCAATTCGAAAAAAAAAAATAGAAATCATGTAGGCCACAACCATCAATCTGATGTGATATAGTGATGTAGTTCTTCAAGATTTCTATATGGTTTAACTTCACACAGGAGTTTGAGCTTATATTATTGATTAAGAAAAACTGTTCGAGAAAAAATTCGTCCATGTTCACACAGGACTATTCTTTTTTTTGGTTGCTGCTGTTTTTATGGGAGAAAAATCAAGTGGAATGACCTTTCTACCCTAGATGCGATGGGAAAATGGCATCCGTTAAGTTTTTCGTCCATGTTCTGTATAGTTTGAGGACTAAGTAAACAAAATTGATAGTTTGAGGACTAAGTAAACAACAGGTGTATAGTTTGAGGACTAAGTAAATAAAATTGATAGTTCGAGGACTAAGTAAACATTAGGGATATAGTTCGAGGGATGTTTTGGAAAGTAACTCTTTTTATTTTGATATCACTCTCTCAAATATAGAAAAAAATTAAAAAAATATAGGATCATACAAAGAGTAATGCTACGCTTACACACTTTGGCTTACACCCTCTATTTACACCCTACCTTGATCACTTTTTTATACACATTACATATTCAATATTGGTCTTGTTTGATAGATGCCGTCGAGTAGATTTTAAATATATATATATATTCAATATTGGATATGGAAAATGATAGTTATAAACATTTTAATTTGTAAAAAATAAAAAATAAGAGAGAGTGAGAGGGGACAAAAGGAGAGAGAGAATGTCAAGGAGAGAGAGGGGACACGTGTCAAGCATCATAGTAGGGTAGGGATGGGCATACGGAGGGTAGGAGGTGGATACTATTACCTCCATCTCCAATCCCCAAACCTATATCAATCTACATCCCCTCCCCAATCTCCACTGGGGAATTTTTTTTAACCTCCATCCCGGCCCCAATGCGGGGAACGGGGATCCCCACGGGGAATCAGAGATCCAAAAGTTCACTCAAACTATTCAAGTGAATCCCAAAGAAGTTGTATTGAAATCCAAAGCTAATGACAAAAGTGGTTTCCAAAGATAATTAAAACATACCAAGTCACTCAAAAGTGCTACTACTGTTCTTGTTCTTGTTTTTGGTTTTGGTTTTGGTTTCGGGTAGATTAAAATTTCATTCAAAAGTGCCACATAAAATAGAAGTAAAGGAGAAAACCTTACTTATACAATCAACCAACAAGTTACAAGTTATAAACTTATAATATAATATAATACTTTGCTTTGTGTTTATGGAGGGGGAATAAATATTATAATATAATATAATATTTTATGTGCATAGAAAATATAGTTTAACTTTTTCCCCGGCCTAGTGTTCTGATGTAGTTAGCGTTGATCCCAATCTATGCACAGAAAGACATATTTTTACTGTTATGAATTAAAAATGTGAATTGTGAATACAAAAAATTCAAATTGATTGACATTCACGAAAAATGTAAGATAAGTAAAGTATAAATAAACAAAATTAATAGGTATAATTTTTTTATTTAATAGTAACACTTATAAGTTACAACTCACCATTTTCTTAAAATATCTCGCTCGAATGATTATTCCATGCTGCTAGAGCATTGCTTAACATGGACTCTGCACCGCACACTTATGTAGGTTCCACACACAAAAATGTGTGATCCAGATCCCATGTGAAATAATGATTTAAGAGCATATAATTTTTTTTTTATCTCTTTATCCATATTTGTCACGTTCTCTCCCCCTATTCCCTCTTTCCTCGCGCTTCTCTCTCTCACAGTTCTATAAAAAAAAAATTAAAAGTATAAAAACTTAGAATTGAGGGTTTGGAGAATTGGGAGGCACATATGTACTTGTATAGAATATGTACTGATACACACAATCACTTTCATGTAGAGGCCACATATAGATTGGATATTGGACATGTAGCATGTGTGGGTCAACATGAATATAGATACGTGTAAAAGTGTTTATGCAAGTAGGTGTGTTTGTAGAACTTTTGTTTTTGCTATGCAATTTCACATGTGAGAGATCGGGACATTGTGCCCTCGCCCTCATTTTAGCTTTCAAGCAACTGCGTAATTTTTTTTTTTCAAGCAATGCTACGCACACACCTTTACCCATCTTACAAATTAGCACACAAAATATACTGTGCTTGAATGACATTTAGAGCATACTGTGGGGATCACAACTTTTACTAGTACACCATCCGTCCCAAAATATTTGTTCGGTACAGAAACATAAAATAATTTAATACTCCTATGCAGTATTAATGAATTTTTTTACTTTATGAAAAAATTTCTTTAAAAAATACTAGTACAGTACTATTTTTAATCCCTCGTTTTTAATAATATGTCATATCAGCCCATCATTATTACATGGATCTTTCAGGTTGACCCCTCTAAATTCAAGTGACAACCTTCGTAGCCGCATACTGCTAGATTTTTGGGGGTTGCTCTTCTTCTTCACTGAAGTTTTGGGTCTCTATCAAGTCGATTTTTTTCGTATTCTCTGTGTGTGTGTGTGTGTGTGTGTGTGTGTGTGAGAGAGAGAGAGAGAGAGAGAGAGAGAGAGAGAGAGAGAGAGGTGGGTGAAGCATAATAAGGGTAAGAAATGGAGAGAAGTGAAGAAGAAGACGATTTCCCATCAATAGAATCCGTCACTCCCCAGTCCAAAATCGACACCATTTACCTCTGCTTATGTTAAAGCAAGAATACTTTGCTTTGTGCTCACCACACAGCTGCGTCGAATAATCATTTTTGTAATGCCAAATGTAGTGATTGACATGATGACATCGGAGATGGTCTAAGTTATTTTTTTAAAAAAAATTGAAAAACCATGACAAGTTTATCCCCCTCGTTTGCTTCACATATATGGGCCGAGGGTTGAGCCAATAAATAAAAAAGAATTCATAGCCCATTTGAGCAGCATACCATTACTTGGACAAGTGGTTCAAAACCGAACCTCACGTTGGCCTCTCTCCCTAGAGGTTGAAGGTTCAAAACCTGCTAACGAACGTTTTCTATATCCTTAACTTTATAATCTTCTAGGGTTTCAACGCAACAGCTTCTCTCTCCTCTCTCTCTCTCTCTCTCTCTCTCTCTCTGAAACCGATCCGTCCAAGTTCGCATTCGCCATCACAAGAATCGCGATGGCGCAGATCTGCCAATCGGCTGGCACAATATGTCACATCTTGCCTCCAAAATATGGCACATCCATCTTCCTTTTTGGAGCCGGATTGAAGATGCCCTCAGTTCTTCTGTCTTACACTCCATATTCGTAGCCACTTCTCAAAGCTTCTCCTTCCTTCCTTCCTACCTGGGTGATACGTACATACAAATATATGTATACCCGCCTCGCCACTCCCCTCGCGTAGGAAACCCTAACATTGTCAATTGCTTCAACGACGAAGAGGAAACCCTAACTTTGTCAGTTCTCAGCGAAGCTCAAAAGAATGGAAATGAACAATAAAGACTCATTCGTGGATGTTAGATCATTGGTTGAAGCTATATCCGCAGAGGACACTGGTGATGCTCCTATTTACCAGGTCGAAAGCCTCTGTATGCGTTGCGGCGAGAACGTATGCTCTCTCTCTCTCTCTCTCTCTCTCTCTCTCTCTCTCTCTCTCTCTCTCAATGTATATAAAGTTTGTCTAAAATTCGCAATAGACGTATACATTGATGGCATGCCTAAATTGGTTATCAAGTTTGCATAAAGTTTTTAGTAATTACCTTATCCAATTGTGACGATGTTTTTGTAATGCGTATGTATATCGATGCCAATCAAGCTAACTTCTTATGTGAATGATCTTTCAAGTTGCAATGATGTTTGCTTATGAGAACATGAGAAGTTCGATTAATTGACCTTAAAAGTTGGAACCTTTGAGCTTGTTCAGGGCACTTTTTGTCATTACATTGTGTGCATTTGTCTAGTGATAGTAGGAGGGGAAAATCATACATAGGATAAGGAAGTTATGATAAGTTATGATACTCACTCCATTGTCTGGCCCGCGAAACGAAAACTTTAAAAAAAAGGCATTTTTTCTCCAAGAAATTCTAACTTTTGTTGATAAATTTAAAATAAATTTTTGATATCTAGTAACTGAAGGCAAAAAGTTCTGAAAACTAAATATTGAATTTATTAAACTAATAAGCTATTTGATATGTACTGAATCTTAAACACTGAAATAATAAGTTGTTTGATCTGTACAAGGGGCAACAATATTAAATTCACTATTTTTTTTTTACTTTGCCTTTCGTAAATTCATATTGGAATGCATAAATGAAAAAAAGTACATTTATCAAAATAATAAAAATTTACAGAATATTGGCGAAATGGTGGTATAGCGGCGGTGATAGTTGTGATGGTGGTATAACAGCGGTGATGGTGGTATAGCAGTGGTTGTGGTAGTGTTTGTGGAGTGGTTGCATCGTGGTGGCGGAGTGGTGGTGAAGGTGGTGTTAGTGGTGGTGACGTAGTGGCAACAATGGTGGTGGGAGTGGCGGAGTGGTGGTGGAAGTGACAGAGTAATAGTGTGAGTGGTGGTGGTGGTGGTGGTGGGGTGGTGGTGTCACAAACCCGCTAAGAAGGTTGAACTCATGCATATAAGTTTTTAAATGATAAAAAAATCTATAAACCAGTAAAAGATAAGGTCAATTACGACACAAATTTACCAAAAGCTACCAATTTTTTTTAGTTAGAAAAAAGAAAAAGAAAGAGGAGATGTTGAACTTGTCCCATGTCCTATTGATCAAAAGTGATCACAAAACCCGTATTAGATTATGCTATGTTGTGATAAAGAGAAAATGGACTGGGTCAAGGGTTACAACCTAAAAGCCAATAAACTTTGAAATTCTTCTTCACCCATCAAGAATTTTATGGACTCCAAAATCCTATCATGTGGATGCATCCGATGACCGATACATAGAAACGAAGGAACAAGTGTTGCATATTATCATCATAAATAAACTGTGACTTTATCCTGTCCTGTTACCCGACCTGAAATGTTTTATATAAAATTTATGTTTTCACCCTCACAATTCCACTACTAGACTAAAAATATTACTACAAGTTTATCCATATAGTTTCACTATTTTACCCTGATTTATACCCCATTATGATAAAATAGCATGATATATAACTATTCATTTCATTTTTTATTTGGTTTACACAATTTTTTTTTGTCATTTTTTGTGAGGAGGAGCCAGAAATTTCATATAAAGAACTTACAAGCACAAAAATTCAATCATTCTCAATTAGGCACAAAAGCCTAAATATTTGTTGCTAATTTTTTTTTTAAAATTTTTATACTTCACGTTGACAAGTTTTCATCTTTTGAAAAGTGCATGATTGTTTAAACTCATAAAAAAACATCTCGCTCTACGTATATGCGTATACCACTGAGCCATTAACACTTTTCAAGGCAAGGTTGGGGTGCGATAAAACCCGGCCCAACCTTTTGCCATCCCTGCTCATGATGGAAGTCGGAAAACATCCACAAGGGATATTACTTCCACATTGTTACTGTTTCGCAACAAATAGTATGTTGAGAAATATTTTGATTGAGAGTTTTGTGAAGAATATTTTGAGATTTTTTTAGATAGTGTTTCGATGGATTTTTGTAAAAAGTAATAATTAGAGAGAGGTATAATAATTGGAGAGAGATAGAAACAGAAATAAAAATAATGATTGGAGAGAGGAGTATGAGTAGAGAGAGAAGTATGATTAATGATTGGAGAGATAAGAGATGGGGAAAAATCTTTTTGAAAATGTGAAGTGAACACAGTGGTTGTTGTTATAGGGATATTAACCACAATTCGTTACAATTGGGTTGGGTTCGGGGTTAGGTTCGGTTGAATTTGATTAGACTCATATTCAATCTGTATATTATTGACCTATATTTAACTCAAAACCCATTTCAACCCGTCTAAATTCAACCTAACCCACCAATTTGCAACCTCTATATATTATTCCATCCATGGGCATCTTCAACCCACCTCCAAACCTCCAAAATAGAGGGTGGACGTGACATATTAAGGAGAGATTGTGTAATATACCACATCTTTTACTTTTACTTTGTGTATTTTATGAGAGAATATTGAATAAATCCACCGTCCTTTTTCTTCCAAAATGGAGGAAGAGCAAATATGGTCCTTAATATTTGGAGACCCTTGGATGCTCTTTCTTTCATTTCGGAGAAAAAAGTACGATGGGTCCATGCAATATTCTTTTATAAAATACAAAAAAAAATAAAAAAAAAAAAATAAAAAAAAAAAAAATAAAAAAAAAAAAAAAAATATATATATATATATATATAGAGTCCCCTTCCTATCCAAACCCCTATTTACGGACCTAACGTCCGGACCTCCACCTTCCCGATTTTTTTTTGAAAATCCGAACCGTTAGATGTGTTTAAAACGTGATTTTAAGGTCCAACGCGAAGATTTGGCAAAAAAAAATACCCGGAAGGGCTTGATCGGGGCAGTTTTTCACAAAAACGCTATAAAAACAGTTTTATGAAAACTGCCCCGATCAAGCCCTTCCGGGTATTTTTTTTTGCCAAATCTTCGCGTTGGACCTTAAAATCACGTTTTAAACACATCTAACGGTTCGGATTTTCAAAAAAAAATTTGGAAGGTGGAGGTCCGGACGAAATAAAATCCGGGAGTTTGGATTGGAAGTTTTGTGTATATATATATATATATATATATATATATATATATAGGAAGCCGATCTCCTAAGGGATCCCTCATACAAAATTCCGTGCGGACCAGGCCTTTTTTCAACTTTCCGGATCAAATTTTGACGATCCGAACCGCTCAATGTTTTTAAAATGCATTTTCCAAGGTCCACGTGGGAAATCTTCAAAAAAAAAAATACCCGGAAGGGCTTGATCCACACAGTTTTCGGTAAAATTGTACATATGTACAGTTTTACCGAAAACTGTGTGGATCAAGCCCTTCCGGGTATTTTTTTTTGAAGATTTTCCGCGTAGGCCCTTAAAAATGCATTTTAAAAACAATGAGCGGTTCGGATCGTCAAAATTTGGCTCGGAAAGGTGAGGTCATATATATATATATATAGCCTAAATTTCTAGTCCACACTCCCGGAAATAAGGAAAAAAGGGGTTTTTTTTGTGTTGCAAATTATTTTTGGAAAATCCGATCCGTCCAATGTGTTCAGAAGGTGTTTTCAAGGGTCCACGCGGAAAATCTTCAAAACAAAATACCGGGAAGGGCTTGATCCAAGCAGTTTTCGCAAAAAATGTAAATATTAAAAAAATCTCCCTTCAATATGTCACATCTTGCCTCCAAAATATGGCACATCCATCCTCCTTTTTGGTGCCGGATTGAAGATGCCCTCAGTTCTTCTATCTTACACTCCATATTCGTAGCCGCTTCTCAAAGCTTCCCCTTCCTTCCTTCCTGTCTGGGTGATGCGCATATACAAATATATGCATACCCGCCTCGCCACTCCCCTCACGTAGCGTAATAGCCAATTGCTTCAACGACGAAGAGAAAACCCTAACTTTGTCAGTTCTCAGCGAAGCTCAAAAGGATGGAAACGAACAATAAAGACTCATTCGTGGATGTTAGATCATTGGTTGAAGCTATATTCGCAGAGGACACTGGTGATGCTCCTATTTACCAGGTCGAAAGCCTCTGTATGCGTTGCGGCGAGAACGTATGCTCTCTCTCTCTCTCTCTCTCTCTCTCTCTCAATGTATACAAAGTTTGTCTAAAGTTTGCAATAGACGTATACATTGATGGCATGCCTAAATTTGCATAAAGTTTTTAGTAATTATCTTACCCAATTGTGACGATGTTTTTGTAATGCGTATGTATATCGATGCCAATCAAGCTAACTTCTTATGTGAATGATCTTTCAAGTTGTAATGATGGTTGTTTATGAGAACATGAGAAGTTCGATTAATTGACCTAAAAAGTTGGAACCTTTGAGCTTGTTCAGGGCACTTTTTGTCATTACATTGTATGCATTTGTATAGTGATATTAGGAGGGGAAAATCATACATAGGATAAGGAAGTTATGATACTCACTCCGTTGTCCGGCCCGCAAAACGAAAACTTTAAAAAAAATGCATTTTTTCTCCAGGAAATTCTAACTTCTGTTGAAAAATTTAAAAGAAATTTTTGATATCTAGTAACTGAAGACAAAAAGTTCTTACAACTGAATACTGAATTTATTAGACTAATAAGCTATTTGATATGTACTGAATCTTAAACACCGAAATAAATAAGTTATTTGATCTGTACAAGGAGCAGAAATACTAAATTCACTAATTTTTTTTACTTTGCCTTTCATAAATTCATATTGGAATGCATAAATGAAAAAAAAAGTACATTTATCAAAATAATAAAAATATACAGAATAGTGGCAAAATGGTGGTATAGCGGCGGTGATGGTTGTGATGGTGGTATAGCGGAAGTGATGGTTGTGATGGTGGTATAGCGGTGGTTGTGGTAGTGTTTGTGGAGTGGTTGCATCGTGGTGGCGGAGTGGTGGTGAAGGTGGTAGTGAAGGTTGTGTCAGTGGTGGTGGTGTAGTGGCAGCAATGGTGGTGGGAGTGGCGGAGTGGTGGTGTAGTGGCGGTGGTGGTGGTGGTGATGGGAGTGAAAGAGTAATAGTAATAGTGTGACTGGTGGGGTGGTGGCGCAGTGGTGGTGGGAGTGGCTGAGTGGTGGATATGGGGGTGTGAGTGGTGGTGGTGGTGGCGGCAGCGGTAGTTGTGGTGGAGTGGCGGAGTGGTGGTGGCACAGTGGCGGCACTGGTGATCGGAGTGACTGAGTGGTGGTCATGGTGGTGGTGGCAATTGTGGTGGAATTGACAATGGTCGTGGTGGTAGAGTGGGTGTGGCGGAAGAGTGTTTGTGATAGTTGTAAATTCAGTAAAAAAAATTAAATAGAATTTTTATCAACATTTTAGCTTACATTTTAAGAGCCACTTAATTTTTTAAGCAATGTAAAATGTGGTTATCAAACTGAGGCTGTTTGATAAAACTGAAAGCTGAAAGTTGAAAATTTAAGTATTGAAAACTGAATGCTGAATTTTTTAAGTTGAAAAGCTGTTTGATAAAACATATTAAGCATTGAATTAAAAAAATAATAATTTCGTGTTCAAATTGAATAAAAAATTCAATCATTCTCAATTAGGCACAAAAACTTATAGCATAATGTATTTAAATTTAAAAAAATTCTAAACATAAGCACAAAAGCCTAAATATTTGTTGCTAATTTCTTTTTTTTTTATTATACTTGATGTTGACAAATTTTCATCTTTTGAAAAGTGCATGATTGTTTAAACTCATAAAAAAACATCTCGCTCTACGTATATGCGTATACCACTGAGTCATTAACACTTTTCAAGGCAAGGTTGGGGTGCGATGAAACCCGGCCCAACCTTTTGCCATCCCTGCTCATGATAGAAGTCGGAAAACATCCACAAGGGATATTACTTCCACATTGTTACTGTTTCGCAACAAATAGTATGTTGAGAAATATTTTGATTGAGAGTTTTGTGAAGAATATTTTGAGATATTTTTTAGATAGTGTTTCGATGGATTTTTGTAAAAAGTAATAATTAGAGAGAGATATAATAATTGGAGAGAGATAGAAACAGAAATAAAAATAATGATTGGAGAGAGGAGTATGAGTAGAGAGAGAAGTATGATTAATGATTGGAGAGATAAGAGATGGCGAAAAAATATTTTTGAAAATGTGAAGTGAACACAGTGATTGTTGTTATAGGGATATTAACCACAATTCATTACAATTGGGTTGGGTTCGGGGTTAGGTTAGGTTGAATTTGATTAGACTCGTATTCAACCTGTATATTATTGACCTATATTTAACTCATAACCAATTCCAACCGTCTAAACTCAACCTAACCCACCAATTTGCAACATCTATATATTATTCCATCCCTAGGCATCTGCAACCCACCTCCAAACCTCCAAAATAGAGGGTGGATGTGACATATTAAGGAGAGATTGTGTAATATACCACATCTTTTACTTTTACTTTGTGTATTTTATGAGAGAATATAGAATAGATCCACCGTCCTTTTTCTTCCAAAATGGAGGAAGAGCAAATATGGTCCTTAATATTTGGAGACCCTTGGATGCTCTTCTTTCATTTTGGAGAAAAAAGTATGATGGGTCTCTCACAAACAAAGGTAGTTTACTTGAGTGGAATACAAGTACTTCAGTAGTTACATCAAAGTCCAATACCAAAAAACTACATATATATTTATTTTTAAAAAAAATTATATATAAAAAAATCTCACGGTCCGGATCAGTTAATCCACGGTTTCAAAATCAAAATCCGTGTTCGGACCGCGAGTCACGGTTTTTTATTTTTTGAATCTGTGTCCGGACCATTAATCCACGGTTAAAATCCAAAACGTGCGGATCGGTTCGGTCCGGATCGAATTCACGGTTCACCGATTTTTTTTAGCAGCCCTAACTTTTTTAAAGAGTTTCCGATCACAATGACTAAAAGCGCTGTGAGACACATTAAGTTCAAACAGCAGTCAAATTGTGTCTGGTAAGGCATATTCAGAACTTGTACCAAAATGCTTTAAGCTTCTAAATCCTACACCATCCATGAACTAAAGGGCCTATCTACATGCATCCACAATTCCACACCAAAAATTACTGCCACAATACTGGCGACATTCTCGCTCTTCGCTTCTTTAGTGCATTTAAAACCTAACATCTGCTTCTTATCCTTATTCCCTGCTGGATATTCTAAAGGTTGATTCATCCAAAGGTAACATTTAGTTTCCTCCATTAAACTTTGGATCACATGCATAATCCATAACACACCAATTGCAAGCAGTCCTCTTTTTTTTTTTTTCTTTTTAATCTGGTTCACTTTTCAATTTGATGAAATGGAACCAAACAATGGACCCTACCACCCTTTCCAGCATTAGATTTGGTGTCCTTGTGTCGTTCCTTATTTAACATTAGACTCATCCACATCTATTAGTATTATTATTGTTGTTATAATTATTATTATTATCATTATTATTATGACAAAGGGAACACCCATTTTGGTATGAATGTGAATTTTGAGGCTGGCTCACATTTTAATTTCCTCAACAACCGCTTTAACTGCCTAAGAAAACTATCATCCTAATTTTATTCTCCCTCTTTCCTAGGGCTGCTCAAAAAAACCGGTGAACCATGAATCCGGTCCGGACCGAACCGATCCGTACCTTTTGGATTTTAACCGTGGATTAATGGTCCGGACACGGATTCAAAAAATAAAAAACCGTGACTTTTGGATTGGACACGGATTTTGATTTTGAAACCGTGGATTAACCGATCCGGACCGTGAGATTTTTATTATATATAATTTTTTAAATATATATATAATTTTATCATTTTTATAATTATAGTTATATAGATATTGTTAATTTAGCAGACTTACGGTTTGGTTGTACTGTTGTAGGAGTTATGGTGCTAATATTGTTATCTCTATAAAATCTAGGGGGTAAAGTGTTATAAGTGCTACTACATATACTCTCTGTTTGTGAGTGAACCGGAAGTAACTATCTGCTATTGTCTTTGTGAGTGAACCGGAAGTAACTATCTACTATCCTTTGTGGTAATATAAGTTTGTGTCTTTGTTTGTTCAGTTATATAACTATCTGCCTTACTGCCTTTGTTGTTTTTTATTGGGATTTCCAACTTTGAACTTTCTATTTAGTGCATTTGCTACTTGCTAGTGCCTTATTGCCTTTGTTTGTTATTTTTTCCGAATAAGTTGAAAATCCGCGGATTAATCCGGAACCAATCCGTGACTCGCGGTTCGGATTGGAACCGAACTGTGAGACTTTTGGATCGGACACGGATTGTATTTTCAAAAAACCGTGACTCGCGGATTAGGATTGGATTCATGCCAATCCGGACTGATCCGGACCGTGAGCACCCCTACTCTTTCCTACTTTTACATCTGAGATTTCATTTGAGATTAATTTCAATTGACGATTTCCCTCTTTTGCTCTTTTATGTAATGCGCTTCGCATGTGCTTTG
Source organism: Vaccinium vitis-idaea (assembly GCA_963854785.1). Taxonomy (NCBI): domain Eukaryota; kingdom Viridiplantae; phylum Streptophyta; class Magnoliopsida; order Ericales; family Ericaceae; genus Vaccinium; species Vaccinium vitis-idaea. The sequence goes on along the minus strand of OY978224.1, from coordinate 22,398,018 downwards.
GTGTCTAGTGTATACACATATACACATATCGAGGGAATTGGTAGTTGTACCAAATCTCTAGACAGAAAAAATCATAGTGGGTTGAAGAGAGTAGCAACAACAAATCATGAATTCCTTTTTTTTATTATTACTATATAAGTAACAACAAAACATGAATTTGTAATACCATACTACTATGTTGATTAACTGTATTTTGAAACACAAATAAATCATTGGCTTATAAAATTCTCTATCGAGCCCTGAAAAAGATTCAACAGGAACAAATCCGCTATTCCTTTTATTATTATTATCCAAACCGAAGGGCTAATAAAAGAGAAGGTTTCAATTTGAGGTTGTTTGGTCAATTGCCAATTTATGCCCATTTTGCCCTTCAATTCGAAATAGTGCCCTCTTGTTTTGTTGTAATTTAGATGGTATTCGGTGTCTATTTGTGTCTTTTTACGTGTGTTGTTGTAGAGTATATTTTGCATGCCTTGTGTTGTTTTGCGTTGCTGGAGGAAACATTTTCCGAAAATTAAGTTTCGTCAGGTGAAGCGTTGGGTTTTGGGCTATCCACAGTGATCAGATGTGGAGAGGTTCCAGAGGATTCAATGTATATCTATCATTAACCTGCAACGGATGGACTGGTCAACAAAAGGGAGATCCTGGGCCACGCAAATATTATATTGTTTCCATGCCTTTATTGAAACGGTATTAAGGGAGGGTTTGCATTTGTACTTTCATTTTCCGGTGCTATTTCGAGAGTGGGCTTTGGAGTAGGTTTCCATTTGCTTGTGATTTCAGTATCTACGAATCTTTGGTAAGTTTTCTCGCTCCTTCTTTTGTTTAGAGAAGTCCTCGACTTTCATTTTCTTCCGTTACTGAACATTTGCCCTTTGGATTTGCATGTATTTCATTTTGTTTGCATGTAGCCAATCTAATTGTAAAATCGAGTAGAAGAGGGTACCAGAACTAATTTAGCAATTTGGAGATTTATGTCTTATATCTGAACTTTGATTCGCCAAAAGATTTTTATCTATTTATAGTTTTATATGGTTTACAGTTTACGTGTAAAAAATTAAAAAGTTTTATTATTTAGATTTTGATTTATTGCAACCCTTGACATGTATATATGTGGAATATACTTCTTGAGTTCCACAGCTTGATTGTCTTCCGTTACTGAACATTTCCCCTTTGTATTTGCTTTGGGTTTGCATGTATTTAATTTTCCTTGCATGTACCCTTTCGAACTGTAAAATCCAGTAGAATAGGGCTGTCGAATCTAATTTACCAATTTGGGCACTTATGTCTTATATCTGAACTTTGATTCAACAAAAGATCTTTATCTATTTACAGTTTTATACAGTTTGCCTGTAAAAAATCATAAAGTTTTATTATTTAGATTTCGATTTATTGCAAGCCTTCAGATGTATCTGACTTATGCTGAAGATAAAGGAATCAATGGTTCAATGTTTTATGTTATTATGTCTCCTGTCATCATCTAAAAAGAAGAAACTAAGAATTTAGGTAGTAGTCATTAAGCTTGAACCAAAAAAGGTAGACAAGAGCAAAACTGATACAAGTAACTTGTCAATTGTCAAAGTGCAGGCTTAAAGATATTGCAGATTATATCTTTCTCTTCCTATATGTATGTGTGTGTTTGTTTCTATGTCAGATGCTTCATGTTTTGAGACTATAACATAGGATTATACATGTACATACAAAAAATAGTTTAATCAATTATAGCTTAATGCTTATACCAAATGATAAATGCTTGAAGCAAGGTATGTTTCTATCTCTGTGGTTTTCTGTTTGAGCATACTAATGTACATTTGTGGATGTACATACAAAAAATAGTCTAATGAATTATAGCATACTGCTTTTTGCATATAATAAATATGTCCAACAACCTCTGGTAATATTTGATGCCCTTTTTGGTAACTGAGATAATTTCCCTGTGCATGTTATCAATAGAAATAAAATGTAGCCCACAAAAGTAATCTAAATTTTTGTGCACAAGAAATGAACCAGGGCATAGAAAGAATCAATATACCATATCATTGGTTATTAAGGGTTGTCAATGGTTGATGAACTTCAACAAATAATACTCAACATTATTATATGTCATCTGGATTGTGTTCACATGTTGATATATATATTTTTATCCCTAAAAAAATGTCATTGTTTGTAGGCAATTTCATCATGGCATTACGTCGTCCATTTGTGTCTTTTAATTTTGAGCACTATCCACGTCATCTAACATGGCATGGAGCTTTCTACTATGTAATCACTCCTGGTGGACTACGAGAAAATATTGGTAGGTCAATTGATCGAGGAACATGCCATCTCGTATATAGGTGAGACTACAACTTTGTGCGCAGTTACAGTGAACGGTTGCCATTGGGTGATGTTGATGAATGGGATCTGAATAGTGATTTCATTAAATGGATTGAATCTGTGATGTACTATTCGTTTGTCCTCCCTCACTAGCACTGCAGGTATTATATATTTCTTATATCATATACTACAGATTTTAATCAATTTGCAAATAGTTCTACCATGTTATTATTTGCTTATTTTCATTAGTCCTTTCTTTTTATGATACCAATTCTGGCTTTCTTAATCAGGAGTACCACAGTGCTAGTTTTTACAACGAATCTCTTCATTGCATGCACCTCAGGTCATAAACTAAATTTATTGAATCACCTTATATAGGTCTTGAATATTTATTCTAATGTTAAAATGTTACTTGATCATATATGAATTCTTTATATAATGTTAAAATCTTATGTGCTCATATAGGACTTGCCACTAGGTCTCCAAGGATTCTTCCCACAGGAAAATGTGAGCAATTGGATTGTGATAAGGCATGGTAACAGAGTTTGGCCAATCTTAGTGGTTGGTCGGTTGATGTTCAATGATAGGTGGGATGAATTTTGCAACTTCCATGGTCTGAGAATTGGTTGTCGGGTAGTCTTTGCTTGTGAGCGCAGATGGGTGTTCAATACTTTTCTGTTTGATGAGAACGGAAAAGAAATGACATATGATTGGACTCATCCTACTGAGCCTTTTCAGCAGTTACACCCTGTCCCGGGTGCTATCTTATAGCAATTTGTGATTATGTTAACTGCATTCTTATCACAGCTATTTGTAAAACTAACATTTTGTGCATTTAATTATTTTCAATTTCATTAGATCATTTGCACACAGCTTGCAGTTTGCCATCAGTCTTTGAGAATGAAGCATCAGCATACAGATTCCTGTGTGAATATACAACAGATGATGCATTTCAGCAGGTAAATATGAGTTATTTTGAGAAAATTAATTTGCTGTGCAATTTCATATCTTTAATTTAATGGTAATTTATCATTCTTATACCCTACATAAGAAATTATATTCTGATTGATATCTATGTATTTGCTCTTTAGGTGTTTACATGCTCCTTTAAGGACTATATCCAGAAAGTAAATGTGGAAGCACTTGTCTTCAAAGCTGCAAACAAGACTTGGACTCTTCAAGTTATGGATGATGGACAACTGAATGCTGCAGCTTTTTCCAATTTCTGCACAGACCTTTTCTACAGACCTTTTTCTGCAGCCGTTCGATTTCCTCCTGGTTGGAGTGTGCTTTGATGAAACTATTCGCATCGTCATTTTCCGATCGAATGATGGGTCAGAAAAGATCGTGGCTGATTGGGAATTTGATCAGGTTTGATAAGCAAGAACTTTTGACTTGCTTAATCATGTTATAAATATCATGGAGTCAAATATGCATGACTCATTTTGGTGGGATTTGGCTAAGGCAACTTTGTTTTGTAATATTAAGATCGTGAATTCTCTGGTGGACTTAGATATAAAACTTGATATGTAATTATTAGGTGGATATTTGTAAGGCTTTTGTATGGATGGTCTATGTATATGGTCTATTAACTTGGTAAGGATTTCCCAATCTGCGTTGGGAAATCTCAGTAGCATATGAATGACAGACAAAATGGTAGTTTGTTTTGTGTATAAACAGTTATGACTTTTCGAACAAGTTATTGTTGTTCATATCAATGGTCTTGTGGACGCTCGCTTCGCGGGCGGCCCACGCGTTTCAGGTGTGTTTGTGAAAAAGGGCGATCCAGGAAAAAGGAAAAATTTAGAGTCGCCACCCGGGGTTTAATTTCTAGAAAATGTTAGGTACCCGAGAAACCGTTTAGAAAATGATGACTCTTGTGCCGCTGAAAAAAGGGTTTGATCTGCGAAAAATAGAGATTTGGGTTCGGGAGCCAGGTTACCCGCGGGGAAGGTTTTGTTAGAAAAATGCACCCCGCGTGCCCAGAATTTTCCGGTCTTTACTAAATCTTTGTGGGATTTTTATTGAAAACTTTATTTCACATAAACAATATATCAAGCAATATCAGCTTTAAAAGAAATAAATAACGATCACAAATCAAATAACACGCAATCAAGTAGATAAATGCGAGAGAATTAACTAAGAGGGGGGTGTAAATGCAAGAACATGAAGTAAAAGGGGTCAAGTGCAATATACCCCACTGGTTTTCCCCAAAAACAGAGCGTCGGATTTCGAAAAACAGAGCATTTACCAGTAACACCGTACGGTGTCGAAATGTACACCGCACGGTGCCACAAGGATGCCGTACGGCGTCTCTGTGCAATGTATTTTCGAAAAAAATTCCATTTTTATCCGATTGGAACCAACTTTTGTTTTTGTGTAAAAACCAAGTTATTTATTGATAAAAGTGGGTTTGGAAAATGGTTTTGATTAAAGAATGTACCTCATTTTGAGGACGGCATCTCGCGACAATGAACGATGTCATGCGACACTCATCTGAGAGGCTTGAGCTTTTGTTGAAATGTCTCCTTTTCGACCCGAGGAAGAGCTACAGAACTCTCCTCAAGCCTGACAGAGACTCCCCTCAGAAGATTATCGCGATTTCGAACACGGATGTTGTACCTTGGATTTGCTCGGCTATGATCAGAGTATTCGAATAGGATCGGTTTTGAGGCTCAGAATGATGGTTGTAAGGTTATATGATTTGAATTTGAGGATGGTTTTGACAGCGTAACAAGGGACGAGAAGTTTTGTTTTTCTGAGAGTAATTTTTCTGAGAATTCGTGTCTCGTCCTCGGCCTTCCCTTCTCACGGCTTTATATAGACGGAGTTCTGAACGATTTCATCATTTTGGGGATAACCGGACGCCAGTGAATAACATCATTTGTCGAATCTCATCATTTCAACGAATATCATCATCGCTCTGAGCTGCTGAGCAATCGCGGGAATCCTGTTGATGGGACAAGGGTGTCGTACGGCGTCAAGGGTATGCCGTACGGTGCACATGGTAACACCGCACGGTGCAAGTGGATTTTCAAGCCGTACGGTTCTGGGTTTTGGACCGTACGGTTCAGGTGGTTTTTTTGGTTTTTGGCTTGTTTGATCCATCCGACTCAAGGAACTGTTCCGAGGTACATTTTGCGCGTTCTTCTTTTACATCATCGGGGATGCACAAGTCATCAAAATTGGGGTGTCTACAGGTCTCTAATCTATGCATATGTAAGATACATCTAATTTTTTCTGAATATCATGTTATATAATAGAAGATCTTATTAAACAAATTGATATGAGTACTTGATCTAGAACTCTATCAAATTCATGCTTGTTTGTTAAGTACTGTAAAAAACATGTCTATGTCGTAGACCATATTCGTTTGTACAAAAACAGATCAAAAATTGTTTTGCTTATTGTATTTTTATGTCATGAACAATGTCAATTGCTCATGATTCTGGCAATAATTAGATGAACAAAAATTATCAAAAATTATTATGGAAACAGCAAAACGAACAAATTTGAAAACAATATTTGAATAAGGGATTAAATCATTTATGGAAACCTTTTGGTTACAGGAAATCGTATGCATATAAGCTTATATTTTCCCATTGCATTAGTTTGCTTCCTAAGTATATTTATGCTCAGTATTTTCCACCAAATTAATTCTCTTACTAATAATAGTTATGCTTTATTAAAAAGCAACACATTCATGCATTACTTCATTCTTATTTTTCGCAGGTTTCATTAGAGAACCTACATCAAATTCAATCAAATGCTTGCAGATTATAATTGCTAAGTGAAAAACATCGCATTGAGGCAAGTGATATTGCTTCGATTAAGAAAATCTTAACATTTTGCACTTGTTTCAACTAAATTATATACTCAATTTTTAGCATATTTTATATATAAGATAAAAAAAACATTTGTATATCTTTAAATTGCTTATTCTATTTGCAGCAGCAAAATAAAATTCTTCATATCTTTAGTTAATAAACTAATGCATCAATAATATAAATATATATATACACACACATAAACATATATATTTACAACTTATATATGTATCTGTATGTCTACATTTATTTGCAATCATAATTTTGAATACTCCAAATATTTAAGTCTACATATTATTATATGCAATTCTAATCGGTTAATATAATTAATTGAAAATTCCATTGGCAAAATGAATTTCTTAATATCTTCACTACTAAAAATATCATTCTTTCTATCAAAAAACACAGCTAGAATTTATACTCTCTTCGTTCATTTCTAAATAATTCATGTAATCATATTTCCAGTTTCAAAGCTTTAAAAATATATTCTTCTCCATGGCTTTTTAATTTGTTTAGTGTCAAATTAAAGTACCCAATCAATACTTTAATCCAGCCAACGCCAACCAAAAAAAAAATTATACTAATATATATATATATATATATATATATATATATATATATATATATATATTCGCATGTTTATAAAAAAAACATACATTCCTCAAGTATGTAACCCAAAAATAATTTAGCAAAATAAGATTTTAAGTTTTCATCTGTTAGCACCTAGAAATAACAAAACAACTAGATTTATTTTATATATGATTGTAAAATCATATAATATCAATAATCTATTTATTTCTTAACATAATCTCCAGAAATTCATTTTATTCGAGAAATACTTTTGTATAAGTTAATACTAAATAAAATCAATACATGTTATACACAAACGCACATATATAAATGTATTTACACACATACATACATGTACACGCCCACCCACATATAGATGAATGCATATACATTCTTATTTAATATAACATATTGATTTTGTGAAAAAATAAAAAATAATATACTTTACCATAAAATCAAATATCTCGCATTTTACAATCCTAAAAAATATACCATCTAAAATTACCTTCTATTACAATCACCAAACATGTCCTTAAAAAATCTATTTTTGATAGTCATTTATCCCTAAATTACGCGGAAGCCAATGCTCTAAAATAAAGTTATATCTTTTCCTTTGCATAAAACAAACTATCCAAAAATCTTTTCCTTCTCCAGGAATCAAAATCAGTACAGCTAATAGTCTATCTCATAGAGATATTTTTGTTATTTTACTATTATTATATATCTCTTAATAATAATAATAATAATAATAATAATAATAATAATATTACAGACTAATTGCTGAGCAAAAAAACAAGAAGAAAGAAATAGAAATTGATATATATTAGGCTTAGTTACAAAGACTTACATACGTTGCCTACTCACAGAAAGCTTCTTTTTCTATCATCAAAACACAGAAACACAAGATGCAAGAACTTTGATCTTGAATTGTCCATTCCCATGAACACTGCTACTGGTCCTGCCTGATCAAGTGCAAGCTTTTAGCTTCTATAATTCAACTTCGCTCTAAGGTACTGTTTCTGATTTCCCACTACATACTTTAACTTAAAATACATATTTGTAAACAGAGAAAATTCACCATCTTTGTTTTGCACATGCTATTCCTATTTCTGTTATTTACACATGTTTGTTGCATCTTGAACTTATTTGAGTATTACCTATGGTTTATGCTTACATTATAGAAACAATACTTACCATTATTACATATAACTTTACAACAAAACTAAAATAGCTTAGAAAATCATCCTCTTTCTGTTAAACAAAATACTTGAAATTTCCCACAAAAACCTTATTCACTTCCAGAGCAGAGATGACAGAACGGAAGAGATACCGTACTCCATATTCCTAGCTACTAGATCTTGAAAAGGAAGCAATGAATGAGAGGAGAAAAATCCTAGCTGCAGAAAAAAGAGGGAAAAAACAACAGCTTTTTCCAGTTCCACTACATGAAGAAACTGAAAGGCAAAGATCTTCATCAGCTGGCATCAGTATACCTGCCAAAAACACAACTTGTTCAGATTCTACTTCAGATTTAGATGAAGATTTATGTATGATACTTACCCTTGTATTAGTTATTACTGAAACTAGGAAAAACCTTCACCAATTATATTTTAATATATTGTGATATTTTATATAGGTATGCTCTATGATGTCAATATTGGTAAGCTTAATTACCTTACGACTTCCATATTAGATCTAATGACTTCAAACGAAATATCACATATTCTCTGCATTATTTAGGTCTAGCATTGGATACCTTTACACTTGTTTCAGTTGTCTGTGAACATCCTATACCACCAGCACCACATAGATTGCCTATTGTGAATTCATGCTTACTTTGTGGAGCCAAGAGATTCCCATATGAACCACCAAACTTTTGTTGTGCTAAAGGTGATATATCACTTTACCCTACCACTATGCCAAATGAACTATGCCAATTATATTCAGGCTCAACTCCCGAATCAATCCACTTTCGCAAATTTATCAAGCCATACAATGATATTTTTGCTTTTACCTCAATGGGTGTTGTTCTTGATAAAGATTATGCAAAGCTCTTCAATGGAATTTATACATTTAGAGTTCAAGGTCAAATTTACCATTATATGAATAGCCTATGTCCTGAACAACGAAAACCATCATATCTGCAGCTCTATTACTATGATACTGAGCATGAGGCTGCCAATAGAAAATCTACTAAGAGCAAATTGGAGATTCCAATCATTGATCGCCTCATTAATATCCTAGAACCAAACCCCTATTCCAGATTTTTTAGGAGCTTAAGAGATATTGACGACATAGATAGATGCCAAATTAGATTGAAGACAGACCCAAAGATCCAAGATACAAGAACAGCACCACCTGTGGTAAACCAAGTTGGAGCAATTTGGGCTGAAAATCTGGATGCAAATGATCCAAGGGAAAGAGAAATAGTTCAAACGCATGATGGTCATAGCCAAAGAATCAGATATTACTATGGGTTATTTGATTCACTTCAATATCCTCTCTTATTCCCTCGCGGTGAACCAGGTTGGCATGAGGGTATCATCAAAAGGAAAAGAATTAAAAAGTTTAAACCATGTGTTGGACAAGGAAAAATTTTGCTTGCTCACTCAAGTACAGCACATGAGTTGATAACAACAAAGGCAGTAGGTAAGATAATTACAATCTATAGTCACTGCGCCTATATTTTAAGTATCTTCGATTCAATAAGTCTAAGACTCTATCATCATCTACAGTCTGTGAAGAAAATGCTGACAAAGGTAATACCGTATCAGCTCAAGAATTTTATGCATATCGATTCCAGATTCGAGAATCAACAAATGCAATCCTACTACAATCAGGACGACTTCTGCAACAATTTGTCGTTGATATGTATGTGAAAATAGAAACTTCAAGGTTAGATTATTTAGGCAAAACCAAAACCTCATAAGAGCAGATCTATATCAAGGTATTATAGACAGTGTAAACCAAGGTGAAATAGAAGGTTCACGAATTGGCAAGAGAATTGTGCTTCCTGGTTCTTTTATTGGAGGTCCAAGAGATATGCACAAATGCTACATGGATGCAATGGCATTAGTTGAGCATTATGGAAAACCTGATTTGTTCTTAACTATGACATGCAATCCAAATTGGGCAGAAATCAAAGCAGAATTAAAAGTTCATGAGGAAGCTCATAATAGACCTGACTTGCTAGCATGCATTTTCCATAGTAAATTTGAATACTTGAGGAATGAGGTCATCAAGAAAGCTTTATTTGGACCAGTGGCAGCATATACTTTTGTGATTGAATTCCAATAGCGAGGCCTACCTCATGTCCATATGCTGATTATTCTAAAAAGGGCTTACAAGTTAAATACTTCCGAAAATTTTGATGCTTTTATATCAGCTGAGTTATCAAATAGAGCACAAGAACCACACTTATATGCTATGGTCTTAAAACACATGATGCATGGGCCATGTGGTATATTGAATGCAACAAATGCATGCATGTGAGATGGAAAATGCAAAGACCACTATCCAAGAGATTATTGTGAGCAAACATTAATTAGCACAGATGGATATCCACAATATCGGAGACGGCCAAATGATGAGGATGTAAGTGTGTCAGGACAAATGTTGAACAATAAATGGGTTGTCCCACATAATCCATATCTACTAGCCTTATTAGATTGCCATATAAATGTAGAAGTTTGTTCAACAATTAAGGTTGTTAAATATCTCTACAAATACATATACAAAGGACATGATCAAATCATGTACCGATTGGTTAGTGCAAGTGCAAAGGAAGATATAGATGAAATTGAACAATTCCAAGCCGCAAGATGGATATCACCACCAGAGGCAATATGGCGTATATTCAAATTTCCATTGCATGAGATACATCCAGCCGTGCAAAGTTTGCAATTGCATCTTCAAGATTGCCAAATGATAAATTTCAAAGGTCAAACAAACCTTAGTTCAACAGCTAACAATGCTTACTATCAAAGGACAATGCTCACTCAATTCTTTTGGATGAATGAGCATAATCAATTGGCTAAATCTTTGAAACTATTGTACAAAGATTTTCCCCAAGCATTTGTTTGGCTATCACAGTCAAGAATTTGGAAAGAGCGCCAACAACAAGAAGTCATTGGGCGAATTATCACAGCTAATCCTACCGAAGGAGAGAGATATTATCTAAGGTTATTACTATCCCACATTCATGGACCCACATCATACACTCATATGAGAACAATCAATGATGAACCATTCTCCTCTTTTAGAGATGCTGCTATGGCACATGGTTTACTTGAGGATGACCAAAGCAATGAAAAATGCCTACAGGAAGCAGCAGCCTACCGAATGTCTATATCATTGCGCCAGCTATTTTGCATAATTCTAGCTTATTGTGCCCCAAATAACCCAACTCAACTTTTCTGTCAATTTGAAGAAGATATGACTCAAGATTACGTGTTTAGACAAAAGTTAACACAAGAAGCTGCACGCCAAGCCTTGTTACAAGCACTGAATTCAGAACTTGAATCAATTGGCAAAAACTTGAGTAATTTCGAATTGGATCGCCTCCTAACATCGAAGCCAGATACAACTACAATTTTGAAAGAGATAAGAGGATGAAATAAGTGTAGAGATCTCAGAATCAGATCTTCAAAGTGTAGCCTTACTAAACCACGAACAACAACAAGCATTTGAAGAGATTCTAGACGCCGTCTTCAATAAAAAAGCCAAAAGTTTCTTCATAGATGGTCCAAGAGGCACATGAAAAACATTCCTTTACCGCGCCTTATTAGTAACCGTCAGATCACAACAAAAAATTGCATTGGCAACAGCAAGTTCTGGAGTAGCTGCCTCGATATTGCCTAATGGACGAACAGCTCATTCGCGCTTCAAAATCCCAATTGATAGCAAAGGTAAATTATATTGCAATGTCAAAAAACAATCTGGGTTAGCTACATTGCTAAGACAAGCTACTCTCATAATTTGGGACGAAGCATCAATGGCCAAAAAAGAAAGGGTTATATACCTGGACACCCCCTGTAAGTATTCGTTTTCCACCAAACATCCCCTGCAAGAAAAAAACCTACGATGACACCCCCTCTATCTTCCAAACTTTACCGCAAGACCCCTTCTGTCACGCTTTTGTCTAAAATCGTCTAGAACTATCAGTTTTTTTAATGATCCAAACCGTTCAATCTGTGTAAAACATGCTTTCAAGTGTACCCGTGGAGAAATCGGCTCAAAATATGATCGGGAAGTGCTTGATCCAAACAATTGTTCATGTATGAAAAATTGTTTGGATCAAGCACTTCCCGATCATATTTTGAGCCGATATCTTACGAGTACCCTTAAAACCATGTTTTAAACAACTTGAATGGGTTGGATCATCAAAACATGACCCGGAACTTTGAGATTCGAGACGGAAGGGTAACGGAAGGGGTCTTGGGGTAAAGTTTGAAAGATAGAGGGGGTGTCGTCGTAGGTTTTTTTCTTGCAGGGGGTGTATGGTAGAAAACGTATACCTACATGGGGTGTCCAGGTCATTAACCCAAAAAGAAAGTATTGAAGCATTAGACGATCTTTTAAGAGATCTAACTGAAAAAGATGAGCTATTTGGAGGAAAAGTCATAGTTTTAGGTGGCGATTTTCGTCAGGTACTTCCAGTCGTACCAAAAGCAACAAAAGAGAAATGTATGAATGCAAGCTTAGTTCGATCATACATATGGCCTCTCCTTATTAAGAAAGGTTGAAAATCAATATGCGAGCAAGAAAATCAATATTCGATCATACATATGGCCTCTCCTGCGCATTGGTAATGGTTTGGAGAAAAAAAATGCTGATGGTAATATCACATTCCCAAGCTCTTTAGTTATACAACCAACAGCAACAGAACCTTCATTAGATGACCTCATTAACTTCGTCTTTCCTTGTATCCAAAATTATGAGTCTGATCCATCAATGCTAACATCATCAGCAATTTTGACTCCTAAGAATGATGCAGTTGATGAGATCAATGATAGAATGCTATCGAAATTCCCTGGCAAAGAACATATCTATCTCAGCTATGATCAAACAGCTGACTTTGCTCAACAAGGCATGTACATTGATTTCCTCAATTCCATTTCACCCCAAGGAATGCCTCCTCATCGTTTAGTTTTTTAAAAAATGCGCCGATCCTATTGCTCCGCAACATCAACCCATCGAAGGGACTATGCAATGGAACTAGATTGATATGCAGAGAATTCAATACAAATGTTATGAAGGCTGAGATAACAGTAGGTGAAAGAAAAAGCAGCATTGTTTTCATACCAAGGATCCCATTGCAACCAAATAATGCTGAACAATATCCAGTTCAATTCACTAAGCGACAATTCCCAGTGCGAATATGTTTTGCAATGACAATTAATAAAGCTCAAGGACAAACTCTCGATAGAGTTGGTATTTACTTACCGCAACCTGCTTTCTCCCATGGTCAAATCTATGTAGGCATGTTACGTGCAACGATAGCAACAAATATACGAGTCCAGCTACTGCCCTCAGCCAATAGACCACTGTCTTTGCATGAAACCAAAACCATTGTTTATACTGAACTTTTAGCTGAGGCCCAATGTCAATAACATTACTCAATAATCTATACATCTATACTTTAAACCAATAATACTTATGCACAAATTTTATACCAGCTATATATTTAAAAAAAAAAAAAACAAATTCCACACCTTTGTGCTATTTTTTAGAACCATGTCATTGGATAATTTATTAGATATATAGTCCCTACATATTATTCTTTCAATTGAGCAGCATTAATAAGAGTACAATCATTTCTTTTAACATATGCTTGCACACAAGCTCAGGTAATATCCCAAACTAAATACTCCAATTCCCATGCATAATCTATAAGTAGACATTTTTTGGCACACAACATATTCACATGCTATATCAAATAATAATACCTAACAACTTTACTTCTATTTGTATGATTGCAGCCATGGCTCCTACTCAAATCAAGCCCGGCATCAAGTCATACAGAACATTAGGAATGGTCATTGAAAAAGCCCTTCCTCACCTGCTTGGCAAAACAACCACGAAGTTCCAAAGGATTGTTCTCCAAAACTCCAAGGTAATCAATTACATTTACTTTTATATCACACATTACACTATATAATAGCTATTTATACAACATCGCGCAGGGAGAAAAAATATAGGTTGGCATCTATGCTTCAAACATTGACATTCTACAAAAGAATATGAAGCTCTACCATTGTTACTCGATAACAAATGCAACTGTTGCAACAATTCCCGAGTCATATCGCTACTTGGAAAATTCTTATCAACTAACACTCAGTGCAAATACTCCAATAGAAGAAATACAAATTGATGGTCTAACGATGAGGTCTCTGAAGTACAATTTCACGCCACTGTCTGATCTTGAACATGTGACAGAATATGGCCCAAACATAGGTAAGATTATGAATTTCCTGTAGCAATCAAATTCCATATTATATTCCTTTTTTCAAATATTTTACCTACCTTCTGACATTAACTCACAGATGTCTTGTTTGCTATTCTAGAAGTTGGCCCACGCTGCAAGCCTAAAAATTCATGGGTAGCAGATATCAAAATCATCGACCAAAGGTTTGCTGATTGCTTTACCCATCTTCATAACTATGAATTCACATGATTATCGTTTCTATTCATGCAGTTTGCGTCCAATAACTATGTCACTATGGGACCAATTCAGCGAAATTGAAGCTGATGCAATGGCCAATCTACCAGCCACATTCCCAATAGCAATTGGACTCGACCTCCGAATTGCATCTTACTATGGTCAACAACAATAAAACTCACAATAGATTATTACATACACTTCAATAAAATCACTGACTTTCAATTCTTGCAAGTATTGGACTTGGGACTCACAACAAGCAACTTTCATCTTCAATCCACCAACACCACAAGCTGCAGAACTACAAACATGGTACAACTTTTACTAAATTTCCACACATAATTAGACATACATACAATGACACATATATACTCAGGTGCTTAACAAATGCTAAAAAAATCAAGGCGTTGCCCCTACCTGGAACACCATAGGCACCAGCAATTACACTAGCACCAGATGAAATTGTGAACATCATTGACCTCCCACCTTCAGTTGATAAGGTATAGTACCAAATACAAATAAAATTTGTTCATATATTTTTATCAATATAGCTTATATTGACAACTGTGTCCTGCAGCCCGAATTGCGAAGTGTTAAAGCTGTGATCTGTGTTGCTGACCTCAATCAGAAATTTTACTACCTAGCTTGCTCCCTTTGCAACCAGTCAACAACTGCATCTGGTGACAACGAATTTTTCTGTAACTACTACAACCAACGATGTCACACCCAAAATGGGAAATGACCGGCCGTGAACCACAGGGCTAACTTATGGAACACGCGGGCTAACTTATGGAACACGCAGCCTACAAAAAATGCATAAATAAATAAACCAATGATTACTAAGAGACTATTCTTTATTTTTAAACAAAATCAAACCAAATTGTCTCAACAAAGCATGGGGCACACCATCCCATGAACCAAATGATAAAAATGATCACCAATAATAAAATGAATCCGATCTTTTACCAAAACGTTTAACCAAGTCCGGAAGCAAATAAATAAAATAACAAGACTAGAATGCACATCCTATGGAGGTCGACACAGTAACTCCCAAGATGTCGCCAGAGTCCTCACCTATCGACTTCATTTTCTTGAAAATGGTGTTGGAATAAATCCGTCAGCTGACAAGCTCAGTGAATGACAAGCATGTATAATAAATAAAGTTCTAAAACATGGATGAAATTAAATTACCATATCATCATATTTTGGCACTCACGATATAGGATAAAACACTAATAAATCTTAATAGCGATCACAAATGATATCCAATAACAATGGGGAACCACAACCAAATAGTACCATGGCCAACAAAATAATTATCTCAAGATTGGATCCAATATCGAACTTAGAGTCACCATGTCACACCCTCAAATTTAATAAACCAAATACCAATAAAATCCACGTAGGATAAATCGAAAGTTATACATTTCACCGTTGAAAGGTCAAAGTCAAAGTACACCGGGTTTCTACAAGAGGTACCCGTACCCATGCATAAGTAATGAATAGTTAAGAGTTATTACATAAACCAAGTTGTGTCAAAAGATTGAAGGGATTAAAGTTACAAGATCATCTCCCAAAATATATTAACGATAGAGAGGATAAAATAGCTTCATGTCAAATGAGCTTCATGATATGCATCCACATGCTAAGCATTCCAATCACGTGTCTTGCCGAGTACCTGAAAATGATAGGTTGAGCTCACTAGCCCAGTAGGAAACTTTTCTACCAACGCTAAGGGTATAAAAGATGAAACATGCACATGGAGATGTGATACACATGAATGAATAAGCTAAAATAGACCAAACTATGTCGACTTGATGAGAGAATATCCAATAGATGCCCCAAAGTTTGAATCAAACCCAAGTGTCTATAGATTTCCTCGTAAACGTTACGTGTCATGTCGTAGGTTCAATCCTTTCCAAAACATTGTCATTTTCATAAAACATTTCATTTTTCACATCTCCTCAAATAACCACTTATTTAAATAGGGAATGAATCCCTCTGCCAGATTTCGTGGGCTCCGAACACCCCTGCCGGATTTCGTGGGCTCCGCACACCCCTGCCGGATTTCGTGGGCTCCGAACACCCATGGCTAGGGACGCACCAAATGGTGGCCCTAGAGTAAGCAAATTATCCTTTTCAAAAGTTTATCAAACAATCAAGTGTTCAAAAACATCCATGTAATTCATTTAGTTCGAAAGCTCGTAGTGTGTCGGTTGTGGCAAAGTTAATATGTGTCCAAGAACGTGAGAGATCATAACAAAACATCATTCATACCACGTTAGGCTACCAAAGCTTAGATGTCGATTTGTGAAGCTTAGGAAAAACCAATAAAGGCCCGGCGCAAAGAAACATGAAAATAGAGTTATGAACCTCGAGAAAACCCGACACCTTGATAGGAAAAAGCACATTTCTCTCAAAATACAAGGGCTATGAATATGAGACCAATTGGGTTGAAAGTAGACTCATAGAGCTTTCCAACGGTTCAAGAATCACCTCAAACGGAGTTCGGACGAAGCCGGGGCGTGCCCGCAAAGTTGGGTCAAAATCTGCCTTAAGCAGTCGGGTATCGATACACAAGAAAAGCTGTATCGATACCGGGTCACTAAAATCTTTACAGAAACTCTGGTATTGATACCCATAAAAGGGGTATCGATACAAAGGCCATCTCGAGCAAAATTTTTAGATTTTCAGATTTTTCCAAAATGGAAGGGGTTTCAACCCAAGCCAAAAATTGAGGTTCCAAACAACAACTACTCATAGGAGAGGGATATATCAACATCTAATTCATGATTTTACCAACTAAACATGTAAAACCCAAACTCAATCAAAACCAAGCTCATTTCCATGGTGACAACAAGTTTAACAAGAAATTGGGAACAAGAACACCAACAATGCAATCATTCAACAAATATACACTTAGAGGAGGTAGAAGATTGTTCCCTACCTCAAGGAGTTGCTCCAAGTCAACCCAAAAACGAATTTCTAGATCCCCAATTAGAGCAATCCCGTTTTTGGTCCTCCCGGTGCGAAAAGATGGTACTCCGAGCTCCCAAACACGCGTAGATGATGACTCTTCGGTCAATTTGTGAAGAGGTTTGATGAGGAGGGAGTAATTTGAGCTCAAAGGAACAAAAATGGAGGAGAGAGGAGGAGGGGCTGATTTTTGGGAGAAGAAGAGAGTGATATTTTGGCTCAAAAATCAGCCACACACATATATATACACACCACTAATTGCATTAGCACCCCTAACATTCCAATGTGTTCCAAAGACACCCCAAATGCAATCACCAACTCATATTGACCCCATATCACACTATTTACATTTCCTCACATTTCCCCAACATTATTTCCGGAAAATTATTTAAAAACACGAGTCCTTACACACCTGGTGTTGGCAACCCGTGGTACTCTTCCCTAAGTCGATCCGGCGAAAAGACAGCCGTTGAGCAAAAGGGTCACCGGCCTAACCCGGGTCTCTTTCCTAATGGTCAGGGTCACCTATACAAAGGAATAATTTCCCTAGACTTCTAATAATAAAAGTTCCCAATAATATCCATAAAGTTCTCACCAAAAAGAGTATTTTTTTTCATCGTGTGCCAATTTAAAGAAGCAATTATAAATAATTCACTTTTCTAGTTATCAATTTTAAATCTTTTTCAACGAATAATTTAAGGGACACGGGAAAGTTTGAAAGTACGTAACATACTTAACCACTCACCTGGGTCCAAAAGCGATGCAACTCGAATACGCAAAAAAATAGACTAACCTGCACAGAATAAATTAAGAACCTGAAATAACTAACTAGTTGAAAAGTACGACATTGAATATGTAATTCTAGAAATGTCCTATTAAATTTACGTACCCAAAATGTGCCTAATCCTAAATTATCAACCACCATTAGCCGCCCAAAACTCCAAAATCCAAGCTTCAGTAATGAAATGCCTTAATTTCCCATCCAAGCAATACATATTATATATCCCAATGGAACAGTACCTCACCGAAAACCCCCTTTTGACATTCATAGCGCATGAATATTATATTAATCCCACTAATTAATATTAACCCGGATATGAACCCGGATATAAGACTACCCTAATTACATATCTTGGTCCCACCCCATTCTCCGCCGTTTGGATTGCAACTCTTCATCCCCGACTTGTTCACTGTTTGGAGTCGAAATCAGGCCTGGGGTGGATTTGTGAACGACTGGGGTACCCCCTGTTGTTGAGAAATCCGGGTGTATTTGTGGTTTTTTCAGTCAATTCTACCCCTGCAAATCCACCTTGTACACGTCGTTGGATCTGGGGGAATCAATAGGGTTTCGTTTTGTTCGAGAGAAGAGGAAAAAGAGAGAGAGTGAGGCCGTCGCCATTTTCAAACTGTGCGACTCCTTCGCTACTCATCTCGACTTCGTCTTCAACCTGTTGACTGAGGTATGATGCTTAACTCCATTGATAAGGTTGATTTGTGATATAGATCGATCGATTTGGCCCTTTTTCTGCAGTAAAATCGGGTTTCCATGGAAAATGGTGATTATTTTGACAAAATTATATGTTACAAGGTTTCTATTTCGATTTTGGGGGTCCTTGGTTTCAATGAATCTGGGTTTGTTACAAGCTTGAATATGTGCTTGAATTTGGGGTTTGCTGCCTCAATCTGTGATTCAATCTGGGTTTTGTAATGTCTGATATTGGTTGTGGGTTTTGTAGCCCTAACTTGTGAGATTGGTTGTGGATTTTGTAGCCCTAATTTATGAGATTGAATGTGGGTTTTGTAGTCCTAATTTCTGAGCATGAATCTGGGTTTCTATGTTAAAAGATTTAGGCCTAATGTCTGAGATTGAATGTGGTCGATTTTCCCTAATTTCTGAGACTCAATCTGCCATTGTTAGCTTGTTTGGTACTTATATTTTGCCCTAATTTTGCCATTGATGGTAGCCCTAGTTTGGGCCTAACTTTATGTATTTTCAGTTAATTAAATTTAGAGTATTTTGTTTGGCGTAATTTTCTATCATATTCAATAGACGCGATCATTTTTCAAAAAACAATTTTCCTAATGTTTACCAACCCCAAATAGTTAGTTAAATTAGTGTATTTTGTTCGTAGTTTGGTCTAATTTGTGCAACCTTTTCATTGAGGTATACAGATGGCAAGACTAACTAAACGTGAACGAAGGAAGAAGTTTAAGCGTAAGGTTGTGGTAGCAGCCATATGTTTCATGAGAGTAGTAAACACTACTCTCATGCTGTACATGTTAGTTATGGACTTGATTGCTTAACGTTTTCGACGAAGGCCTATTCGTATGGATCCTAATGTTTACCAACTCCAAATAGACGCACTGCATAGGGTAGTAGGTCATAGTGACAAAGATTGCCACAACCTATTAAGGGTAAATAGGCACACATTTATCAGGTTGGTATATTTATTAGAGGAAAGAGGCCTACAGAATTCGAGGAATGTCAATGTTGTTGAGAAGGTTGCTATCTTTTTGTGGATCCTTGCCCACCATAATAAGAATAGGCCTACGAAGTTCCAATTTTTGAGGTCTGGGGAAACAATTAGTAGGCATTTCAACGCTGTTCTGTTGGCCGTTTTGTGACTTCACAATTCATTGTGGCATCATCCCCAACCGGTTCCTGCTAATGAGCCCGATCCTAGGTGGAAGTGGTTTGAGGTAAGATAACATTCCTAATTACATTAATAACATATTATGCAAATATCTTAATTATTTGTTGGTACTAAAATTTGTGGGTGGTTTCCATAAACGGAATTGTCTAGGGGCTTTAGACGGGACGTTCATACCTGTCTTTCCCCCAACCGAGGACAAGGCACGGTATAGGTCAAGAAAGGGTGACTACGCGATAAATGTCTTAGGAGTTTGTAGTCGACGCCTACAATTCATATATGCCTTGTCCGGTTGGAAAGGATCCGCCACTGACTCGAGAGTCCTACGCAACGCCCTTGTCAGGCCTCATGGGTTGAAAATTCCACAGGGTACGTCAAAACATTCTATTAAACTACATGCCGGAACAATTTTGTGCAATATTTCTTACATAGGCCGTCAAATGATATTTGTAGGGCGTTATTACCTCGTCGATGCTGGCTACACTAATGGGCCGGGATTATTAGCACCGTATCGGGGTCAACGATACCACATTAACATTTGGAGGCAAGGACACATGCCCCAAAGCCGGGAAGAGTTCTTTAACATGAAGCACTCTGCGGCAAGAAATATTATAGAGAGTTTTTGGGGTATTGAAGATGCGATTTGACATATTGAGATCCTGCTCTTACTACCCCATTAGGACTCAATGCCGAATCGTCACTGCGTGTTGCCTTCTCCACAACCTTGTCAAACGAGAAATGATAGTGGATCCGGTTGAGCTCGAATACACGCAATGGGAGCAACAAAACTTGCATGTTATCCCACCGGATGAATACATTACGATCATCGAGCCTACCACCCAATGGACTGAAATGAGGGACACTTTGGCACAACAAATGTACGACCATTGGTTAGCTAATGGTCAGCAAGAGTAGCACACTCTTGTCTTTTAATCTCCTAGGATGTCGATGTTGAACAATGTTTTTCTAATATTTGAGTTGTTCCTTGCTTATTTATGTAATAACATATTGAATGATTTTGGTTATTTCACTATCTATTTGAAGTTGTATTGCTTTATATCATATGTGAGTTGTGTTGGGTTCAAATTGGAATTATGTTTGACTTGTTCCATAGCAAAGGCAATGGATAGTCAAGAACAATCGCAATCCAATCGATCAAAGAGTAAGAATAAGGGCAATGGGGAAAAACAAGCTCGTAGGCTTTGGACGGTTAAAGAAGAGGAAGCCTTACTAGCATGCATGCTAGAGGAGTTTGCCGATGGGTCCAAGTGGAGAGCCGAAAACGGCTTTAAGTCGGGCTTCTTTGTCGCCGTTGAGAAAGCCTTGCAAAAGATGATACCCGGGACTAATATAAAAGCTCAACCCAACATAGAGTCCAAAGTGAAAAATTGGAAGGACAAATATGGTGTACTAGCAGAC
This sequence comes from Vaccinium vitis-idaea, assembly GCA_963854785.1. Lineage (NCBI taxonomy): Eukaryota > Viridiplantae > Streptophyta > Magnoliopsida > Ericales > Ericaceae > Vaccinium > Vaccinium vitis-idaea. The sequence goes on along the minus strand of OY978224.1, from coordinate 22,376,599 downwards.
TTGTGTCGTATAAGTGGGTTTTCGTACAACCATGTCACACATACCGTCGAAGTGGATGATGAGAATGTGTGGGAGGAATATGAGAAGGTCAAATTCGAAAACCCATTTAAAGTTTTACTTACTCACATTGTTCTTGTAAACTATAATGTAAATGTATGCCTTCCAATTTGTACTTGCAGTTCCATCCCAAAGCAAAAGGGATGAACGGCAAGGCTTTCCCCATGTACGAGAGTTGGCAAATACTATTTGGGAAGGATAGGGCCACCGGTGAGTTGGCCGAGGATCCACCGGAGATTGAATCTCAGGATGTCGATGTTGATGACATAAGCATAAGCATTGGCACTAATGAGTGCTATACGCCAAGATTTGCAAATGGTGAGTTTGTGCATGTCACTCAAAATTTCTCCGACCTAGGTGGTGGTACGCAAGCTGGTAGCCTAAGCACTCCCACAAGCCATGCCAACACTCCCATGCAGCCAACAGTGGGTGGCAAGACTACGGGGACCAATCCCCCGGCGAAGAAGATGTCAAGAGTCGATGCAAAACAAGCGGCACTTAACGACATTATTGGGAGTTACATGGCTGAGAACAAAGAGGTGATGGGCCAGCTCATCCATGCTGTTGGGTTTGAGCAACGACTCGCAGATAAGAGAAATGGGGTCTTTCCTGAGCTACAAAAGCTTGCCATACCAATGGAGGATCAGTTTGCTGCCAACAACTTGATTTTGGCGACGGATGAAAGGGTTATTGAATTTTATAGCATACCAGAACAAATGAGGCAAGTATGGGTGGGGATGTTGTTGGCAGGGAAGCTCGTACAAAAAACGACGTAGGCTTGTCGTTTGGAACATAAACTTTATTTTGTGCCCATAGGGCATCACCGTATTTGTAATATATTTGTTAAACTATGTGTTTCGTTTTAGATTATTGAATGGCAGGTCAAGAGTCGTATTGGGCATGTCAAGATTATTGAATAGCATTGTTAAATTTTCATACGGAGAGTTTCCGGGTGAGAGAGATGCAATCGGCTCAAACAAAGTGACGGTGGTTCAACATCTCGAAGTGACAGAACAATTTCCTTTCTTGTAATTTTCTTGTTAGGTTTTGTATGTTGTATTCTGTTAGCACTATTTGTCGATTCAGAATGATGTATTACGTTCAACATTATGTAAATTTAACTATTAAACGAAATGTAGACTTTATTTCTAAGACAAACATAAATTATGATTTAAATATGAGCAATTACTTGAAATACAATACAATACTAGAACACAAAGACACGGTTAAAATTAAAAGCAGACTCAGAAATTATGTTTAGTTCTTCACATAGCCGACCACTTCAATCTTCATCGGGGCAACCCTTTTGGAATGTGACGCAATAGTTCCATCGACTTTAATTGGGATTTTTTTTTCTCATTCCAATTTGCAAAGTGTGTATGACCCTACATTAAAATTTGAACCATTTGTCAAAATTATATTAAGTAAGATAACAGAAAAAAATTTAACTCACCATTCAATAACATAACAACAAAAAATAAGATGACATAAAAAAATTAAAAAAAAAAACTTAACCTACTCACCTTACAAATGAAATAATTATTTGTGTTTTACAAATTTCACAAATTTTCACATAATAAATAATTTATTAATTTATTTTCCGGAATTTTTTTTTTAAACTTGTAACTTGGTTTCAATATTTTTATGTATTTATTGTGTATTTTTGTAATTAGTATGTAATTATTATGTATTTATTGTGATTATAATCAAATTAATCCATTTTCTTTATTAAAATAATAAACTAGGGGCAATTAAGTCATTTGCCCTCTTATCCAATCAAATCCACCTTCCAAATCCCCCTTCTCAAAATACCATCCAAACACCTCATATAGAAATCCACCCTTTTTAGGAGGTGGGACCACCCTCATTACAAATCCACCTTCAAATCCGCCCTCATTACAAATCTACCCAAAATCAAATCCGGCATCCAAACGGGCCATTAGAGTGCAAGGGAGAGAGGTCAAGACACCGTCATGTGCTCTCTCTCTCTCTCTCTCTCCGAGTACTCCACGGCACAAGATAAGTTGTTGCCCACCAATTTGTTCAACATATTCCACTCAAAGCCAAAATCTTCTACCTAATGGTACTGATGCAATGCAAGGAGCAAAGGAGAATAACATACAAATACTTTCGATGATGTTAACGAGAACAGGAGAATGACAACTGCCTCGACACTTCGCACTCCTAGTGTGGCTCCCCTCTTTCTCAAAGTTCTTCTCCCAATGCTCTCTCTTTCACAAATATAATAACCCTAGGCAGTTAACTAATAAATGATATATTTATGCAATGCTTAAACTGCCCACTAAACCACTCACCCTAAATATTAGCTAATTGATATATTAGAATTATGTGAGATAAAATTAGATATATTTATCTAATTAGCCTAATACCAGTATATTCGACAATAATCTAATAAGTTTAAATGCATTTCAAATTATAACAAGGTCAAGAATACCCGTAAAAATAATTAAATAGGACCCGGTCACTACGCCCAATTATAAATGGCAACATAATAAATAAAATGAAATAAAATGCTAGGGCGTAACAAACGAGTGCCTGCTACACCAAAGTAAGCACTGCTAATATCTACACTCATACAAAACATTATCTTTTAGATTGCTAATAAACCCTTCCCTCATAATAGCATAATCAAATTCCAAATCAAAATCTCAGATGAGACAGATACCATTGATGCAATGGTTTTTGCAGCAATTTCAGACCAATACTATGGAATCACAGGAAAGATATAGATATGTCCACAATGGATGTAAACATCTTTATCCCATCACACCATATAAATACTTCATATTCTATTAAAAACCTCAGTACTAACAACTTATATTGCAGGGTTCATTGCCACTGCCACTCCTTGAAAAGCTATCTGAACCTAGAAACTGCAGCATAAGACTCAGAGCTAAAATGAATGACTACGGTGGCCTAAACCAGTGTAGATTCATAGTACTCGCTATCTTCGATTCACCACCACACCATGTTTCAGCAGGCTCTAAGCATCCTCTACCCCTTGATACTCCAACACCACCAAAAAAAAAAACCCGAAGGAGAGCAGCACAGTGCAACAACTTCAGTCATCAACCCAGGAAACAAATCTCCAGACAGTGACACTGAAATGAATCCTCTAGCAGGCCATTCACTGAAGCCAAAAACTGACTAACACTCCATCATCTTCATATTTTGAGGCAGATTTGCTATTCGCTAATGTCTACATCATCATCCTTTACACCAAAAATTAGCCAGGAAATGAATCTTTTGCTGTCCATAATTCATTTCCTCGCTAATGTTTGCAACTTTCCTTTTGCCACAACACTTCAGCGTTTAGCACATGCTACATATAGCTCCAGTACAATAGCTACGTTTGTTTAATATGTAATCATCCCTTGAACCGTTTGGCTACATGTTAACTGCTTGTACATATAACTATCTGCACCCATCATCCATCAATCAGTAGTTTCAATTTCTTTTAAATTCCAGCATATTAAAAATTGCACTCAATACCTCCAAATCCTGTTTTTCTTTATTTCATGTTTTATCTTCTTATGTCTCATACCTTCATGCAACAAAACCATAGTAATAATTTAGGTACCACTCCTTACAACTCCATTAGCAACAGAACCATATAATAATTTATGTCATAATGGTAGGCTAATTTTGAACTCAGAAGGTTACTCCATGAGAAAGTAAGTGTTAAAGAAATTAGAATTCAAAATAGCAGTGTGCAACAAAAACGTACAAGAAAGTCAATAAATTTGAATGATTGTCTGATGACTGTTAAAGGTTGATAAGGTTCTTAGGAATTGATTACATGTATATTAGAATGACTTTGAATGTGTGCTTTAAGAAAATAATCGAAATGTAGTTAAAATTAGAGTTATACTTTCACACTAGAGAAGATTTATTAAGCAATGACATGGAAATGTAAATAAATACAGACGGTTTGCACAATTAGAGTTGAAATGCATATTTGGCTATGTAAGGGAATTTAAATGTATGCAAATGATATAAAAGATTTAGTACACTAATTAAATCAAGTCCTAAAATTTAGAACTATCCTCACAAACAACATTTTCTACAAACAAAAATAAAAAAGGCTTCCACCTACAACGGGCATCAAAGTGCACGTCGCGCTGTTCCTAGTTATTATATAAGTAACAACAAAACACGAATTCATAATACGGTGGTCATTGGTCAACCGTCAGACCTTATACAGCTCGTGGGAAATGATCGATATCAACCTATGATACCATCTAATCCGTACACGTGGCAACAACCAAAAGTTTCTAGGACCCACCAAGTTGACTAAAATGCTCCCACCAACATTTGATTTTGATAATTCTATTTAGCAGCACACCCAAAAACACTTCCGCTGGTGAAACTTTACAATTGGGTATCCGTATCCATAATGGGCTCGATGTGGCTCAGCTACCTGCTACCCACTATCAATCTTCAATTGGGCTGAAAAAAACCCCTATGGATTGAACCCGTCAATTACTAGATACTTCAAAGGGATCCCGGTCAAAGCTCCAAATGTTCCGCCAAAGTCACAAGGATCATGAATTCAAATGCCTGTGCCAAGTATGAAATCGTCTTGATTTTATGATGGAGAATAAAACCTACACTACTCAAAGATAAAAATTAACCTACACAAGCCTCCCCAGATCTCGAAGCGCTTGCCTAAGTACTCAAAATCTGAAGACCAGGCCCCATCTTATCTATCATTGCTAGACATTATTTCAGGAAAGCTTCTAAACAGAAGTGCCAGACTTGGTTTTGCAAACCCAAAGGCTTGGCTGATAAGAATGAAGGCATACCCAACGAAACTAAAAAGTTAAATCTAATGTAATTCGCCAAAAGTGTTCACTTGCTCCTTCACACCATTGAAGATAATTATCTTTTCCCTCTTAAAATCTTTCCTAAAGTAAAGTCGTTCAATGACAACTATCGTCTAGCGACAATGTAGTACATGAAAACAACGATGTCAAAATATGCATACCAGGTTGACTCAACACCTATGTTATGTGGATTGTTGTAATTTAGACCTTAGAGAAGAACTAGTGTCAAACACACTAGACACACGTAATCTATAGGATGTGTCGTTGGATATGAAACCAGTTAATTGGATTTGTGCCCATCAAGTACGCCTAATAAATTGATTTTAGCACATGCACCTTTCATTCACAAAACATATTATCTAGTGCAGTTTATTTTATAAGCAACATTTCAGCATAAAAACTACTCCCTCCGTCCCTTTTTAAGTGTTTAACTTTCCATTTTGGGCTGTCCCTAAATAAGTGTGTGGTTTGAAAAGCTAATGGGTAAAAGTTTGTACAATTATCATTTTGGGCTCTAACCTTCCTATAGCCTTCGCTACTAAATATTGGAACATATAAGAGCTGAGACCGGTAACACATTCATAGGGATTGATTGTCATCTACAAATCATTCAACTCTTGTCAAGCTTGCTCAAACTCTTCACTCATGGCAACATATTTGACTGTACCAGGCAGCTCGAATTGGCTCATAACCAGCTAGAAATGACAAGGAAAACTAATTCCCTAACCCCATTATTTTATTCACCGAAAATCATTTCGAAGACGCAAATAACTTTTTTGAATCAGGTTAATTGATGGTTAGTTTCCAAAGTCTTTTTGTCCTTTATGAAACAAAGCCTACTCAGCTCCATTTGCCATCAGAACAGAACAGAACAGAACAGAAAAATTTGTATCAGTGCTGCTGATAGTTAGATAGTTAATAACTTTTCCTAGTCTTTGGTTTCATATAACCATCAACACTGAAAATACACATGAAAGAAAAAAATTAAATATGCAAACTTAGAGTAAGGAAAATTTACCCCAAGGAAGAACAGGGAATTCCCATTTCTGTTTAGGAACTGTCACAACATATGTAGCAACCTGCAAAAAGTCCAGAATGCTTCTCAAATAAAGACACAGCAAGTGCAACACTTCTGGATTAGTCAAGTAGAATTAAGAAATGCAAAACCACATGCCAGTATTGACGCAGCAAGATTTCTGGGAGAATAATAAAGAGTTGACGTCTCCTCCTTTTCATAGACAAGATCCATGATATCCATGGCCGCTTCAAAGTTCACAAGTTGCCCAACTCTTGCAACTCCCCTACATCCATGTAGGACAGAAAAGATGGAATTAATGGTCAATTAGGACAAAAGGATACACTGAATAGATGATTTCCCAGTAAAGAAGATACATATTTTATTAGATAAAATTAAAAACAGACTCACTCAAACTCAACGAAGAGCTCCTCCAGGTATTTAAAAGCAATATTATCCGTACCAATCTCAAAATCCAATACCTTGAAGAAGGGGACCAAAAAAGCAAAGCCAAATAAAAAAAACATCTCAGTTAAACTGACAAATGCAAGCAACCACCGACGTTTTATGGGATTTACCTGCATTAAGAGCACCTCCTGCAGAATACCATTGTCAATCACCACAAGAATGAAACAAAATGAAGCTTATATTTTGTAAAAACCAATGGTAGAAATAGTAGCTTACTGCTTCCAAGAAATCACGAGTTGTAAAATGCTGTTCCATAATCATCTTGTCTCCCCAAAACTTCAAACTTTTGACAGATAGGGGCTGGGAATCATGTATCTGCAAACAATTGACGTGAGAAACATACAAACAAAGCTAACAATGAAAGGCCATGATAAGCAAAACTTGATTACCTACTTTGCTTGAGATCCATATCGAAACTAGGGAAAATAATTGCAGGTTGCTCTCTTTCATGGGATGTAAGAGCCAGTTTTCCTTGTCATTGCTCGGTCTGAATATTTGCAAGTTCAAGTTAATGGTCACAAATCACAATTCACAAAATTTGTAGTAGTAAAGAAATGATACAATATTGTTTGCAGGAAGAAAAAAGCATAACGAAAAATCATTCAGAGACTTAATATTTCTATTAGGCACTCAAATTTTGAGCCATAAAGTTCATTTGCCCACTGAGGCTATTCAACTTATGCCATCATAATGTTGCATGGCAATGATGCAATGCATGTCAAACACCCCAGAATCTATCATGATATTTTAATAAATCAATCAAGAAAATTTGCTCATTCTTAGTTTTTGGTGAAGTGATTAACCAATTCCATAGCAGACTCATGATTAAGGCTATCACTTACTATGGTACTACCGGAGCCTTTGTAAACTCACTTTTGGGTTCTAAATTCTAACATAGTTAAAGTTGTTGAGATGAGAATACTGCTGCCAATAAAAATCGCTTTTGTTTATCCTTGTGCCAAGTGTCAGGCTAGACACTGTTCAAAAAAGAAAAAGTGTCAGGCCAGACTACTCGGATTCCCTTCACAGACCAACAAGAAATACCATGAGAGAGAGCAACCAACAAGAAAAAGAACTGAAATTGTTTTATAAGAGTATTTGACGGGACCTTCATTTTTTGAATTGGTATAATTTTTTAAAGGCTTCTCTTAAGAAATGCCAAGTGGACAAATGTAAGGTAAAGCTTTCCAGATTAATCCTGATTAATTGTGAATCGGCTAGTCGGATTTTTTTTTTCCTTTATAAAAAAAATATATTTTCCTCCCTCCTTCCCAAGTTTTTGAGCAAGTAGAATAACACAAGTAGCACAAATCATCTAATAAAAACTTGAAAACTAAGTAAAATACTAAAACCACGTAGTTACTCAATCCATAATGCCAAGTTCAATGTTCAAAGATCAAACCAACTCAAAGTATGAAACCAAGTAATACCAAATAACTAGTCAATTACAAAACATGGTCTCTGTCAGACTCACGCTCATAATCCTCATCTTCCTCTTCGTTAAATAACATCCAAAATAGAGACATGGAAACATAAGTGGACTGCAGACTGCACACACACACACACACACACACACACACACACACACACACACACACACACACACACAGAGAGAGAGAGAGAGAGAGAGAGAGAGAGAGAGAGAGAGAGAGAGAGAGAGAGAGCCATCAAGGAGAGAGACAGAGTAAGAGACGACTAGAAGGGAGAGATAGAATAAGGCTTTAGGGTTTTCCTGTTCTATTTTTTAGACCAGGACGATTAGGATATACGATCTTTAGGTTATGTCTTATTGTATATGTTTGCTTTGTTACTTATGACAGTTATCCCCATGTACATTTTAATATCACATATTTCAATTTTTTTTTAAAATAAAGAAATTACCTCCAACTAGTCTCCGACTTGTCGACTAATCCCGACTTTTTGACTCATCCCGACTTCCGACTAGTTGGCAACTAATGTCGATTGATTCCTGATTAATCAGCCTGGTGACTAATTGATCGCCCACTAATCAAGTCCGCCAGGCACCGACTAGCGACTAGGAGTGCATAAACACCGGGCTGGACTAGGTTCGGGCCGGGCTTATACTAGATAATAACGAGATTTATCCATTCCCAAGCCCATCCCATTAGTAATCGGGCTTCATTTAATATGCCCAAGCCCGCCCCAAATAGAATTTTAATTTCCCAAGCCTGTCCAACAAGCCCATTTATTTTTCTAAAGCATGGTATCACAAACATAAATTAATCAACCATAGCAATCACAATAATAAAAACCGTAATAATACAAGTTCTAAGTTCTCCCCAAAATATTAAAAACCCACCCATAAATTAAACTGCTATAAAAGATGGAACTCAAACAAGTAAAAACTTCTCTCGAGTATCTCTCATTTAAATTCACGCTTTTTCACAGCAGATCTTGTAGAGCACGATAAAAATAAAAGGAAGAAAAAACTATGAGTTATATATTATAAGACATTAGTTTAAGGGGAAAAAAACTTCAAAGTTTTCTTAACAAATTGCTATTACTTCAAATGTATTCTCTATATAGGTAGTACATAGCATTCGTCTTCATCCATGTCAATTTCATCAAGATAAACAAACCCTAAATAGCTAGGTTCTAGCGATAACACATACATATATACATATAGTATTAAAATAAAATTATTATTTAAATCGGGCCGGGCCGGGCTTTAGAGGAATTTCTCAAGCCCGGCCCAATTAGTAAACGGGCTTAAAATCTCAACCCAGCCCGGCCCTATGGGCGTAAATATTTTTCCCAAACCCTTAAAAAATCGGGCTGGGTTGGGCGGGCTACCGGGACAGTGTGCACCCCTAGCGACTAGGCGCCGACTAGGCCGATTTTTAGAATACTAACTGTCTCCCTATATCTCTCATGAGGGGCCAAGGTAGGGCATTTTTCATTTGGCGTTGAGGAAAATAGAAGAGATGCCATTTGCAAAGTTGAAGCAGTATTCCAAGTTATAGCATTTGAAAGTGTGTAAACAATGCATGGTCATAACATGCCAAAATGGAAATTGTTTAAGCATCCAACGACCAAGTAATTCAAAGTTATTAGAGAGGTTGTTGGGGCTGATAAGTATTATTTACCCAGAGAAAACTTCACATCCCTCGCACAGGCAAACTCTCGACTTAGACATGTAGAGGTAAACAACGGATCCATACCATAAGGATCACAATTAAATAAGCTGTACTTTCGGCATAAACAAGGAAATAGGGTCTAGACAAATCTCCCTAAAGCTTTGTCAAGTTAAATCAACCAACCAAACAGTAATTGGAAATGAGTGTAGAGGCACTCAGACTCATGGAGTAATTAAGGAGACAATATTTTATGTATGTTGGACAACCTCTCAAGTCTCAACAGCTATAACCTCAAGTGATTTCTTAATTCAAACTTTCAAGCCTCCCGAAAGGACTGCCAGATTCCGATATTCATATATCCAACATGGCAACACGACAAGCAACAAACGTCAATATCAATTACACAAACCAAGCATTACTGCTAATTCTCTGGTTAAAAGTATCAAAAGGAAATCCATACTAGCAAGGTTTATTGGAATTACGATATGCCTCCATGCGCACAGATATTGTTCTCAACTTTTTATCAATGTCTGTCGAGAAATAAAGTCATACTAATCTAACAAGACGCGAAGCTGAATTCAATGCTCTATAGTACGTAAATTGCATATGAAAAGATCCTACCTGGAGAGAGAAGGGCAGAACCGATCAGCAAATAGTGATAACGCAGAGTACTTCACGATTGGACGAACTTGAAGTTGCTATACCACGAAACAAATCATTTAAGCAAAACAAAATATCAAAATCTAGAGAGGAGTGATTGAGGACGAATTCAGAAACATTAGTATACACATACGTGCGTGTATATGGGTAGGGTTTGCAATTGCAGTGCAATCTGAGTAGATTAGGAAATTGAAGAACACTCACCTGAGCAGATTGGATGAGGAACTCTAACAGTCGAAGTCGGACAGAGGACGACAACACATTGTTCATTTCTCTCTCCGTGTGAAATCGCTGTGCAAAGGCGAACTGCCGAAACTCGAAAGGCACCATTGATAAAAGAGTGGGAGATGGGAAGGGGTTTGGAGGGAACTTTAAAATCAGCGAAGCGAAAGGTCGGGTAAATTTTTTGGTCACGTGGTTGACTTTTATTAAACAAATACACAAAGCAAGGTTTTGAATACAGTACTAGCTTACTGACGGAACAATTTTAGGTACCGTTTTAAATTTGTGGCTAAAATGAATATTTATATATATACAAGTCATCTTATTAACAATCCACTCGATTGTCAAAAAACACACTTCAATACATTTTTAATGCATTTTCACACACTTTTATATACTTTTCATGCCATCATATGTGTTAACATCTTGAACATTGTCTATCTATATATGGATTGTGTTGACCTTATTTTGAAGGAAACTAAAAGCTCTCTCTTTTTTTTTTAAATTTTTTTTTTTTACCGTCCTAGGCATCTCATAATCGCTGGGAAGGCCTTCTCATTGTCTATCTATATATGGATTGTGTTGACCTTATTTTGCAGGAAACTAAAAGCTCTCTCTCTCTCTCTCTCTCTCTCTCTCGCTCTCTTTTTTAAATTTTACCTATACAGTCCTACGCATCTCATAATCGCTGGGGAAGGCCTTCTCAATTCCTAACCCTTTGAGGATTATCATCTGTTGGTGTAATTATCGTATAACCAATGGAAGTGAATAAATCGAGAGTGAATAAATGATTGCTTCATTGCATGTTACATTGTCGTTGTCCTTAAGACGATATTCGCCCCCACCAATTCGAGTGAATTTGGTGTGCACCGGATGTTGGATTTTGCGACTACAATTGACGTTTGAAGAGGCACAAAAGTTTCTGGCATGCAGGTCTCAATTTTTTGGACCGCGGGAAAGTTGTAGTAATTTCCGTCCAAATGGGAGTCAAGTTTGTCCGGACAGTCAGGGCTGACTTAAGTACGTGTGGACGGCCCACCGAGATTGTGCGGTTTCTGCGTTGGAAAAGATTGTGATTGTTAGAGTCGCCACCCGGATTTGAGGTCCGAACCCGAGAAACCAATAAAAAAAATGACTCGTTTGCCCATTGGAAAAGATTTTACCGATCATAACAGAACCAAAGATTTCTCGGATTCGGGGGTTTGGTTACGAGAGGGGAAGGGTTTTACGGCACCCCTCTCGCCCGGTCCGTGAACCAGTCTCTACTCGACATTTTGTGAGATTTTGAAAATGTTTGAAATTTGATTTATCCACGTAGATGGGGAATTGGGGACAGGAATCGCATAACGACAATATATACAAGAGATACGATTCTACGGTGGATGCACGTGCACGTGATCTACATGAGTGATGATAACAAGGATGAAGGCAAACACTACAAATATTTACAGAATAAAGAAATCACAGAAATTGTACAACAACCCAAGGAATTATGAACATGAAGCTTAATAAACTGACTTGCAACCTGGATCCTAGAATAGGGGTTGAGCGCTCAAGGGTGATGGCTTGAGCGCTCAACCTTCAAGAACAGCTTGAGCGCTCAAAGATATAACATTGAGCGCTCAATCCATAATCTGGCTTTCTGGTTTTTGACCTTCAAGCAAACTTTTGATACCTCTTCAAGATCATAAATATACAGATTAAAGATGTTTGAAGTTGAACAGTCACTGTTTTACTCTTAACTATGAGATTTTCAAAGGTTTTGATGTTGGATCATCATAAAATGGTTAACTTACACTCATGCATATGATTTTGAAGTAGAAATAAGCTGTTTTGAGAATGATATGAACATATTTAACCATTTAATGACGATCAAAACCAGGAGAAAGCACAAAAATCAGCAAAACAGTGACTGACCCAGAGCTGGGTTTGAGCGCTCAAGGTCAGAGGCTTGAGCGCTCAACCCCTGCTGAAACTGCAGATTTTGAAAATGATTTTGAACAACTTTTAGACCTTTGTGAGTTCAATACAAGTATAAAGAACCTGTTTGAACTCTCTAGTCTTCCTCAGAAGGATCAAAACAGTGAATAAATCACATGTTTAACTACCTTTTTAACTTGATTGAAGGCTTGAACTTTGATTTTGGTCTTGATGGAGGGGGATTATAGATGTTTGGTTGGTATTCTGGGTAGATGAGACAATGTATGTGGTTAATTGATGATCAAGGGTCGAATTTGAAGCTTGAAGGGTGGTTTTTGTAAGTGGTTTAGATTGTGAAAGGGTGGTTTTGTAGAGAGAGAGGGAAAGGTTGTTTTCTGGAGGAGTTTTGGAGAGCTGAAATATGGAAAATTCGTCCTCAAAACCAGGGGGTGGTGAGTGGTTTTATAGAGTGAGTGGGAGGGAAGAGAGGAGAGAGAGGAAGTGGGTTTGTATTTGAAAGTGGGTTAGGGGTAGTTTTAGGAGTAGTTTAGGACAATGTAGGGTGTATTATACACGTACAAGACGTATACAGGTGGTTAGACGCTCCTCTCTGCATGAAATCTCATGATGAGATACTCTGCAGATTCCTGACTGGGATCAGAGTTGAGCGCTCAAAGCCGTAGGATTGAGCGCTGAAGGTGTTTCTCAAGGGTTTGAGCGCTCAAGGCCTCAAGCTTGAGCGCTCAAGCTTATTGGTGGCAGATTGATGGTTTGGCTTGGTTCAACAATGTTTGGGTTGGTTTGGGCTTTTTTGGTTGGTTGGGTGGTGTTTTGTTGATTTTGATCAAGTTCCAGCCATTTTCACAATTTTCGGGTAGTCATGATTGGTCCGTTTCATCATTGGGAATGCTCGAACGCGTCCCGGGTTCAAAATCGGGGTGTCTACAGTTGCCCCTCTTGGACGGGACTCGATGCCATTGATTTGGTATGAGTGATGTCCAAGACATAGACAACCCGACTCATTCCCCGCGATACATCTCAAGCTGCAAAGGAAAACATTAAAAGATCAATCGGTCATGCTCTACGAGCTGCCTACGTACCCTATTGCAGGGATCAGACCGGCGTAGTTCCTCGGGGCAATCGAAAATACTTTAATCAATAGACAAACGTAAACGGGTTCAAGACCGTTAAGGACAATGATTTAAACGGGCACAAGGCCCTCAAGGACAACAATTTAAACAGGCACACGGCCTTCAAAGATGATTTAAATAGGCACACGACCCTCATAAATAATGATTTAAACGGGCACAAAGGCCCTCAAAGATGATTTAAACAGGCACACAGCCTTCAAAAATGATTTAAACGGGCACAAAGGCCTTCAAAAATGATGATTTAAACGGGCACAAAGGCCTTCAAAAATGATGATTTAAACGGGCACAAAGGCCTTCAAAAATGATGATTTAAACAGGCACAAAGGCCCTCAAAGATAATGATTTAAACGGGCACACAGCCTTCAAAAATGAGTTAAACAAGCACGTGGCTTTTAGTCAAAATACTTCGCGCATACGCTAACGCGAAACATGATTGGTAAACATGATTTGATCGATTAACATGGCCTAGCGCGACCAACTACTGAGATTTAAATCTCCATATCTACATGCGTTCGATTGATTGGGACCAATGAGTCCAAGGTACGCTAACAAATCACAAGGGGTGCCCAAAATGCCCCTGCAAAGCTTGCAAAAGAAGCCAAAAGCCATGCCAGGATTGGGTTTGAGCGCTCAAGGTACCCCCTTTGAGCGCTCAACTCTACTTTGAGCGCTCAACTCCAAAGCTTTGAGCGCTCAAATCTCAACGTTGAACCTCCAGCGCTCAAAAGGTCCAGCTTGAGCGCTTGAACCCCTGAACAGGGACGACGGTTCAGAACCCTCAACATCCGTTTTAATTCCATTTTTACTCTGATACACTCTCATAACGTTCCAAAACTTCCCGAAAGCAAATCCTCACATCTCTCTTTGCGATCCCGATCAAGACCCTCTCGTTTCTCACTCGAATTTCGGACCAAATCAAAAACCCCCAATTCCTAGGGCTTGTTCGTACGATTCTCGGTTAGATTTTAGTTCAATTAGGGCTCGATTCACGGTTTAGATCGGTTTTCATGGAGAATCCCGATGAGTCACGGCCTCCGGTGGGCTCACCGACGGCGGTAGAAGGTAACAGCTGCTGAGGCTTTGCCACCACCGAGCTCGAGCGCTCAAGGTGATTTGGTGGCTGACACGGGTGTTACAGGGCCTGTGGTGCCACCAGAGGGGCACACGGTGGTTGAGGGTGGCGGCGGAGTGGAGGAACAGGAGAAGGAAGTGGTGGGTGCCAATGGTGATAGGTCAGAGGTGGTGAGGGGTGATGATGGTGGTGATCCGGCAGTCTCCGGCTGCGGTGGAGATCCAGCCACCGAGACGGTGGTGGCTGGTGGTGACGTTGGTGGAGGTGGAGGTGGTGAGAGAGACGGCAGTGGGGGTAGTGGTTTAGGTGGTGGTGATGACGCGACGGTGTCGGAGAGGGTAGAGGAGAGAGATAGGGAGAGGAGAGAGGAAGGGATTGAGGAGAGAGATGAGGAGATGGTGGAGGCTCATGATGTGGGTAGTGACGATAGCGAGGAGACAGTTGAGGAGAGGGGGACTGGCGGTGGTAGTGGCGGAGATAGGGTGGAGGGTATGAGTGGGGTGACCAGGACTAGGGTACCCCGCTGGAGGATAGAGCCGAGACCCAGCCAGCAGCCTAGTGGGGGAGATAGGGGGAAGGCGGTGGTGATAGGTGGTGAGTCGACGACTCAGGGACCGAGTGGTGGGCCGTCGGTTCAGGGGCCGACAGGGATTTCCCGGGAGGATTACATTGAGCACGCCCCACAGGAGGTAGTGATAGCAGCTGCAGCAGATGCCCCGGGGATTCTGGATGCAGCGAGGGAGGCTATTTTTGAGAGCAGGGAGAGGGAGGCAGGACTGCTACGGGAGGCAGCAGATGAGGACGAGGCGGCGAGGGCCTTTTTGGAGGAGTTTGAGACAGAGGAGGTGGCGGAGGAGGCTAGGATACAGGCTGAGGAGGAGGAGAGGGTGGCTGGACTGAGGACGACGGTGGTCCAGGCTGCCAGACAGTGGCTGAAGAGGAAGAGGCCGGCTTTCGACGCGGCGACCTATGCCCCACCGGTGCACCTCTTCGTGCCTTTCGCTTCAGAGGACTACACTCCCCGCCGGGAGTTGTACCTCGGACAGGAGGTGCTACTGGACCCCGAGGTCCACCTTTCGACCGACTGCCTGACGGTATGCTCGCTTGGCTTTCCTGTTTATTGCTTTCGCGCACTTTCAGTAGTTAGAAACCTTAATTTGCATTGAATGATTGAATTACTGCTTGATTGATGACTGGATTGAAAATTTGAATGAATGATTGGACTAACGCCTGATTGTTTGCCTGTTTGTTGATTGTATGCAGAGGAACTTGCGCTTGAAGGCTCATGGAGGCATGGGTTCCAGTTGGGAGGTCTACCAGCAGTTGTATGCTTCCGTGAAGGCGTTGGTGGATCAGGCAGGGTTCGGGGCGTTCATCCCGACTCTCACGAGCACGCAACACGACCATGCCGTGGTGACGGCATTGGCAGAGAGGTGGAGGGACTCTACGAGTTCTTTTCACCTTACTTTCGGGGAGGCGATGATGACGCCACTGGACTTCTCGGCGCTCACGGGACTGAGGGTAGGAGGAGACCCTATCCCGTTCAACTCGGGGATTGGCAAGGATGAGGCGGTGCTGAGGTGGTTCTTGGGCTTTGCGCCCAACAGGGAGGGAGAGACGGCCACATATGGCCAATTCAAGTTGAGGGGATTGGGTGAGCCAGCGGATGAGGAGGATGCGGCGCGGAAGGCGAGGTGTTACTTGTTATACCTGTTTGGGGCTTCACTGTACACAAACAGGCGTAACAAGGTGCATCTCTCCTATCTCGGAGGGTTGAGGGATTTCGCGAGGGCGGCGAGGTATGACTGGGGTGGAGCGGCGCTTGGAAGCTACTACGCATTCATGAATGCCGTCTCGAGGCGGAAAGGGACTGGCATATCAGGGCTGTGGAGCGTCTGGGAGGTAAAACTCAGAATTTTCACTTCAAATTTAATTGCACGCATTTCAATACTTGCACTTGATTACAAAAAACTCGCATTGATTGACCGAGTTGTCGTTTGCATTGCAGCTTTGGGCTTACGAGGTGTTGGGATTGCATCCCCCAGAGACGCGTCACCAGGACCCGAACGTCATCCCTCAGGCATTGTGCTGGGGGGAGGGCTTCCGTTACGGTGGTTCAGCGCGGGGGAACATCCACGTTCTCCGCGCTTCGCTTGACAGACTCCCCGCTTCCTTGGTAAGTATCAAACTCTCACACGTATTCAATTTGCTTTCAATTCGCTTATAACCATGCATTCGATTACTGATGCTTGAACAATTCTTGCAGGTCCACTGGGACGTATGGGATGCCGTCGATGAGCCTTACTTGGCTCGGAGCAGAGAGCTTACGAGGGGGAGGGTCTTACTCGAGTGCCAGTATGGCTGGTTTTGGTACCTTGGCGACAGGGTGCTGCGACAGTCACTGCGGGCTGAGAAACCACAGGTGCCAGGACGCCTTCCTCCTCGGGTGCTGATGACGTCTCGGTACACGCTGGCAGAGATTGAGCGTTACACGACACCCGATCTGGACCTGAGCCAGTACTTGCGGCCAACCTTGAGTTACATAGACTATCGGGGGAGGTACCTGGCCGGTCCACTGAGGGTGAAGGAGTGGAGGGAGAAGATGGAGAGGGAGAAGGTCGCGAAGGCGCGTGCCTCTGCTGGAGGGGTGGCAGGAGGTGAGGGTGAGGATGCTGGTACCTCGACCTAGGAGATGGTGGCGGCTAGGTGGTGGGTGCGCGTCACCTCGGCTGGTGGAGAGGCAGGGGACATAGATATCCCGAGGCCACCGGTTGACTTTCCACCGCTCTCGGCACCGGTAAGAATCATTTCACTTATCAATTTCGCATGCCTCGATTATGAATGCCCAATTGTACTAACAACATGAATCTTGACTTGCTTGCAGGTTTCACAGGAGGCGGCACAGACACTGTACGAGCAGAACCGAGGACTACGTGTCCTGATACTATCCCCTCAGGAGGTCGCTATTCGCCTGGAGGGCGAGCCAGCACCTCCTGCTGCCCCTGGGCCTTCTCGCCCGAGAGTTGCACCGGTATGCATCTTACATTCCTTGTACTTTCAATTCCTTGATTATACCGTGCACTAATTCCTTTTCTTGTTTGCTTGATGATGCAGCCGCCCGTGATAAGGAAGAGGCCCCATGCTGGAGTCAGGGGTCCTGGAGACACTACCGTGCGACTTGGGCGTTCGAAGCCAGCGGCGGTGGGACTGGAGGAGGAGAGACCGCGGAGATCGACCCGCCGGAGGGTGGAGGTAGCTCCTGAGGGGATAGTAGTGACGAGCTCGAGCGATGACAGCATCAGTGATGCTAACTACCCCTCTACCCGGCTGGAGCGACTGGAGCAGCGGCGCGGAGATGAGGCTGAGAGCTCGGACGAGGTGATGGATGAGTCAGAGTAGCATCTAGTAGACATAGAGTAGCTTAGAGCCTTGCTTTTGCTTTTTGTCTTTTCATTTGATTGGGCCTGCGTGCCCCAGTAGATAGGTGGATTGGGCCTGCGTGCCCCAGTTGCGGATTTCCTTATTGGGCGTTGCATGCCCTGGTAGCCAGTGATGATGCTCAGATTTTGATGTTTTGATTTTTCGTGGATTTGATCGGATTATATACATGATTTGCACTTTCCTTGTTCATTGCGTTATTCTCTGTTTTTGGTGTACAAATGAACCAACCCGCTGTAGGATGTACATAATTTATTCACAAAACTTGAATCCAAGCATCCGAATACGAAGTTTAAAATTTGTCTTTATAAGAAAAGTTAACATGCTTGAGAATTTGAATGAAACATGACTATTTGAATTTATGTACAACCGGAAGATGTATTTACATGCCACGCGACTCGACACACTTCTTGCATATGTACAATTGATAATCAACTACACAAAATGACCTTAGAACGGAATTTGATGTTCATAAGGCATATTCGAAAATAAAATGCTTCGTGAGCCTGCTTAAACATGATGAATTGCCACACTACTGCCTTGACCAAGTCATAAATGAGATAAATGCCCCCGTAATCGTCACAATTTGGCAAGGAATCCCACGGAACTATTTTTGATATGGTGACGGCTGCCATTTCATAGCTTGAGTTGGCCGTCGAAATCCTAAACTCATATATCCTTGAAGAATTGTCCCGGCAACCGTTCCAACATGTGTCTTGATGATTGGATATGGCTTGCGAAACTTGGAAATGGATTTGAACGTCCAATGGCCGTTTTTAAGTTTTGAATGCGTATCCCGTATCCGGACATGTATCGGCTTGATAATTCGGGCAACGGGATGGTCCGTGAAGTCACAAATACCCGTTGGGACTTGACTTGGGTGTTGGTAGGGGGTTAGGATGCTTAGAATAGGTTTCGAACATCAAACGGGCCAAAATGTAGCTGCTGCTGTTGCTGGTGTTTCTGCAGGCCTTGAGCGCTCAATGTGGTTTGAGCGCTCAAGCTCACCACCTTGAGCGCTCAAGGTGGTTCAGGGTGGGTTGAGCGCTCAACTCTATGGCCTTGAGCGCTCAATGTCTGTGCTGGGCAAGTCTGTGGTGTTGCATTCCCAATGCTTTTTTGGACCATTTTGCATGGTTTCCTCTGCCCCAAACGTCTTGTTGCTCTGTTATAACATCTCCCAAGCTTTGAACATCGCCTTTCCAAGGTCTTTTCACCTTTTTCCCACAAATGCTATGCATTTCCAATGCACTTTCAAATCTTCCAACAAAAATATTTTGGAAATATGTATTTGACCATCTTGAAAATGCAATCTTTGATTTCCAATGTTGCATGGCAAATTTGTAAGGTTCCTCCCAAGTCCACTATAAATACCATGCATAATCAAGCCTTTTTCACACACACCATTTCCATATCAACTTTCATTTCTTTCTTCACACATCTCCTTTATCAATTTTTCATCACTTTCATATGGCTGCCCTTGATCCTTCCGTTATCAACACTTGGGTTGCTAGCCTTGAAAACATCGATTGGTTCAACTTCCGAGGTCTCGGGCTTAATGCACTTCGCCACCTCCACACTTTTCCTATCCGCCAAGACATCTTGCGTGTCGCCATTCGTTGTTGGGATTCTGAGCTCCATGTGTTCCGTTTCGGCATGCAAGAGCTTTGTCCGACCGTTGAGGAATTTCAAGCATACCTTGGCGGTCGTGCTTTTGCTGATCCCGTCATTCCACCCATTCGTCAAAGCTATGCTAACATTCTTAGTAGGAAGCTTGGTCTTGGGAACGGCGCTGCGCGTTTCCTGATTCGCAATGAGACCCTCAATGTCCTTCGTCTCTTCGCGGATTATGGCCCTACGGGTGATCTTTCAGATTTCACCGTCCAAAATCGGCGCATGTTTGCACTTTGCATGTGTCTCTTGGCATTGTACTTGTTGGTCCCATATGATGGTCATCCTAGTTCCGTCATTGTCGGTGTTGCTGCTCAGATCGAACAGCGGAGGGATGTGGTTCCATTGGTCTTGGCTGAGACAATCATGGGCTTGGATGCGGTTAAGGCTGGGAGAACAGACACGTTTGCTGGGAGTCCGTTTTTGCTTCAGGTTTGGTTTGGATGCTTTGGTTTTTGTGGTTTTGGGAATTTTTGGTTGTTGGCTTGGTTTTGACTTTGGTTTGGATATTTTGGATTGTAGGTGTGGCTATGTGACAAAGTTGGGCTTTTAAGGGAGCCGGCAGGTGATTGGGTTTACGAACCTCAGACTTGGGTGAACAGGCCATTTGTGCATGATGAGGCTGATGAAGATGAATGGACCGATTTCTTCAGGTCATTGGAGGAGGATCACATTGCTTGGAGGTGCCATTGGTTGCCTTTGCCGGATATGACGGCTAATCATATGGGAGACACATGGGTGATTTTAGCGGGATTACAAGGGTATGCATATTATTTTCCACAGCGCATTCTCCGCCAATATCGCATTCGCCAAGAAGTGGAGTATACGGTTCCTGCCACTTTCAGCCTTCCCACATTCAAACATTCCGTTCTCGAGCGTTATCGTACTTCTTGGAGGCACAGGGTCGTTTGGGCTCCTGATCCCTACCCAACTATTCACTTGAATGGACATTACAGAGATTGGATGAGGGAGCAGATGAAGACACGACGCCGAAGAAATTAGCGCAATTTTCCTTCCAACTCACTAGGCTGTTTCCCAAAATAAACGGTGGTTTATTTATTTATTTATTTATTTTTTTTTTAGGCTTTTTTGTTCAGCTTATGTAATAGAAGAAGTGATTTGAATAAAATTGAACAATGAAGGGTTTCCCCCTCTTGGTTCATTTGATTCCATATGCTATCTCCTTTGGATATTGCGAAAATGCGGGCCAACTCATTAGATTTAGACCGAACCCCAAGATAGGGTTGCCTACGTATCCTTTTTTAAGGAATCAGGTCATGGCGTAGTTCAAGCAAAGGTTCACTCGGGTATTAACACTCTCCTTTTGCGCTCTAAATTTTGCCTGGTACCGCCTTTTCAGGTTTTCGCTCCAGCGAGCTCTTTTGAATATTTTGCCTTAAATTTTGTCTAGACCGCCCGGTGTGGGTTTTCGGCCTAGCAGGCTTGCTCTGAATTTTGCTTGGGTCGGTTCGCCCTTGCGATTTTCCGCCCAACGAGCATCTCTCAGGGTAATATCGTTTGAGTTGATCCAAATTGACAAGATTGTTGAACTCGTTACCATCCAAATCAATGATTACCGCTGCCCCATCGTCGAGGATAGTCTTGATGATGTATGGTCCTGCCCATTTCGGCCTGAATTTTCCCCGTGGATCGAATATCGGTGCCCGAATCTCTTTTACTACCATATCTCCTTCAATCAGATCCCTGGATTTCACCTTCTTGTTGAATGCGCGAGCAATTCTTCTCTGATATCCCTGAATGTGATACAATGCCCGCAACCTCCTTTCATCAAACAACATTAGCTCTGCGAACCTGTCGCTCAACCAGTCAGCCTCATCGATTTCATTTTCTATCATCACCCTCAAAGATGGCACTTCAAGCTCGATGGGAAGTACTGCCTCCATACCGTAGACCAAAGAATAGGGTGTTGCCCCTGTTGGAGTTCGGATAGAAGTGCGGTACCCCCACAATGCTAATGGTAGCTTCTCATGCCAATCCCTAGATGACTCGATGGTTTTCTCCAAAATATTCTTGATTGATTTGTTTGCTGCTTCCACCGCTCCGTTGGTTTGTGGTCTGTACACTGTTGACTTGTGCACCTGAACATTGAACTCTTCAAGTACCTCTACTGCCCTTCCTTTGAAATGCACACCATTGTCTGACACAAAGGCATTGGGGACCCCATATCGGTAAATGATGTTTTGCTTAATAAAATGAGCCACTTGCACTGCGGTCAATGTAGCATAAGAAGCTGATTCTACCCATTTCGTGAAATAATCAATCGCCACTAATATGAACTTGTGTCCATTTGATGCTGACGGCGTGATTTTCCCAATCACATCTATTCCCCATACTGAGAAAGGCCAAGGCGTTGCCATTGTATGAAGTTCAGATGGCGGAACATGCATGAGATTAGCATGGACTTGACACTTATGACATCTCCGCACATACTGAACGCAATCCGTTTCCATAGTCAACCAAAAATACCCTTGTATGACCTTTTGTACAACTTTCCACCACAGATGATGTATTGTGACGCTAACCTTTGTAATGCTATTCGATCTTTCTTGTTTGCTCCTTCCGGATACTCTCCCTTCTCAACCAGATTCCAGATATCATGATACCAAGGCAGACCATCGTCAATTTCTCCAACATTCATCACACATTCATAGGCTGGCCTATTCCTTTGCTCGATCATAATTGCCCTCATTCTCACCCCTATGGGCAATTCTACCATTGATGCTAGAGTAGCGAGTGCATCGGCGAACTAATTCTTCATTCTCGGTATATGAGTAAAAGTTACTTGCTCAAATTGATGAATTAGGTCGTCGAGATCCTTGTGGTATGGCTTCAACTTTTCTTCCCGCACTTTCCAATCACCGTTGGCTTGGGAGACCACCAAATTTGAATCTCCGACCACTTCCAACTTCTTTACCCCGATTTCAAAAGCAGCTTCCATTCCAACAATACATGCCTCATATTCTGCCTGGTTATTGGTAACTTCGAAATTTAACTTGAAGGAGAGGGGAATGTGCGGCCCTTCTGGTGAGACCAACAGTATGCCGATTCCAAATCCTCTCTGATTTGCAGCTCCATCGAAGTATAGCTTCCAGACATCTTCTGATACCATCATGACATGTTCATCGGGAAATTGAAACTCCGTATCTTCTGGCCCTTCGATTGGGTGATCTGCCAGGAATTCTGCCACAGCCCTGCCTTTCACTGATTTTCGCGTTACATACTTGAGTTCAAATTCAGCCAATAAAAGCAACCATCGTGCCAACTTTCCAGTGAGTGCCGGTTTCTCAAATAGATACTTGAGGGGATCCATCCGAGAAATTAACGTTACTGAATAGGCCAGCATGTAGTGTCTCAACTTTTTGGAGGCCCAAACAAGAGCCCAACATGTCTTTTCCAGTGGGGTATATCTTTCTTCAGCACCGACCATTTTCTTGCTCAAGTAATAAACAGCTTTTTCAATCCCGGCTTCCCCTTCTTGTGCCAGCATACATTCCATCGCCGATTGTGTCACAGATAAGTAGAGAATTAGTGGCTTGCCGGGTATCGGTGGCATCAATACTGGGGGACTTTGAAGATACTGCCGAATCGACTCGAAGGCTTTTTGGCACTTGTCATCCCACTTGAACGGTACTCCTTTCTTGAGCAGATGAAACATCGGCTCGCAAGTTGAAGTCAACTTGGCGATGAATCTACTGATGAACTGAATTTTTTCAAGGAAACTCCGAACCCCTTTTTCCGTCTTTGGCGGCTCCATTTCTAATATTGCTTTGATTTTTAACGGATCAACCTCGATTCCCCTGGTGGTGATAATGAATCCTAACATCTTTCCGGCGGTGACGCCAAACGTGCACTTTCAAAGAGACTTAAGTTCGATTGAGACGCATCCGGTACTTCCGTATCCTTTCAAAGAACTTGCGCAATGCCGGGAGATGTCCTTCTCTCTCCTTTGCTTTCACAATCATGTCATCCACATACACCTCGACCTCTTTGTGCATCATGTCATGTAGCAAGGTTGTAGCGGCTCGCTAGTAAGTTGACCCAGCATTCTTCAGTCCGAACGGCATAACTCGATAACAGAACGTCCCCCATTCAGTGGTGAAGGTTGTTTTCTCTCGATCTTCTGGTGCCATCAGAATCTGGTTATATCCCGAGAATCCATCCATAAATGACAGCAATGCATTCCCTGCCGTGTTATCCACCAGTACATCAATGTGTGGCAAGGGAAAATCGTCTTTCGGGCTGGCCTTGTTCAAATCTCTGAAATCTACACACACCCTGACTCTCCCATCCTTCTTGGGCACTGGCACGATATTTGCAACCCACTGCGGATATTCAGTCACCATCAGAAAACCGGCGTTGAACTGTTTGGTAACTTCCTCTTTGACTTTTTCAACCCAATCTGGCCTGATTTTTCTCAATTTCTGTTTCACCGGTTTTGCATTGGGATACAAGGGAATTCAGTGCTGCACAATTTCAGGATCAATTCCGGGCATATCTGCGTGGGACCAAGCGAAAACATCTTCAAATTCTTTGAGCAAATCAGTGAGTAATTCTTGCTCCTCTGAAGATAGCCCGGAACCGATTTGAACCATGCGAGGGTTTTCCTCATTTCTCAAGTTTATTGAAATAACTTCTTCTTTTATTGGATGAGCATGCCTTTCATTTTTCCTTTCGATTAGAGACTTAAGTTCTTTGGGTATTTCTCCCTCGAACTCGATCTCATCATCGTCAGGGTCAACACAATTTATTTCGGGAACATCGAAGTAAGCAAACTTGGAATTCATTTCATTAACAAAGCCCTCCGAGGCGCAGTACATGGCATCAGACTCGAATTCAAAATAGAAATAACGACGTGGAGGGCCATGAGGCACAAACTCCGACTCACAGCCAAACTCAAACTCCGACTCAGATTCGGACTCCAACTTAGTGAATGCATTAGTAAATTTTACAACAGGAGTGAAAGTGCAATTCTTGTACTCTCCGACTGCATCCACAATCAGCACGCTGGGGTTTTCAAGGGCCTCCTGCCCGAGCATCATCACCGCTGGCTCCTCTTTATCCTTACCTGTCAGACTGACCTCGTCAAACATTGATATCAAGATCCCACCATCCAAAGCGTCCATCCAATCTGCTTTAAGGCCTTTCACCAATTTCTCGACCTTTTCATGCTCATCTTCACTATCCCAAGCATCATTAGCAAAGATTTCGAATCCAGGGTGCACCTCTCCACTTATTTCATTTACAAATGGCTCAGGCTGGCCGTGATATGGTGCATTTGACCCTTCCCTGACAAAGCGAATCTGACGATTTGTGCTGCTGCTTGCCTTATTGGTTTTTCCCCTTTGCATTTTCTTCAGTGTAGGTTCATACCCCAACCCAAAACGGCCTCGCTGAGAAGGGAATTCTGGAAACTGAGCCACCGCCTGGTGAGTTCGACCCAAGCCAGTACCTGGCAGATATGACATCCTTCTCATCATCTCAAGAACAATGGTGCTGATTGAAAAATCATCATCAATGCGAAGCGTGAATACACCACCGGATGTATCGAAAGCAAAACCTCCCAGTTGAACGTCATTCTCGTCATGCATAATTTCTAGCAAGGGGGCATTATCTTCGGCATGAGGGCGAATGCCTGTGTCTCCGTAAAGAGCAACCGTCCCACTTTCTAAACCAAACAAAACCTTTTGATGAAAAGTGGATGGAACTGCCATGATATCGGGTCGATGCATCCAGGGACGTCCCAACAGTAAATTGAACGAAGCCGGAATCTCAAGGACATGAAACTCCACTGTCGACTTAAACCCTTCCGCAGTGATTTCCATTTCAACAGTCCCAAGCACATTGCGACGGGTGTTATCATAAGCTCGAACAGTGAGATTAGATGGCGTGAAGTCCTTTGGCTTAAGTCCCAAACACAGAGCTATTCGGAGAGGACACACATTGAGCGCAGACCCGTTATCTATCAATACAACGGGAATCCACTTCCCCATGCACTTCATGGTGACATGCAAAGGTTTGTTGTGGTCGGTTCCCTCAAGAGGTAAGTCAGCTTCGGTGAAGGTTACAACGTGCTTGGTTGGTTTGGTAGCAATGGTAGGTTTGGTAACAATGGCGGCCATCATAGCTTCAGGGGTAATGTCAAGAGCGACCTCCATGCAAGACAATGCTTGAGAAAGTTTCTGTCGGTGTTCACTGGAGCTCATGAGTAGCCCCCAAATGGTTAGGGTGGCTGGGGTTTTCTCAAGTTGTTTTTGGATAGGATTCTCTTCGACTGTTGGCGGAGGTTTTGGACGAGGCACACGACTGTTGGCTGCAGAGGTAGCATGGGATTGGTTGTTTGGCGGGTTAAAGAGGTTTTGGAAATCAATAGGATTGGAGATCGGGTCATTGATGTTGTTTGGATAGTGTGGTGTGGCTGAGTTATTTTGTGGTACTGGGTTGTTCTGTGGAGTTGGGTTATTTTGCGGAGCTGGGTTGAAAGGTGGCTGGTTTAGGGAATTAGGAGGTGGATTGGAGGTATTTCCGGTGTACATCTGGGGTGGTTGATAAATCCGTCCACTTCGTAGAAGATGAAGAACCGAGTCAATATCATCTCCCCACAAATCGGTGTAATCTGTGTAAAGATCAACAAGATCCCCTTCCGCCTTTCTCTTTCCCTTTGCAATGCTGGCTTCTTCCAAACCTTTGGTAATCCCTTCCACAGTTGCTTCGCTCCACACATCTCCATTTTCCATTGCAGCCTCGTTGACAGCCCAGACCTCATTGTTTCCAACCCACAGCGGTGAGAGTGCTATACCTTCATTCAGATTGACCCACACATTAGCCACACCATTCTCTTCCATTTGCTGTCCCCAAACATCGGGTAGGCCTCCATTCAACACCATAATGTTGCAATCCTCCGGGATTTGCACTTGGGGTGCTGGAAGATTTTCATCAACTATGTAATCGTAAGGTGTGAATTCTATTCCTTCTGTCATTCGGTTTATTGCATTCGCTCATCATGGAGAAATCAGGGCGACCCTCCCATAGTGGTGGCATAGGAAAATATGCTTCATCGAAGAACATGGGAAGTGTGGATCCATCCAAAGGATCATTGGGGTCCATGAGCTGCCATTCATTGGGTGTGGGATCCCATTCATCTTCTTGTGCACCATTGGGTGCTTCATTCTCTTCTTGCCAATTCTGTCCTTGTCCTTCTTCCACAGGTAATGGCTCAAACAGATTAGGAAGCGCAAATCCATCAAGCGGATCCGCAAACATCGGATCCCAAAGTTGATTAATCATGGCATCAAGCGGGGGTCCTTCATTAAGCTGTTCATTATGTGGCCAAACTTCTTCATTCGCCACATTGTTGGCCACCATTTGCTCATACTCCCGAGCTTCCATAGCCATCATTAAATCTCCCCATTCTTGCCATACAGTGGGGTCCAAGCGAGCATCAAGAAATCAGATCTCGCGCTCGACAGGTATTGGTAGGATGGGTTTGGGATCTGTTTCGGGTATGATGAACTAGCTTGGATCAAATGGAGTGGATTTTAGGTCTTTTTGAGTGGAGCTAAGGGTAATTTGGCCTATATCGACATTCCTCTTGTGAGCTGGCAAAGGGTTGGTAACAACATTGGGCTTTTCAGTGGGGTCTCGGATTTGTTTATTGTCAATGAGGTCTTGAATCTCATGACGCAACCGTTGGCATCTTTCAGTAGGATGGCCGGGTGTTTGGTGGAAGATGCAGAAGGTGTTTGGGTTGTAGGATGGTGGGGAATTTTATGGAGGTGGAGCCGGCTGGAGAGGTTTGATCTTCCCCTGTTGTACGAGTCACTCGAAAACAACAGGTAGAGGTAAGGGGAGAGGGGTGAAGATACGCCGCCCTCTTTGGTTTTGCGGTGGTTGAATTGGTTGAGTTGGTTGGGACAAAATAGCATTTATGGGTTCACTTTTATGGGGTTGGTGATTCATGGAGTTGGATGAGGTACCGGCTGTGTAACTGGGGTTTGCATACAGGGACGAGGTTTTCCCAATGTAATTGCATTTGGGCTTGGGGAAGGAATCTCCTTTCTTTAACACCCCACTTTGCATGGCTTCTTCAATCGACAGACCCATCTCAAACTAAGTCTCGAAGTTATGCGCTTGAGACATTACCATGTATTGAGCCAAATCAGGTTGAAGGTTCTTGGTTATGATGCGCATTTGATCTTTGTCACTGGGACGATCAGTCATTTGCGCGGCCTTTGCCCTCCATCTCTTCACAAAATCCGCAAACGACTCCTTTTCTTTCATCTTGATACTTTCAAGTTCACGAGTGGTGACCTTAAGCTGGACATTATACTCATACTGCTTAATGAAAGCAGCCACCATTTCTTCCAAAGTCTGTCTCTTTGAGATGTCAAGAGACAAAAGCCACTGGAGTGCGGGCCCTGTAAGGGTTTCGTGAAACATCTGCGCCATGGCAGGCTCATCGACTTCTTGTAACGAGAGAGAGCTTACATATGCCTGAATATGTCCTCTCGGATCCCCAGTCCCATCAAACTTCTCAAAGTCCACATGTTTGAACTTTTTAGGGAGCTTAGCGCCTGGGAAGATGCAGAGTTTGTTCATATCAAAACCGGTAATGGCTCGCTTCTCACTTTTGGCCACAGATTCTTCTAGTTTGAGTATCTTAGCTAGCATTTCAGCCAACTGAGGATTTTCCGGGGGAGGAGGCTGTTCCGGATGTTCATCATTAGGAATCTCCTGATCCCGAGCTTCACCCTCGGGTACTCGCTGCTGAGGTGGGGGGAGTCGACTCTGGATGTTTACCATAATCGCCATAAGTTGGGCGATTCGGGTGTCATTCCGGACCCTCTCATCATGCATCTCCTTCCTCAGTCGTTCAAACTCATTTGGGGGATCTTGTTCCTGTTCAGCTGCCATATTTGTCTTAGCCTTCGGTGATAAAGATCTAGACAATCTCTGTCCGGGAGGTCGAGTCCAAACAGGTAAGGTCTTCTTCTTCTTTGCAGGCCCAATGGTTCAAGAACTGATCATGAAGCAAAAGCCGGACTCAGATGTGTACCCGATGTGTTTACTATGTACAAGAAAGAATGATTTACAAATGCTCACTATCGTCTCGCCGCGTCTCAACTCACGGAGTTAGTCTTATTTCTAGCCTAGGGATTAAGCTACCGGTTTCGGATCTCACTTGGAACCGTTCGCATAGAAGATTGTATCAACACCACGGGTAGGTCGTTACTCGGCAGGTACGGCGTTTCAACCTAAAACCTAAATGTTGACGCCATAGCGCTTTTCTTGACCATCCGAGACAAAGCAATGAGGTGCCGCCATCCAGATACAAGCGGTTCCAAGGCTAGTCCGAAACACGGGCGGTCGTTCGGGCACGACCAACACCGGAGGTATCTCAAACTCCGTGGATTTTAAGTCTCCTAGACTGCATGTACAACCTTAGGGTTAGTCTACCGGATCCGAATCTCACTTAAGATCATTGCACAGAAGATTTTCCAACACCCCGGGTAGACCATTACTCGGTAGGTTAAATTCCAAACTTGTTGGAATCAGAGCCAATCACTTTTCTTGATCATCCGAGACAAAGCAATTAGGGTGTTGTAATCCAGATACTAACGACCTTAAGGCTAGTTCAAATCACGGTGGCCGTTCGGGCACGACCAACACCGGAGATATCTCAAACTCCGTGGATTTTAAGTCTCCTAGACTAAATTTGACAGCTTTGGAAGATTGCCTCAATCCTCAAGTTTTCTTTTAAGTGATAAGTCCTTGATATCGGATGGTCGGATTTGGGAAATCCTGGTCCACACAATTCCGACAATGATCTAAGATCAGATGCCTAAGGGCGATTGACCCTCCTCGGGCCAATGTCCCTTAAACCTGTTTAGATCAGTGTTTAGGAATTTGATGATCCAAATTTTCCTATGTCCGGT
Source organism: Vaccinium vitis-idaea (assembly GCA_963854785.1). Taxonomy (NCBI): domain Eukaryota; kingdom Viridiplantae; phylum Streptophyta; class Magnoliopsida; order Ericales; family Ericaceae; genus Vaccinium; species Vaccinium vitis-idaea. The sequence continues at coordinate 22,347,027 of OY978224.1, read as the reverse complement.
CGTCCTAAAGGCTAACTCGTAAGAATAACGCGCATATGGGATGCACGACTCATCATCGGGCCGAGGCAACCTTCTACTAACTGTAGAGGCACAAAAGTTAAATGGGATATCTACACAGAATATCTATACAAACGACACTCGCGACGGCTATATACAATGCAAATGCATGAATGCAACATGGCATGGCGAGGAAAGCGGTAACACATATCACGTAATAAGATGGAGCATGTAAACTTAACGCACGGGTGGGTTGCTGAACGTGGGGTTCTATGGTTAATTACATGCAAAAGGCTGGTTTTGGTCACTGAGGGTACCCCGGACTCAAAATCAAAACCGCCTCCTACCGTTAAAAATGATAGTGACGATGTGATTTATCACGGTCGAGGGCTGCTGGGCATTTCGGGATTCCCTGTCACCGGCAAGCCGGGCAGGATTGCCAAAACACGCCAGCGGGGCTAAGAACCATGCAAGTGCAATGCAAAATCAAATTTCAAACCATTTAAAATGGTTAACTTACACTCATGCATATGATTTTGAAGTAGAAATAAGCTGTTTTGAGAATGATATGAACATATTTAACCATTTAATGACGATCAAAACCAGGAGAAAGCACAAAAATCAGCAAAACAGTGACTGACCCAGAGCTGGGTTTGAGCGCTCAAGGTCAGAGGCTTGAGTGCTCAACCCCTGCTGAAACTGCAGATTTTGAAAATGATTTTGAACAACTTTTAGACCTTTGTGAGTTCAATACAATTATAAAGAACCTGTTTGAACTCACTAGTCTTCCTTAGAAGGATCAAAACAGTGAATAAATCACATTCTTAACTACCTTTTTAACTTGATTGAAGGCTTGAACTTTGATTTTGGTCTTGATGGAGGGGGATTATAGATGTTTGGTTGGTATTCTGGGTAGATGAGACAATGTATGTGGTTAATTGATGATCAAGGGTCGAATTTGAAGCTTGAAGGGTGGTTTTTGTAAGTGGTTTAGATTGTGAAAGGGTGGTTTTGTAGAGAGAGAGGGAGAGGTTGTTTTTTGGAGGAGTTTTGGAGAGCTGAAATATGGAAAATTCATCCTCAAAACCAGGGGGTGGTGAGTGGGAGGGAAGAGAGGAGAGAGAGGAAGTGGGTTTGTATTTGAAAGTGGGTTAGGGGTAGTTTTAGGAGTAGTTTAGGACAATGTAGGGTGTATTATACACGTACAAGACGTATACAGGTGGTTAGACGCTCCTCTCTGCATGAAATCTCATGATGAGATACTCTGCAGATTCCTGACTGGGATCAGAGTTGAGCGCTCAAAGCCGTAGGATTAAGCGCTCCAGGTGTTTCTCAGGGGTTTGAGCGCTCAAGGTTCTTGGTGGCAGATTGATGGTTTGGCTTGGTTCAACAATGTTTGGGTTGGTTTGGGCTTTTTTGGTTGCTTGGGTGGTGTTTTGTTGATTTTGATCAAGTTCCAGCCATTTTCACAATTTTTGGGTAGTCATGATTGGTCCGTTTCATCATTGGGAATGCTCGAACGCATCCCGAGTTCAAAATCGGGGTGTCTACAGTACGGATTTCGGGCGGCTGCACGTTTTTGTAGGTTTTAACCTAATATTTTGTGTACTCGTATAAATACCAACCTTTTGAGGACGGTTAGGGTTTGGACTTTTTGAGTGAATCCCTTTAAGAAAGCCCCCATGGGGTTCCCTGTAGAATGTTAGGGTTTCTCGGTTGTTCCATTATGGTCTTTTCATTAGGATTAGGATATTAGAGTGAGCTTTGTCTCTTTTGTGTTCTTGAGACAACTCTGTAGGTCGCTCCTTAGAGATTTGTTCCCTACATATTGTGTGAGTACTTCAAGTGGGAGTTACAGGTATAGTCGACTCTGTGTATTGCTCCCCATTATAGTGAATCCTCTTGCTCTTTTCCCGTGGACGTACCTTTAGAGCTTCATGCTTGAGGGGCAACCACGTAAATCCTTGTGTCTTGTTTTTTTGTTGGTGTGTTTATATTTTCATACTTTGGGTTTCAGCACAACAAATTGTTATCAGAGCTCCGGGTTTTTAATCCGAGGCTTTCATTTTTTGTTACATAGGATTGCGTGTTTGGTTATCGTCTTGATGGCGACTTGTTTCGAAGTTTGTACAACAAGGATTACAAAGGCTGTCCCTTCAGGGACATCCGATAAAATTGGAACGATACAGAGAAGATTAGCATGGCCCCTGCGCAAGGATGACACACACAAATCGAGAAATGGTCCAAAAATGGATTACACAAGGCTTTGTTGAAAAAATCCAAGAAGCCTGCTGTGTGCAGGATAATGTGTTTGAGGATCTCGATATGAAGGCGATTAGTTCGATTCAGGATTTAGCAGATGGTGCAAAAGTGGGTTTGGGAGGATTTTGGATTTGAGGCAGCGCCTTTATGCGATTTGTATGAATGAGGTATGCCCGAGAAAGACTATTTTGATGAGTTGAATCAAATTAATTTAGTTAGACTCCTTTTGGATATGTTGTGAAGTGATTCATGTAGGGTACCGCGTGGAGATTCAGGTCTATTATTAATTCGGTTCAATTATTAGGAGTATACGAGAAGGCATGTGAGGCTCCGTGGTGGGGTTGGGAGTTTCTGCGGTGAAGTCGGTTAACTCTGGGTGGAGTTTGAGCATGTCTTCTTTGACATTAGTAATGGGTGCGGTCGACGTCGACATCGACATTCGGTTGACGATGAGTGCTCGTTGGATGGATTAACTCCATGGTGGAGTTCGGTGTTTAGCTCTGGGTGGAGCATGAGCAGATTTTCGTTGGCATCAGTCAGGGGTGTATTGGGTGGGTGGTACCCGTTTGAAGATGAAAAGCTCGATTTTTAACTTTGTGGTGGAGTTTCGGTGTTTAGCTCCGAGTGGAGCTTGAGCGGATCTTCGTTGGCATCAATGATGGATGCATTAGTTAGGAGGTGCCTATTTGAAGATGAAAGATTCGATTTGGTGATCATCCCGGTGGGGGGCGTGAGGGGGGGAAGAGCGATTGGTGAGAGGATTGCCTATGTCGTTGACTTGGAAGGGAATTTAAGTAAAGGTGGAGATTGTTGGATTTTGTGACTTGAATTGACGTTTGAAGAGGCACAGAAGTTCGTGGCGTGCAGGTCTTAATTTTTTGGACCGTGGGGAAGTTGTAGTAATTTTTGTCCAGTTGGGAGTCAAGTCCGTCTAGACCGTCGGGACTGACTTACATAAGGATTTCGAGCGGCTACGCGTTTTTGTAGGTTTTAACCTAATATTCTGTGTACTCTTATAAATAGCAACCTTGAGGGCTGTTAGGGTTTGGGCTTCTTGAGTGAATCCTTTTGAGGGAGCTCCCATGAGGTTTCCTGTAGAGTATTAGGGTTTCTTGATTTTTCCATTATGGTCTTTCATGTTTTTGAGATATTTGATGCTCTGTAAGTCACTCCTCAGAGATTTGTTTCCTTAGACATCATGTGAGTGCTTCAAGTGAGAGTTACAGGTATAGTCGGCTTTGTGTATTTCTCCCTATTATAGTGAATCCTCTTGCTCTTTCCCGGTAGATGTACCTTTAGAGCTTTGTGTTTGAGGGGGAACCACGTAAATCCTTGTGTTTAATTTTCTTGTTGGTGTGTTTATATTCTCATACTTCGCGTTTCGACACAACACCGAGTTGAAAGCGAATTTGACTCCAAGATACAATGAAGCCCAGTCCTGATTGACTATTTGTTCAACTGCGTCATGCACAGATGAAGAAGAACCAAAATCCCTTCAAATTTTTGCAAGCCCGCCAAAAATATATTTAGGAGATAATTTTAGGGAGAAAGAACAATCAGTATTGTATTGATTATGTCTATTCCTTTATATAGGCATGGATCGTGACCGTTGGCCAAAGATTACAACTCTTCGATCAAACCCAATAGTCATGTCTACTCTTAATAGCCATGACTATTCAATTGACCCTAATAGTCATACATTTTAGTTTGGTCATGTCTATTACTTTAACCTACACACTATTTGCACTTAAATCCAATAGTAATGTCTATTCATTTAATCCTGAATAGACACACTTTTTGGATTATAACTGTTCACCAATAGAAGCAAACAACACTATTTACACCTTTTAATTCCAAGCAGTGCAATGCCACCATAACAAACAGGAAACTACTAGTAAAAAAATGCACGAAAGTGAATGTAGTAACAACTGTTCATAAACTCAAGAACAGAAACAAAAGATCACATAATTAAATAGACCTTATGCAGTTTATAAGAGGAATAATGCCAGACTTGATAACCACACGCACAAAGTGAAAGGTTGCACCAAATTCCTTCCTATCGGTAATTAGAGTAACAAACAGTTGCAACGGCTACAAAGCGGGGGTTAAAGACTGTTTGATAATGAACATACTTGGGAGTAAAAAAGTCACATGCAAATAACACACCCCAAAGTAACCAACAGTCAAGCAATTGCAGGTATTGACACTATCCTATTTTCAAGTCATAATTATGCACCATAACACATTGAAAATAATTTAAAAATCACGATGGTCAGCCCCAACCGTTTACTTCAAACGGTTTCATACCTGTATCAAATAGATATTAAAAACTCAAAATGTAATACTCATATAATATGCATATCAATAGTAAAATTGAGTTCATGTTTTAAACATCATGAGTATATCAAAAAAGAGTGTTTGAGCGTACCTTACTCCACGTGAAAAGATAATATGCGAGGAGGCAACTTACTGAAAATCACATCTCCATAATTTGATTAGATAACCATTTTCTTTAAAAGATCTCCAATACCATCTAACTTTTCCATGATTGTGCATTCCCAATTGTCTTTCTCAATTTTTCAAGATACCAATTTGTAATGCATTTGTTTGTAACAGTACCGCTTCTTTTGCACTTGGAGTAGTACACAACACCATTCTTACCATTCCACTGACTTTGATGACGCATCTGATCCCAATGCTCCTTATTTAATTTGCTTTGCCCATCTGTAATGCATGTTTATCAAAATGCGAGTCCAAGACCTGCCGAACTTACACCAAAATTTGGTTTCACTTATGTCATAATAAAAACCACTGTTCTCCATTCCTTCATACATAAATTTCTCTCCGCCTTAAAATAATTTCTCCAAACGAAATACTTCCATTTGTTCATGTAATATCGTCTTAAGATTATTGGTGTAAATATCGTATAACCGATGGAAGTGAATAAATCTGGAGTGTACAAATGGTTGTTTCAAGGCACATTACATTGTCGTTGTCCTTAAGACGATATTCGCCCCCACCAATTCGAGTGACTTTGGTGTGCACCGAGCTGATAGCGAATTCGACTCCAAGATACAATGAAGCCCAGTTTCGATTGACTGTTTATTCAACTGCGTCATGCACAGACGAAGAAGAACCAGAATGCCTTCGGATTTTGCGAGCCCACCAAAAACATGCTTAGGAGATAATTTTAGGGAGAAAGAACAATCAGAATCATACTGATTATGTATATAGAAATGGATCGTAACCGTTGACAAAATATTACAACTCTCCAATTAAACCCAATAGTCATGTCTATTCATAATAGTTGTAACTATTCAATTGACCCTAATAGTCACACCTTTTAGTTTGCTCATGTCTATTCATTTAACCTACACTTAAATCCAATAATAACGTCAATTCATTTAATCCTGAATAGACATACCTTTTGGATTATAACCGTTCACCAATAGTAACATGTAAGTCGTTGGTGTAAATATCATATAACCGATGAAAGTGAATAAATCTGGAGTAAATAAATGGTTGCTTCAAGGTGCATTACATTGTCATTGTCCTTAAGACAATATTTGCCCCCACCAATTCAAGTGAATTTGGTGTGCACCAAGTTGATAGCTAATTCGATTCCAAGATACAATGAAGCCCAGTCCGATTGACTACTTGTTCAACTGCGTCATCCATAGACGAAGAACCAGAATGCCTTTGAATTTTGCGAGCTCGCCAATTAACATATTTAGGAGATAATTTTAGGGAGGGAGAACAATCAGAATTGTACAGCTTATGTCTATTTAATTGGTAGAGCCCCTTGTTTTTATATAGGCATGGATCGTGACCATTGGCCAAAGATTACAACTCTTCAATCAAAATCAATAGTCATGTCTATTCATAATAGCCATCACTATTCAATTGACCTTAATAGTCACACCTTTTAGTTTGGTCATGTCTATTCATCTAACCTACACACGCTTTGCACTTAAATACAATAATAATATCTATTCATTTAATCCTGAATAGATACACCTTTTAAATTATAACCGTTCATTAATAGTAGCATTTAATATTCATTAATATTTTGAAAATGTTCCAACATCTATCACCTTCAATAGTCGTTGCATGTTTGGTCTTAGTTTGTTGGGTTAGATTTAAGACCTTAGTTAAACTGGATTTTATTTTATTTTTTGTTATTCTTCCTTGTAACGATACTTTTTACCTAGGAGTACATTTTTGCCATCATTTAATATTATGTCCTTTCTTTTGCAACAACAAAAAGAATAGAATGAATAATTACAGTACTAAAATTAAAAGAGATTGCTTTCAACAACCCTCTCTTTTCAATGTACATGTATACATGGGAAAGCTGTAATTTGCAATGGTAAAACTCAACTCAGATATCATACCGACACTGTTAGTTAATAGACAATTTAAGAACTCAGAGATGACACTAAAAAATAGTTAAAGTTCTTTATCAATTAGGGTATATCTGACTTGTCAACGTCGTTTGTGACATAATTACTTAGTGGTCTTGGGATACCGTGTAATGCTGTCCCAACACTTTTTCCCACTACACAGGGTTCATGCATCTAGTCTAGCACCCGCCCCACATAATTTTTTCATGGAGAAGCTAGGATGGCGTGGCACCACGTAGCGGCAGCCCAAGACCAAAAAATAAGTTTTTCGTTTGTGCACCTAAGGACAAAGTCAAGTACAATTTGAACTAATTTCTCTTGACTTAAAGATTTCATGTGCATAATTACTAGTTAAGTAAAAGTTAGCATATAAATGTACGTCCTTCCCCACATTATATAGGGATGTGCCTTCGAACTTGGAAACCCACACCTTTGTTTCCGTCATAGAAGCATTTGCATAATTGGAATATTTCTGACACAATCCCATTATACATTGATTGAAGAAAACACTTTGGATGTGACCTCAATATGTAGATAATTCACTAAACTTTTACCCAATTATTTCTCTTTCATCAATCCAAGTATTGGTTCATTTATATGCTTGATCATGTTCTCCAACCACGTACACCAATTGGAGTTGGTCTTTGGCCAGGAACAGAAGGATATTGTGTATGGGAGGGGAGGGTCTCCCAACCTTGCTAAAAAAAATTAAATCGTATAGAATGTACGTTCAATATCCAAAAGGCTTAAAAACCTAAATGGTCCTCATAAAATAGTTCCCGTTTCAATATCGTCCTTGTAAAGTTTTCTATGTCAATTTTATCCTTGTAGTTTGAATCAAAGGTCAATGTTACCCTTCCATCCAAACATGGACATAAATCACAAACGGCAATCCTAGCTGTACCTTTTTTGCACACATTGGAAACCCTTCATTTAAAGCCCAAAGGCTAAACCACTTTCCTTCAAGTGAACACGTGGGAAACCCTTCATCTAAATCCCCAAATCTTGGTACCCCTAAACCCCACCAGTAAACCAACCCCTTTTCTTCAAGTAGGAATTTCCGTTTAACCAAAAAAAAAAAAAAAACCACCAGTAAACCAACTCCTTTATTCCAAGTAGGAATTTCCGTTTAACCAAAAAATAAAAAATAAAATTAATGCCTTCAATCTTTTGGTGAAAACCTATATAATCTTGGTACCTAAAATCATAGATTCACACTCATACACAACCTGGCACCCAAAAACATGAACATAGATTCACACGTACAAAAATAAAAGGCACAAAACTACCTACTAAAGTGGCATTACAAGCCTACCATATCTTGCTGAAATTAAAGCCATTGAGATAAGAAACCATATCTTGCTTCAATTATAAGCTAGACCATTGTTAAAATACCATTTATCAAAATACTATTATCAAGCAACAACAACAAAAGAAGCCATTAGAAGTATTAAAGTTTTAGGCTTTACATTTCCCAACACAAAAAACTAGGCTACTTGAGTAACTGGCATAGTGAAACAGCTTCCATAAACCCACTATGGACCTTGGACAGATTCTTGGGTACCAAGTGGCATATTGAAGTCACTAAAGTCAAGGAAGTCGTGCAATAGCACATTGCTTACCCTAGATCTTTTCAATCCTCTCTTTGGGGCTGAGGCAGTGGACTTCCCTCTAGTGGATTTGTTGGTGCTAGGGCCAGTTGGTGTAGAAGAGAAGGTTGGAATGGAGCATTGTGCTTGGGCCACACTTGTTGGTGGATGGGAAGACAGCTCATTACATGGGGCAGTGTGACCACCACTTTGACCGGCAGTGTGACCACCTCTTGGACGACCTCTTAGACCACCCCTTCTACCACCCCTTGTTCCAACCCTTATACCACCCCTTGTACCAATATTGTTGTCTGCCCTAGGACCCTGCAAGAAAGAGTGAAGCAATAAAGTAAAGCAATAAAGACAAGGCTAAAGACAACAAAAAAAAAAAAAAGCTTGCATGTTACCTGTCTTTGTTGACTTGAAGATTCCCCAGGCAAGTCTTTATTGCCTCCAACCAATCCCTTACATGTTCTCTTATTGTGGCCTGTCCTTCCACATCTCTTGCACACCACAATGGTGTCACTCCTTCTAAGTTTTGCACCTTTCTTGGGTTCATCTGGTTCTCTCCTTCTAAGTTTTTTTGGCCTTCCAGTTGGCCTCCTTAATGGTGGTGGCAGAAGTGGAGGGTGCCCTGTTGCTTCCCATAAGTTAGACCCATTTGTTGGGTAGATCAATGGGGCATAAGCTCTCTTATAAGTCTCAACTGTGTAGTACTCACTGGTATAGTCCTCTACATTATGTTTGTTGAAGTGGATGGCAGAGATTGCATGTCTACAAGGCAAACCAATTATTTCCCATCTTCTACATGTGCACTCTCTCTTTTCCAAATCTATGGTAAATCTAGTTTTTCCACCTATATATTTAACCTCATATTTCAAATCACCAGACCAATGAGGTGTCCACTTCCCACTTTCAACATTCTCTTTCTTAAGCCTTTTTTGAATCACTGGGCATAGAACCCCATCAACCTTTTCTATGAGCCTCCTATTTTTTTGGAACCTAAGCATTAGATAAATCCTTATGTCCTCAACCATGCTTATAATTGGCTTCTCTCTTGCTTCTAAAATTGTAGAGTTGAAGCCTTCACACAAGTTGTTCAGTAATGTGTCAGTCTTGGCCCTTCTAGAAAAGGCATGTCTACTCCACAACTGGGCTGGGACTCCTTTTACCCAATTGTGTGCACCAACATTTGCCTTCATTAGGTCATTCATGGACCTCTCAAATGCTTGTGCATAACTGGCATAGGCAGCCTTCCAGAAGAACTCTTTGATCAAGATGCCTGGGTGTTTTTTCCTTAGATTGTTGTACAAGTGTCTACAACAAAATCTGTGCTCACCACCTGGTTGTAGATCCTTCAATGTTAACTCTAAGCCCTGGTAAGACACATAAAGGTTGCTAGTAGCCAAAAAAAATAATATTCAAGTAGGCAGCCATTAAAGGAATTAGGTTACATGTTACCTTTTGTTGGTTTGAAGTAAAGGTGTATCTTCTATCACTTCCAACATCATCCAAGAGAAAACTGATGAACCACATCCATGAATCCTTGTTCTCAGCTTCCACAACAGCAAAGGCAAGGGGAAAGTACTCTTCATTTGCGTCCCTACCAACTGCTGCTAGAAGAATACCACCGTATGGCCCTTTTAGATGACAACCATCTATCCCTATCATAGGTCTACAAGCAGCAAATCCCTTTTTGCATGCATCAAAGCATATGTAAAGCCTCTTAAAAGTTGGGCTCTTTTGTACTGTTGACCTCTCAGCTTCTACATCACCCACATTATACCTGTAACCTGTATCTTAATAGTGCTTCCTGGGTTGGATCTCCTGAGTTCATTACAGTAGTCCCACAATGATGCATACTGTTCTTTGTGAGATACCTCCATCTCATTCAGGGCCTTTGTCTTGGCCCTATAAGCCTTGCTTCTTGAAATATGAACTACAAACTTTTCGTGGACCTTTTCTTGTATCTTGGACAATCTTATATTGGACTGGTCTCTCCTTCTTCACTAATTTCCCAGCTAGGAACTTGGAGCTTACCCTCACATTCTCATAAGTCCTGCTACACTTATGTTTCATTTGCAATGTCTTGATTTGGAATGTCAGCTGCCTTGGCACAATACTACATAAAGCCTTCCATGTACAACTTGATTCACACACTGCCCTTACCCTAGTCTTGTCATTCTTGGTAAATTTTATACCATATCCACCATGCACAACATACTTAGTAATGGCAGTCTTTAACTATTCTAGTGAACTAAACAACATACCAATGGTGAACCTCAAATTCTCAGCTCTGTCAACAAGTTTGAAAACTTCAAATTTGGATATCTTAAGTGTGTCGTTCGATTGGTTGTCTTCATTCTCTGTCTCAGACTCACTCTCCCCAGTGATCAGCTCTTCACTTTTGTAGTCACACCTCATTCCCTCCACATACACCTCATCAATGTTTGCTTGGTCCTCCATCTCATTGTCACTGTCAAACAAATCATTTTTGCCACAATTTTCTTGGTTAGTAAGATCCTCTTTCTCAGTGTATTTGTCAAACAAAATGTCATCATAATCACTATCATTAGTTAAGGGGATGTCTATATCAAGGTCACTATCATCTGTATCACTATTGTAATACACCTTGTCCTCACCCATTCCTCTATTAACATTGTCTTCCTCAATAAGAACTTCATGCACTTCATCCATTTGAGGTGGAGGTAAAGCCAGATGACTTACTACTTGCCCTTCATCAATGATATGTTCTACATAGACCTCTATCTGCTTATGGCCCTTGACATATCTTGTCATATCCAAAGCATCTTTGTCATTTCCTATAACTCTCAGACCGTCCAACAACCCAAGCCCATGAATTCTATACCACAACATCTTGAGGTTATTATAACCAAGCCTTTGGACTATGTCTTCAACCTCTAACTTGGAAAAAAGATCAGGAACACAATCGTCAACATGGTTCACAAGTCCATCCATATAACGAAGTGGGTTTTCAAGAAAATGACCTCCATGGTGTATCTCAATTGTGAATACTGTGTCATCCATATGTTCAATGCATAAAAAAAAGAAAAAGAAAAAAAGAACTACTGTAAAAGTCGATGTAGGGACCAATAATGCATGGAAAGTAATTGTTTTACAGATATGCATAGAAAGCAACACATCACTGCAAAACCCAACAACTTGGGACCACAAAACCTATAATTTACTCTATGTACTCTACCAAATGTCTAAATAAGGCAAAAAATTAGTCTACAAAAAGCATAAAGTTTGCAGTATAATAACCCATGTTTGTATAAAGGCAAAACCTTAGAAAATCGAGTAGAAGTTTGAAGCCAAAAGGGGTAACCATACAGTACTTACCTTACCAAACGACTATAGTCTTCCACTTCTTCAATTTTTTCGATTTTGTGAATCCTAACGCGCTGAACTTTTTGGGTCGATTTTCATGTTTGTATCGTTGGCCCTAGTTTTTTTTGGTAAAGGTGTAGTGAGAGATTAAGGAGAGAATATGACTGAGAGAGGAAGAAGGGAATAAATATGAGTGGGATATGAGGGGGGTTTCCAACGTGTGCAAAAAAGGTACAGCTAGGATTGCCGTTTGTGATTTCCGTCCATGTTTGGATGGAAGGGTAACATTGACCTTTGATTCAAACTACACGGATAAAATTGACACAATGAATTTTACATGGACGATATTGAAACGGGGACTATTTTATGAGGATCATTTAGGTTTTTAAGCCTATCCAAAATGTGCTATATCAGTTCCTCCAAATTTTAAGAAAATAGTACTAATAATAAGTGTTTATGTAGTGGAAAATAGTTACTCTCTTTTATGTGTATGTTTTGTCAAGTATGAATAAAAAGTAGCTATTTTTTTCTTGTGAACATTATTATTTAGATTTCATGATTGAATTTCAAACTATATGTAACAATTCCTGGTTCTAAATCGGACTTCCTTTTACGTAAATCCTAGCTTCGTTCCAGTCTTTGATTGAAACACACCAAAACTTCTCCAGATGTGACACTTACATCTTTATCTTAAATAATTCGAATATACCGACAAATGATCTTACATACGAATCAAGATTTTCTCATGTGATGTAAAATGAAACCCACTGCAGTCCCATTTATACATTCTGAGCCATCATTTTATAATACTAGCTACTAGCTAGATATGTTGATCGTTCATGTAAAAACTCAAGTTGATGGGATATCAACAAGGATTAGGTGGAATCATATTTGGTGGAAGAGAGTCCATCCATTACTCTCGTGCCAAATATGATTCGATTCAAATTAATACTGATTTGACACGATAAATATGTTTCGTTCACATAGATACCATAACCGATCAACTTTTGTTTTGTATGAAAGATAAATACATCAAAATTTGCAATAAGCGGCTCAAATCATCAAATGAAACCGTGTTACATCTCATTTTGCGTCATGTGAGAGATCACATTAGTAATCATCATATTAGAGGATCCTTAAGCTTGTACATAAACTTAGAAGTCATAGTTAGTCCAAAGTCTCTCATTAGGTGCTTCTTTTCGTTGTTTTGTTTTGGTATTTGATTGATTGGTTGTCTCCTTATCAGCTTTTCAATCTTTTGGGTCTCGAGAAGTAGATGATTGTCATCGGGTGGAGTGCGAACCTTGTTGGGGTGTTGCTCCTCATTTTGATGCTTTTCTCTTGTCCCGTTTAATCTTGTGTCTTCAATATTAAATTAATAAAATCTTTTTTTACCATTAAAAAAAGGTGCCCCATTCATTTATCCGACCAAACTGCTTCATTTGAGATTGTGATTTGAGCTTTTGCTCCGTTGTAGTATGATTGATCCCCTCCAATCAATTCTGTTGATCATTGGTGTGCCAATGATTGGGAAGAATCAAATACCCAGTGGGGCAAATATTTGCATGGTTATTAGGACACAGAACACAGTTTGGAAGCATCATGTGGGCAATCAAATTTTGGATCATAGTTTTTGGACCAAAACCAAATCCACTAGTACATATTTTATATCCATTATCTATGGAAAGAGATGGGATGATTTGGACATGTTTTCTGCCGGCTGAAAAGAACATGGAGGGCATGATAAACCACATTATACTGTACACTCGTCATCAAGTTTAAATAAACTTATACAAAAGAGGAAAATTATTAGTTACCCGCACCGCCATGTGGTGCTCCAGGACTCTCTCGATACGTGGCGTTACTACAGGAGCACTGACAATAGAACCTTCTTGTGCTTTTCTGCTTTTTCTTTTTTACTCCACACGACCAATATTGTCCTATATGGTGTCAATTTTCTCTTAGAAGCTTGATCGGCCAATATTAGATGACAAGTCTGGCCTTCTTGTGAACCCTAATTCAAACCTCTCCGATCGGTAGAAACCTCGCAGTCCTTTCAATCTTCGTGAAACCCTTACCTCGGCAGTGAAAATTGCCTTCACCGGTCTGTGATCCGATAAACTTATTTCTCCTCTTGTGTACAAGTGTTGCTTTAATCCCACTCCGAACCAAATTATCCGATCACACCTGAGACGATGAACTTTTTAATAACAAATTTTGTTGATCTTAATAAATCATCTTAGTTCAATTGTAACGATAATTACCAGGCAGGAGCGCGTTTCTTTTTGCCCTTTTTCCCATCAACACCACCAAAGTAATCATCGGAATTCGGATAATACTTGTAAGTAGGGGCAAATTTAATCGTTCCTTCCTGCCAACCTTCGAACACTTGACCATCCGCGAGCTCCATTCTTAGCTATATTTCCACGAAAATTTGATGCCAGGCGAATTTTAGACGATTAGAGAAGATAATTTTCAAGGAATTGACTATAATTATTAGTAATATTATTATTTTTGCTGGCTACCTGATCATTTTGTAGCAAAGCATTCCATTCTCCTTTGTCGACTAATAATCTTGTCTCTAGTTCTGGCAAAGAAATTCGATAATTCAAGTCTCCAAGCAAAATTATCCGACTGCGTGCATCGAGTCAATAATAATTAATTAGCTGATATCAGCAAAAATAAATGTAATTAATTAGCTTTATGGTCTTAAAATTTTCTCCCGTGAACATAAAAGGGGAAGTCAACTTGTGTATAGAAAGTTTAGTCTTGGCATATATTTTATGATAGGATATGGTTTACGGAGCACAGAAATCAAACTTTTCCAGGCATTTTAACCACCCATTTATCTCATTTAGGCCCACAACATTTGAAAAATTCATCAAACAACTAATTGAAGATATAGAATATCCTAAAAGGATATATAATAAACACAAAAAGTTGAACCCAATGTTAGTCTGTTAGTGTAGGTCTGAGATTTTAGGGTTTTTTTTTATTTTTTATTTTTTTATTATAACTCAAGCATACAGGTCAATTTACGCGTATCTCGACTAATCCTAGAAACTAATCCCATCGTTCACTTGTTGGATCCCATTCCAAGTCAAAGCAAAATTCTACATGGATTGGCACCGAACGAGTCGATAACACCTTAGAGGTTTCAAACCCGAGACTTTAGGAATGAATAAATCCCTAGTCTCAGATCTTGAGCACCAGACCAACCGGTTGTGGTTGAGACTTGAGAGTTTTTTTTGTTTTGTTTTTGCCACACCATATACATCAGTGGGGAATTAGTGGAAAAGTTAGTGAATGTGTTAACAACAAAAGGAAGTTCGAAGTCTCATCAAGTGGGGGCACCTACTATTAAGAACCTTAAGGAAAATTTAAAAAATTATGCACAATTTTATTTTGATAACCATGTGTGCAGGCCAGCTTGTGCTCATCTTGCTAATCTTGGAACCTTGAAATCAACTACCGGAAATTTTTCACAAAGTTGATAGCATCAGAAAAGTTCGAACCTAAGATCTTAGGGTAAGCAAACTCCAACGTTACAGACCTTAATAAAAAAATGCAACCAACAACCCCCCCCCCTCTTTCGACAACAAAATTTTATTAAAAACTCAACAAAGGAGACATCGACCAAATCCGCGAAAGGATAAGTCAAGGGCAATCAAATCCAGTGAAGTGCTGAAAAGAAACCCCAAAAGAAAAAAGAAATTAAAACCTCTAATTGGAACTTGCAATTTTCAATCTGCCCATGTGGGCCTCTATATGGGGGAGAGAGACAAAAACACAGTTGGGTGGGTGGAAGGATGACTGAGTTGAAGAGTATCAAGGGAAGAAGAAGAACTCTGGAGTTGAGTGGGGGCACGTGACCCCACGTGTCTCTGAGTAGGTCCGTCACCGGTTTTTTCATAGATTCGAACCTTAGACTTCCTCCTCGAAAGTCAAGGGTAATATCAACTCTTGCGGGGCCAAGTCATACGATGCGATACAATACTTCGCCTAGAGGCTTTAATCAGCCTACGCTAGTGGTAAAGTCTTTAATTAAAAGGTGATTAATTAAAAAAGGGCTTATTTACCTTTTTAGTCCCCAAAGTATTCGCGAAATGTCAATTTGGTCCCCAATATTCAAATCGTGTCTATCGAGTCCCCAATGTTCACAATGTGTGTTTAAATGGTCCCTGTGTCTAACTCCGTCCGTCTTCTCCGTCAAATGCAGGGGTAATTTCGAAACTTCACCTTCAACCCTCAACCCCTTATCTTCAACCCTCAACCCCTTATCTTCAACCCTCACCTTGTTGATAAAAAAAAACAAACCTCACCCTCATCAAAGCCGATCCCCAAAAAACATCTCAGTCCCACCCGACTACCGCCTCCGCTAAACACTTCACGGCCAGAATCCATCCACCGGTGGTCGTATGGGATTTTTTTGGGGGTCAGTGGATGCGGTGGGTGCCGACGTGGACGATGTAGCATTCCCGGCTATATTTGGGCTCTAGGTTTTCGAGCTTCTCTGCTGTGAGGTCCATTGTGCAAAGAGAGAGAGAGAGGGAGAGAGGGAGAAAGACAACCCCAACGTCGACACACCACCAACGCCGCCTCTACGACCGGCGAATACAACCACAACCAACGTGGTCTGTCTCTCTTTCTCTCTCTCAATTTGAGTTATTGGGTAAAAAAAAAAACCCTAATTAAAAACATTTCAGGGAAACAATCTGATGATTGAAGAAGGAAAGCTGATTAACTGAAGGATTTAGCAAGTGGAAGTCAGGTTTGGCCAAAATTTTGGGGTTTTAGTGGGTCTGTGGCTCATGGTGGTGAGAGAAATGGGGGTTACGGTTTTTTCAAGAACCGAGAGAGAGAGAGAGAGAGAGAGAGAGAGAGAGAGAGAGAGAGAGAGAGAGAGAGAGAGAGAGAGAGAGAGAGAGAGAGAGAGAGAGAGAGAGAGGTGGAGTACGGTGGTGTACAGTAGAGAGGGGCTCGTTTTTTTGTGGTGGAGAGATGGATTTCGGGTTGGTGGGTTTTGGTGGTGAGGGGTTATGGAGGATTTGGTAGTGGTTTTGTAGAGAAGACAGAGATGAGAGGGATGTGAGGTACGGTCGTGGTGGTGGTGTACCACGGTGGTGTGAGATGAGAGAGAGAGGGTAGGTGATGGTGGTGTACGGTGGAGGAGAGAGAAAGGGGTCACGGTGGAGATGGGTCACGGTGTACCGGTCGGGTAGGAGAGGTGTACGGTGGTGGTGGCTATGGAGATTGGAGAGATGATGTTAAGGAAGAAGAAGAAGATTTGAGAGAGGGGGAGTGTACCGATCGGGGTCAGAGAGAGAGAAGGAAAGCTGATTAGTCTAGTTTTTTTTTTCCTTGCCTTTTGCTTCAGTTGACATAGATTAGAGGTTGAAGATAAGTTGTGGGGGTGAAATTTCAAAATTACCCCTGCATTTGACGGAGAAGACGGACGGAGTTAGACACAGGGACCGTTTAAACACATATTGTGAACATTGGGGACTCGATAAACACGATTTGAATATTGGGGACCAAATTGACATTTAGCGAATACTTTGGGGACTGAAAAGGTAAATAAGCTATTAAAAAAGGTAATAAGGAATCATTTGGACGGTTCCAACCATATAATGACAATTAATTAGTAGTTAGTTAATTACGTACTCGTGGTCTAGAATTTTTTGTGGCAAATCAAGTGAAGGGCCTTTAGGAAAGCCTGTTCGAGACAGTATTTCGGCAACATTGGAGTTCCTGTATCTCTCATCACCTTCTCTGCCCCCTGAGGCCAAATGAGTGCACACAAAGCAGAAGCTTGTTCCATGCAACCGAAATCGAACCGAAACCGAACCCTGTAAATGAGAAATTTAGACACCAACAAAAATTGCATCAATAATTTTTCGGTTATTCGTCGAGAAAAAAATAAAAAGACAATTTATTTATGCTTGTTTTGTCACCCGAAATTTGAGGATTGGAAATTTTTGCAGACTGAGAAACTTTCCTAATTTTGAATTTAAGTTCTTGAAATTTCTCAATAAGTATTAACTAAAAATTACTTAAATTTTTTGTATATATTAATGTGATATATTAATCTACTATTACCATAGATGTGTATGTCCAGAATTACGTACCTTATTTCCTAAGCAACCGATGATACCACAGCCCACACATGAAACATTAGGGCTCCGAATGTACGTTCGAAGATCATTTCGGACCCAAACTGATATCAATATCCCAACCATTTGCTTACTTATGATACATCGAAACTCTGGCGAAATGCTACTTTCCATGGATTTTCCACCTTTTGTTGGAAAGCCAATGTGATTTTCTTCATTTCTCTGTTGGCTTGTTTTCTTGTTGAGAGCTTCTCTGATCAAGGAATTCCATTTCATGGTGATTCTGTTGTTCTCTGATCCTAGGACATTTGAGGCTCTTAGAGGCACAACTTCTTGAAATCTGCCAAAATAAAAAAATAAAAAATCAAAGAAAGAAAGAGACATACATAATGCGCATTAATTAAATTAACAAGATTTCAGTAATTAACTTAATCACTAGAAAGTTTATTAAACTTGCATCCAACTTATTAAATGTTGGCTTGTTTGTCTTGCATTGATTAATACGTACGTATTGGCGTTTTGGCCTCTAACATTTTTTTCCCTCGGCAAAAGTTAGTATTTTAGTTGTTGTTAGTAAGGTTTGAACTCCTGTCAAATGCATAAGAGTATATGGTGTACCACTCCAATTGCATATGCGTTTATAAAAAGCATAAGCAATATCTAGTATTTAGAGTTTCGGCGTTTACCCAAGAACATAAATGTCACAAGAAGTGTTGAACGTATCTAGCAACTCCTCTATATTCAAATTGTCGGATGGTGCAACGCCGCCAACGTTCCATGTACTAACAAATATCCTTTACAAAACAAAAACAAACACAAAAAACGTTAAGGAGAGGAAAGAACATTGTTTGATGATCAATTGACAAAGAAGGAAAAAAATAAATATAGAAAATGGAGATTTTTTGTTCTTACTTGTATTTTTGCGTCTCCTCATGATCATCGTTACATATAATCGGAGAGCTGATCAGAGATTGATCATCTAAGAAATTTTCAAAACTGTTGATTGGAAAATCAGCCACAAAATTGTTGCTTCCTAATCTTTTTTTAAGAACCTTACTAGCTATCAACCTTGGCCACATGACCTGATGAAAAATTAAAGACTCAGAAACATATATATGTGTGATTCATGCCAAATGTTTTCTTACAATAAACTGAGAGAGAGAGAGAGAGAGAGAGAGAGAGAGAGAGAGAGCTCACTTCTTTACTTCTCTGGCATCATGGAGAGAGTGAAGAGAGGCAAGGTGACTTAGAATAAAGAAAAATCGAATGAAGAATGGCCGCAGGGTTTAATAGGAGAGGGACTTGGGCAAGTTGTGACGTAGATGATGATGCTGTATACGCAAAGAGAGAGAGAGAGAGTGGGGGGTCTCTCTCTAAAAAATTACACTTAAATTTTGTGTTAGTTGAGCTGATCAGAGTGGAGGATGATAGATATTGTATTGTTGTGGTTTGAAAGCTTTTTGAGTTTTTAGGCGGTCTCCTCATCCGGGAGACTTTTTGTTTGTTGGGCTGATGATTTGATATATATGTACAGTATATTTATATATCATGTTTTTTTTCCTGATGGGACCGTCCTTGTGACTTAAAAAGACATTTCACCGCAATAACAAATTTTTTATTTTGTTAACTTTTTTCTTTTTGAAAAGCAAAAGAGAATTTTATTAATTTTTGAAGGTGACTTATAAAGATTAACGGGGATCAAGGGGAAGGCATTACAACATGAGTAAGCATCCCAACTATGTTAACACTCAACCACACGATAATCATATGCCAGCTCAGACCTAAACAGAACAAGTTGACCATGAGTCAACAAGCAACAAAACAGAAGGCCAAAATTACAAGGTTCCAAACATTTGATACACCAAGCTTTTCTGAAAAAGTACGGAAAAGTCATTTGGGTGGGTAAACTTTTCTATACTTTTCAGCCAATGCCCGTCATTTAGGATTTGTCCTCTCTCTCTCTCTCTCTCTCTCTCTCTCTCTCTCTCTCTCTCTCCTTAACTCCCCAAACCGTATGAAAGTACCTAAATCCTAGGGTATCCTATGAAAGTATCTA
Source organism: Vaccinium vitis-idaea (assembly GCA_963854785.1). Taxonomy (NCBI): domain Eukaryota; kingdom Viridiplantae; phylum Streptophyta; class Magnoliopsida; order Ericales; family Ericaceae; genus Vaccinium; species Vaccinium vitis-idaea. The sequence goes on along the minus strand of OY978224.1, from coordinate 22,327,256 downwards.
AACCCTATGGTACCTTATGAAAGTGCGCGCCTAAAACTCTAGGATACCCTATAAAAGTGTCTAAACCACTAAAACCCTATAATAGGGAAATGCACCATAAACCTAAACCCTAGGGTACCCTATGAAAGTGCCTAAACCTAAACCTTAGGGTACCCTAATGAAAGTGCCTAAACTTTCAAAACCTTATGAAATTAAAGTTCCTAAACTTGTAAAACTCAATGAAACCGTATAATACCCTAAGTGTCTAAACCCCAAAAAGAGTGATTTACCTTAATGGTAATTAAAAAAGGCAGGTTTACCTTAATGGTAATTAGATGTCTCTTTCTAAACTTAGAGGTAAAAGTTTGCATTCAATAACACAGAGCCATGAAGTAGGCCCGAAGTAGCAGAATCTAGAACACAATCAGCAACAACATTTTTCATGAATCCAAACAATATGGAGGCCCAAAGCAGCAAAAACCCAGAAATCCAGTAAAGTGTAGAATACCAATAGCAAGATGCAAATAGAAACAACCAAAATCTCAAGAAAGTAACTCAAAATAGCAACCAATATACCCTCAGGATTATGCATAAAACATCAATAGAGTAAGAGTTAGGACCCAATTTTGTTCTGACCCAAAACACAACTCTGACCTTAATTAACTTTCGCACTTTTGACCAATTAGGAGCGACATTTTCAAAGTGAAATTTGTTTATTGTATTCTAGAGGAACAAAGGACAACTAGTGGGATCAGTCCCATATTGTCTTGTGGTTGGGCTTAATCTTAACATTCATCCACCATATAAATAGACAGAATGTGGTAGAACCCATTGAATGCCCCACCATCATAACACTTATCCCAAACAGAAGGGCAATGCAAAAATAAATAGTCCAAAGATTCATGCTCTGTATTTTTAGAATTTGCATATCACTTAATTATGGTTTTGTATAATACCCAAATTGAAGAAAAACACTGATGTTTTGACCCTCCAGAGTTGAACCAGGCAACCAAAGCATTGCACTCGATGAGGGGCCACATTTTTCCATAATAAAATCAACCACAACATTGAAGGAATAATCCTGAGACTTGGAAAGGTGAGACAAAGAATAAACAGAGTACCTGTCACGCCCTCATATTTAATAACCGAAATTCATTTAAAATCCACGTAGGATAGATCAAAGTCATACATCACACCGTTGAAAAGTCATGGTCGAATACACAATCCCAAAGCCTACATTCCACGTGTCCCTAATCAACGAATACCAATACCCAAATCCATAAGTGCCAAAAGATCAGGGTTATTACATATTTTGAATATTGTCAAAAGATTGAAGAATTTTAAAGTTACATAATCATCTACAAAAAATACTAAGTATGAAGATGGGAAAATAACTTCATAATTATGTAATCTTCATGGCATGCATTCACACTCCAAGCATCCAACTCATGTGCCTTGCTGACTACTTGAAAATGATAGGGTGAGCTCACTACCCCAGTAGAAAACTTATCTACTAGTGCTAAGGGTATAGAGAATGAAATGTGCATAAGAGAATGTCTATCATGTGTGAAACGACCAATGGATATTACGAAAGATTCGAAACATATGACGAACGACCAACATGTGTCCAAAGTTAAAAATATGGCCAAATGTCCATATAGGACCCACATATGATAACAGATACCCCAGCATGTCCGTAAACGACCCGATCGCGTCTCTGAGTATCTGCGTATGCCACAAATGTCCACGTTCAACCATTTTCACACTTTATCAATCTCATGTGTACATCAATTTAAACTTGAGAATATTAAAATTTTCTTCTGAGTCTTTTGGGCCTCGTGGAACCCATGTCCGAGTCTTATGGGCCTCGTGGAATCCTTGTCCGTGTCTTATAGGCCTCGTGGAACCCTTCCTAGCGACTCACTGAGTGGTGGTCCTAGTGCATCAACATACATTTCGTTCAAAAACCACCAAATATTGCACACATGTCCATATAACAAACATCATATCTTTTCATCTCATGTAACGTACATCGCCAATTTCTACAAGTTTATATATGTCAAAGTACGTTGGAAGATCAACATTATTACCAATCATACAAAGGTAGGTTAGAAAGGAGCAATTTGACCAAAAATAAGGTGCACGGGGTGATTATATCAAGTACAATACCAAACAAGTCACTCGGAAACCAAATGAGAGTTTTCTGAATTTTATTTTTTTGAAAAAGGTATGGATACCAATTGCTACGGAAAGAAATTTTTTGACAACTTTTCACAGATGGAGGGGGGTTCCAACCCATGTAAATTTTGAGATTTCAAACATCAACTAAGCATGGAATAAAGGTATATCAACCACCAATTCATAGATTTAACAACCAAATAAGCGGGAATCAAACTCAATCAAAACCAAACCCATTTCTATGGAGATTTTCAAAGGTGATTAGAAAATGGGTGAATCAAACCAAGAACAATGCAACACATCAACAATATACCATTAGAAGGAGTAGAAATTGGTCCCTACCTCAAAGATTAAGCTTCCAATGAGTGAGAAAAGAAATCCTAACCCTTGTTCTTGAATCCCAACCAAAATGTGCTTGCTCCAAGTGAAACCCACGAAAACCCGGACTCCAAATCTCGAGTAGAAGAAGGATTTGAGGCTGGATCTTGAGTTTGTGAAGTGTGAGAGGTGGATTTGTGGTGGGTTTCAAAGAAAATTAGAGAGAGGGAAGAGAGAGGCTATCGGCCTCCTTGAGAGAGAGAGAGAGAGAGAGAGAGTGTGTGTGTGAGAGAGAGATGATTTTTTTTTTTTGTTGGGAAAAAATCAGCCCCACATGTTTATAAGCCTTTCCTCAATCACACACCCCCCCTAAGTTTCAAATGTGTTTCAAATACACTCAAATGTAATTACTGAGCTCACATTGAACCCACTTTTCATTTCAAAATATTCCTCAAATTTTCTCAATATTATTTCCAGAAATATCATTTAAAAACACGGGTCCTTACATTCTACCCTCCTACGTGGTGCATCCGACCAGGGTCATCATTATCCCCATAATGTTGCTTGGTGAGCTTATGGTTTTTCCACTAATGTTACTTCCATATGTCCTTTCGTGAATCTCATATAGAAACTTTTGCTCCATCACGTGGTATGCACAAACAAGCTGGTCATGATCCAGTGCGTTTCCTTTTTACCACTAGGACGTGTACCCTCTCGTGGGGATTCCATATTGAATCCATCTAGCTTTGTCCTAACGCAAGTCCATTAAATTTATGTAGACACTTTACCCGAGCTCTTTTATTTCATATAAACTTCCTCCTGTTTATCTAATTAGCATCTGGTTGCCTACACCGAGCAGTACATTCGTCGAATAGCTGGTTTACAACCAACTATGAGCCACAATAGACCCTCAATCTCTTAGCGAGCAGAGTCTCATACATACTCGGCTATGTTCGTTTTAAGCACTAAATAAGAACCGAGCCACTTGCTCCCATAACAGTGCCTCAGGAGAGCAGATCACGATTTCTATTCCTGACCCGTTGCTCCATGCAGACCCATCCACGCATAACCTCTACTCTTCAAGATCCTGCACAACAGATTCCCCTTTTCGGAGATCAGGATGATCGGCTCCTGCATGCCCTTGAGGTGGTGGTAGTGGCAATGCCGAAGAGAAATTATGCTCCCCATTCTTTCCTTCTTCATGGGTCTCTTTGGCCGATCAATGTGAAGTCGTGGTTTTGCTCTGATGATCTCATCCTTCAATTGATCAAAGAATTTTCTTGGATTAACAACAAACGCACTCTTTGAAGCGTTGAGTTTCAGCCACTATCGCCTTCTTTTGATCCACTATCGCTTTGTTTTGATCTTTACTCATGGTCCAAATCTGCTGCCTTCTTGTGGCCATTCGATGATATCCTTGTTTTACGTCAAAGAAACTGATCCTCGTGTTCTTTTTTATTTGGTTCAAATCGTTTTCTTCATAGATTTGTGCTCGACATGAACCTCCTTCTTCATGGGGCTTCTTGGCCGAGCAACGTGCAATTTACTTTCTTTTTTGAGAATCTCGGCCTCTTCTATGGCATGTTGTTGCATCCTCTTGAATAATTCGGTAGGAGATTCTGCTTCCCACCATTAGTAGGCCTGTTGCCATTGCATACTCGTTTCTGCAATTCCGTTGAAGGTTTCACAGTACCTCTTCTCGTCATCACAGGAGGGAGTGGCTGGTCTTTCACTATCATGATGTTATTAATCTTCTTCGCTGATCTTCTTTTCACGTTTGTTAACTTGTCGGGCAAGTTCTTTAACTTTGCGCTTCATTCACTCGAGATTATCTTCGTAATGTCGATTTTCTCCTCCTTTATCGTAGAGGAATCTGGGGACTTATTCTGATTTTCTCTCGGAGATTTTGACCTTCTCCTACTGTTTCTTGGAGACTTCTCCCTCCCTTCTCATGGGGAAGTTCTTGATCACACTATTCCATCTGTGACATCCCGACTTTTTCTGTAAAAAAAAAAAATATAATAATATTTCTGATACAGATAATGTACTCTTCAACTTTATGTTTTAAAACTTCTTTTAAATGAAAAAAAAAATATTATTAATTGTATACTACATTTATTTTGAATTTTTTTCTAAACTGGAATAACTTATTTTTTTTTTTTTTTTATCCGTATAATGTTTAGCTATTTTGAATGTGTAAATGTATATGTGAGAATATGTTGTACTTATTGGGCCGGTTAGTTTAATATGGGACAGGCTAATTCCTTAATTTCCTAACGGGCCGATTAGTAAGAGTAGTATTTAATTAGAGAGTCTTTTTATTGTTAAGATAGGGTTTTATAGGAGATCGGTGACTGCGGTTAGAGACAGTGACATATTTTCTTTAACGTGTATCCATTAACCGCGAGGTACAAGCGGCGTGCTAGGTTGGGCGAGTTTTACTGGTAATCCATCTTCTTCTTCCCCTTGGTTAATGATGTTTTCTAAGCCTATTAATTAATTTCCTACGGAGATCAATCGGTGGGTGCCCTTTTGTGGGTGATCGGTATGAAGGATAGGCATATTTTACTTGGGAAAGCATCTGGCGTAATAAGATTTGATTGGGTTTTGTTGGAGTATACTGGTGATGGGCTTTGTAGTTGATAGGATTATATTGGTGGGTAGATTTATAATAATATAATTGCTATTTGATATATATATATAGTAGCATGTAATCCATTTGATCATTAAATTTATATACTTATAGTTATGAATTTACATTCATTTGTGTTCCAGACTAGCCAAGTACTCGAGTATTGCATTTTGGGGTCTATCATTTCGATCGAGGTGAGTGGTTAAGCATGTGATCCCTTCAATTGGAATCCTCTTGAGCCTATCAATTCTTGACAATCCTTTATTTTGTTCTGATTCTATGAATATTAATTTTGCTTCGTTGAACTCAACTTATTTGACGATTGTCGTACCCTTTGGCATACAAGGTTTATTGATTATATTTGTGATTGATTGATTGCTCTTATTTCGTTTGTTGTCTATCCGTTGATTCCGTGATATATCTGGAATGCCGTTCTTTTGTGTTTGGGGACCACATATTATATTGTGAAAGTCCAAGGAAAAGACCCGGGCGCCATCCTGCGGTGACTTTGGCCACTAGGGAAAAGACTTGTGAAATACCCTGTGACTCTAGTGCTCAACGGATAGGGAAAAGACTTGTGAAATACCCTGTGACCCTATTCCGGAACGGCTTAGGGAAGAGACTCAGGCGCCATCCTGAGGTGACTCTGAGTACGGTGTTGGATCCAACGGGCTAAGCCCTGAGAAAATAATTGGCATTTGGCGATGGTTGTTATTATTATGGTTCCCACCTAATTTGGTTGAGATTTCTATTTATCGCTGTTTGTCGTTCTGGTATTTTTGGACTGGCTGATTGGTAATGATGCATATTTTTATGAATCGATTATTGTTCTTGTTATTCGTTAATCAGAAATTCATCTCCTTGATACTACTTGTTGAGCCACCGACCTTTGTTACTTGAAACCATTTCTTTCGAGCTCTCACTATCGTTCTTTTAAACGTATGCCACGTTGTATTCTAAACCCATAGCATGCTTAATTACTCATTGAGCTGTGAGCTGACGGATTTATTCCACATTCTTTTCAGGTTAGTTCGGGGAGCATCATAGTGGACTCTAAAACAATGTCGGGACCCATCGTTTGGACCTCTAGGGCATTCGCATTTTTATTTTCTTTTAGTCATGTCAATCAGCTTCCGCACTTTTGTTTCTTTAGAATTTTTGTTAATAAATTTGGAGTATGGGGAATTTGAGATATTGTTCACTGGCTACAAAAATGTTGGTTTCGGTTTCCAATTTAATTTTATAATTCAGGATTCAATTTGATTTATTTGGGTTGTGAAAATTATTATTTTTATTTTTCTTTTTGTATAGGCTTCGTGTTCCGAGAATTATTTCTTGGTTCACGGCCGGTCATGCTCCCGGATTTGGGGCGTGACACCATCACAGGGAGGAATTCGTGACCTTCTTCCCCAATCACAACGAGGAGTTATTGATCTCCCTCCTTGATCACGGTGAGGAGTTCTCAACCCTTTTCGATGGTCTTTTGGGCCTTGTCCTCCAATGATGGACTTCATATTTGTTATCTTCTGATCAACGCTCTTCTCGCCATCACCATCATGTGGCATTTGTGCGCTATGGCTCAACATTGTTGATCTCCCTTGAATTTCTCGTTTCCCATAAACGGCGCCAATTGTAGAGGGGGAAAATCTGGGTATGCTATTTCCATGCCTCTATGATATCAACAATATGCACTCTTCGCCGGAACCCTAGCCCTGTAAGTTAATAAACGGTTAGAGCACATTTGCCACTCGTCGGCAAAGGCCCTCCGATGCTTAAGTCAGTATCACATACTAGGAGGAAACCATAAAACACGTAAAGCATTTAAACACGAATTACCACATACCTTTTTTCATGGGTATTGCACCTTATTTATAGATGCGGAGTGCTTGTTGTGCAAAGATCCTATTCTCATTAGGAGTCTTTTCCTATACGGGACTCGTTCCATATAGAAACACAATCTTCATTCTACAAAGATTCTTTCCACGTTAGGAATCCTTGCCATTATTGGAATCCTCTTTATGTTAGGATTTTGTATCTATGATGGACTTCTTGCCCATATGGAAGCTTAATGATATTCCCTTAATTCTCAGGATTAACCCCTTACCACGTAAGAGGCTATTCTAGATCCCTCTAGAATGACCCGCCAGCTTATCACGTAGGCGGTTAATTCGGCAATATACTTGCCTATCCATATATGATGTTGCCGACCTGATACTTAGCTCGGCACTGGCCTCGTGCACCTTTTCATGGTGCTGCCACCATCTCGTGGTGCTATCCTGGCTGCACACTTGGCCTACACTGCTCGGCCATAACCTGGGGCACCTTCATGTGGTCCCCCCGAACTGAGCCACCCTCACGTGGTGTCCAGGCTAAGCATGTGGTTCGTACGTGCTTGGGTATTTTTTTCTCTGTAATTGGATTCTACCCTCTCCAATTGACAATAACTAAGAGCATCTCCAGCCTTACTCAAATTTTCCCTCAAATTTGAGTAAAAATTTGATTGAAATCTTATTTTGATACCAGCATCTCCGGCCCTTTACTCAGTTTTCAAGCCCTAACCGCAGTCCTTCGCCCCTCACAGCCATCGGAACTGCTTCGTCTCTCTCTTGCGACTGTTCAGTTCTCTCTCCGTCTCGCCCCCCTTCTCGCGACAACTTCTCTCTCTCTCCTGCTACTCAGATCTCTCTCTTGCGTCTCTCTCTCTCTCTCTCTCTCTCTCTCTCACCACCACACCACCAAAAAATACTTGGTAGCCTCTCAATCTGGATCCGCTACCCTCGCCGGAGTTGACGACTAAAAAATCAGGGTTTCCTTACAATCCGTAAAAAACCCTAATAGTATGAACGTGAATCGCTAATTAAAACTCTCAGCACAAACCACACAATCAATCAATCAGAGAACACCAGGGTATACGTGGAAAAACTCTAAATGGGTAAAAAACCATGTGAAGGAATCAAAATCACTATAATCATTGTGCAATTACAGATATACCTATCCAAACGAGGTAATTAAATCCTCACAACGTTCTAAGTATCACCTACCGAGTCAAACTTACACATCTTGATTGCCAGCGCCTTGAATCGCACAAGCCTTCCAATCGTTTGCCTTTCGAACTCTACGAAAGGACTCTAATCAAAAGTTGATTGTTGAAGAATCAAACCCCTTGAAGATGACCCTAAGCATCCGGCCTACAAAGATCTTCAAGGTACATTAAAAGAACTCTCACAAGTGTATTTTATGTAAATAAACGCCCAGAGAAGTGGTTGCTATGTTCTGCATTCAACCCTAATTGATGTTAATATATAGGCACACATTGGTTGCTTAAGCAAGAACCAAGTTGCTCGAGCAACTGGCGAATAGATAACTTGCTTGACGAGTTGCTTGAGTAAGTTCTGAAATACTAAACCTCACCAGCAAACAAATGGCTTGCTTGACAGGTTGCTTGAGCAAGTTTCTTGAAATAATCAAAATAAAGATTGCAATAAAAAGAATTACATATTGATTTCCTTCCACGCCAAAACAGACACTCTAAATAATAAAATTACAACTCGGTGTAAATGTGTGTTTTGTCAAACAGAATTGCCAAAACAAAGGACTCCGGAACTTGGTCCTTACAATGACGATGGCAGCGAACGCTTTTCGGCAACGAATGCCCCCACAAAGTAGTCGTTGGAAGTTTGGATGAAGGTTTGGTTCTCCCTTGATTTGGGTAATAATTTGAGTAAATTTCAATTAGATATGGGTTTGGTTTCAAACACTGGAGGTGAATTTTGAGTTTTTTACTCAAATTTCAAATTTGGTTTTGAGTTTGAGTAAGGGCTGGACTTGCTTTGAGGAGTTGGCCGTGGGCATAGGATTTGTTTCAATCAAAAAAATTCTGAGAACTTTCGAGTGAGAACACAGTCAACTAAACTGGAGAAATCAATCATATTATTCACTAACGGGAAACTCAATTAAAATCGAAGCAAAATTCTGCATGAGACTATGAGCCAACCCAATATAGGAAGTGAAAACCCAATATTTCAGTTATCCTTACTTCCCTTTTTTCTTTTCATTTTCTTTTTTCATCAATCTCCGCTCTTCGCTGGAACTTCCTTTGCCTATACCCTACACGTGTGTTTGGTTGTGACTTTTACCCTCGATGTACCTGTTATCAACTATTAATAAAAAAAATTTGCCGATCAAAAACAATATAGGAAGTAAAAACATATGGGTGTGAGTTGAATCCCAAATCGATCAAAGACTTTCTAAGACCTCTAGTTGCCAGGTGATTACCAGTTTATGTCAATCGTGAGGACTCATGCACTGTTGAATTGATGCATTTGCTTCCAAACAAGTCCAATTTATTGCAAAGTTAAGTTCTGTAAGTTCCGAAACAAATAGACAACCCCTTGCTATCTTGTCACCACTCATGCAATTTGTCTTTCTGTTCTTTAGCTTGTTCAAATAAGCGAGGGGACAAGCAGAGTCGGCCTTTCTTTATTTTTTTGAGGCTTAAATCGATAATTAAAATGAGGCCTTTTTCAAAATCTTAATAAACAAATGTAGGTAAATTACACTTCCAAAAACAGATACTACTATTCATCAATAAGAAATAACCCTAAAATAGTAACTAAACTTTCCAAGATTTACAACTCGTCACTTAAATATCACTAATCCTAAAAATAAAATAAAAAAATCCAAACCTTCCAAGATTTTAAAAGCATCCTTTAAATACGATGTAATTTTTTTTTTTGTATTATAAAAGATACTTAGGGGTACTAAAATATGGGGTGCGCGCCTAAATCGGCCGCAAAGCTCACTTTAGCTCAGGACCGACTCTGGAGATAAGTTAAACAAGTCATTCATGGTTCAAAAAATTGAGTATTATACACACTAGCCTTACTCACAAATGCGAAATAAAATTGCGAATTAATTGCTAAATCAGCAATGAGAAAATAAATTTGTAAGTTTTATCCATTTGAAGACACTACTGCCCACATTAATTGAAGAATCGGAAGATAATATTGATTGTAAACAAAATGGAGATGAAGAATATATCATTCGGCCTGATTTTATATGGTTGGATATGATTTGAACCACACCATACAAATACATACATATATATATGGTCTGACCTACCTCATAGACTTTTGATGAATTCATACGTGGAGATATATAGTATGTATAAAAAGTATATATGTATGCATAAATATTTATAATCCAACTAACACATACAATATATATTTATTTTTGTGGTAAGAAACACATACAGGAGTATATATTAATATATAATTATAATATCTAGGACTATATCTTATTGCGTAAAAATTATCATCCACCAGTTTTAGATATCATATTTCGCCAAAGTCCCCAGCAAATCTTGATGGGTATGGATGGCAGCCACAAGAACCAAATATGAGGATGAATATGAGGATGCATTAATTATTTATTTTTTAGTGTTGAAGAAAAACCAACACAAGAGATATATACATGAGGATGAATTAATTAATAACATATGTCTCCAAGAGGGAACACCAAGTTGTTGTTGTTAATTATGCAAATGTGCTTTTATAGCAATAATGCAGGGTCACCACGTATGTATAATATATTTGTTTACTCTATCATGCATGCACGTACGTATTTCACAAACCCTGAATGTATAGTTGAATATTAGTGTACCTGCCACATGAAAATCATAAACAAAAATTCATTAACAGGTCTGCCGTTGATGTATGATTGGTTGAAATATTTTGTATTATCGTGAGAGAAAAAAAACTAGAATAGAATGCCAAGTTGAGCCAAAAATATCTATTTTACCAAAAATATCAGTCTATGAATGTAGATTAAACTTTGCAAAAGTTATGAAATTTGAGTTGGAGAAATGGCAGTGTTCTTTTTTTTTTTTTTTGAAAGACAATAAAGAATTTTATTAATCAAATGTAAGGACAACAAAGATTAAAGGGAAACGGATGAAACGGCATCACAACGAGAGATTAAAATCCCAACAATGTTGATATCTAAGCACCTCGACAATCATATGCTACAGAAATGGCAGTGTTCTGCATCCTGGATAAAGTTTATACATTGAGAAGTTGGACAAGTACTTCACAAACGTGAAATCAAGCCCAACAATCAAGATGTCCATTAGATTAAATATTTACATACAACTCAACTACTCAAGAAAAAACATGTTATAATGGGGAAGAATAATCGGGATGTGGCTCCAGGCCCATCTAATTGTACCTTTTGGCTTCCAATGGGAAGGTGTGGAGTTTCAGTCTATGGAGAGACTACGAACACATTTGGAAACAAAAGGAGAAGAATATATAATCAAGAATGGCCTTTCATATACGTGTGCTTGGCTGGCGAAGTGAGCTAACCGAGTTAAGTTTCATCCACTGACGAACGGAAACTAATCACGTACAGAACGTGATTAATTATAAGTTTAATTTTTCCTTGTTTGAAGGTAAATTTCTTAAAAAGTGGTGTTATCTTGATGATTTTTCACGTTGTTGCTGCTTTTGGGCTGATATCAATGGTGTATATATAAGTCATGGTATTTCTGCGGTTTTGCTGGTGGCGTTTTTTTTTCTCTTTTTTTCTTTTTTTGATGTCCGAATGTACAAGCCATTTTTCGTGCACAACGACTAATTTCGAGGCCTTGAAGTTAACGACCTTGTAGCGGCCGGGTTCATAGGGGTCAGCAAGGGCCCCCCTCCACATCACGAAGAGCTGAAAGGGTCACTATCCCAGAATCTGCAAAACCGAATGCAGGTCGATCCGCCTCAATGGTGCCGAACGAACGGTGCCCTCGGAGGACGGTGCGGATACAGGGTCCTGGACGAATATAGGTTTGAACGATGTCTGCCGAACGTCTTGGTGCCAAGGACATGGTACTCACAACTTGGTTCCCAGACAACCCTCGGGAGCTCCGTCGATCGACACGCCGAGCGCCCGAGGGGCTGGGCCGCACGCTTGCCGAGTCGGTTGACCTCGATAACATGGGGCTCGGATATATCCGGTTTGGTGGAAGTGTGTCGGGCACGCCACACAGTCCATGATGAGGCATTAAATGCGGCAGTCACCTACTCTGCCACCGCCGCCTGCAGAAGCACGTGGGTGATGGGGAATGTCTCAAGCTGATTTGACTACTCGAGCCCACGTGCTGTGACGTCAGCCCAGACATGGCGTCTGGGGCTGGGGTGAAGGTCATATCACCAGTCATTCCGAGCGTGAATGACAGGCGCGTGAGGGGCGCCGAGCGCGTGGGACGCACGCCCCTCAGCCTATAAATACCCAGCCACAACTACCACAATGGGTATTCCTCTCTCCTCATTTACTACCCTCATAACTCCACTTCTTCACTTCTCTCTCTAAGATCTCTGGTGCATTTCTTCCCTCCGGTGACTGACTTAATCATCGGAGTGCCTTCCCGGACCACCACCGTCCGGGCTAGGCACTGACGTGGTTGTCTACGTGTGCAGGCTACCACCTCCGGCGAGCGGCAGTGGCTCAGGCGTGCATTGTCCTCCCCACCATTGCCCGTCCCACTCCAAGAGGTTCAAAGAGTTCACTCCGGCGAAGAGAACCCCACAGACCTCGTTAACCTCAATCCAGTGACCCAAAGGTTTGTACTGTTTGAGCTCCATGAAATACGAAAATGCGATCTCATGGAGGTTTTGGTGGTGGGTCCTATGTCCTGGGGTGATCCTTGTGAAAACGGTATTGAGATATATATATATATATATACACACACAATAGGCTTCCAATGAGGACTCCCTCACTTGAGAAATGAGGACCGGCAACCAGGCTCAGATTTAAAAACCCAATTCGCGGGTCAAAATTACCGAGGTCGCGGGTCGAAACCCATACCAGGTCAGCCAAACCCCATCCGGATTAAATGAAGCTTACGGGGTACTCTTCCCCAAACCCTTATTCGACCTACGTTACAGAGAACTAGAGAGAGAGAGAGAGAGGAGAAGACGACCGGAGATCGATCGATTGAAGGAGAAGCCAACCCCCAACGATTGAAGGAGAAGCCAACCCCCAACGATTGAAGATCGAAACAAGAACGACCACCAGGGTTTCGATTGCTCTCTCTCACTCTCGTTTTCGAGTTGTGTGTTTGGTTGTCTCTCAAAAAACTAGGGTTTCAAAATCGATTTCGAAGAAAACCCAAATCGACGAAGTCTGGATATAGTAAGTACAAAGGTTTTCCAGCCAAATCGAAGGTCTCTCTCTCTCTCTCTCTCTCTCTCTCTCTCTCTCTCTCTCTCTCTCTCTCTCTCTCTCTCTCTCTCTCTATTCCTCTCCCACTCTCTCTCTCGTTTTCTCGTTTGATTTGCTTTGTGTTGCTGTTGCTTAAGACTATTGTGGTACCACTGTTTGTTAAATTCTCAGTTCTTGGGTTTTATGAACTACTAAAAAAAGTTGTTTGTTATCATTAAGATTCATCATTGGAATCCAACACTGTTTTTGGAGTAACAGTGTTAAATCACCTAGATGAGGGGAAAACAGGAAATTCCCCCCAAGTTTTTGGTATCTAAAATGCTTATTTTTTCTGATGATATGATGTTTGATTTGAGCTGGTAGTTGCTATCTTAATAATTCCTAATGAGAGGAACCAATGGCTGTTTTACTCTATTTAATATGGACAATATGGGACTGTTTTGTTGCTTTATTGCTTTTTGGTGTTAGATAGCAGTAGTAACCAATTCCTGAGTAACCAATTCCTGAGTTCCTTCCACTAGGCCAAGTTTGGCAAATATTTTCCAGCTAGCTTTTCTATTAGTCTGTTTACTTTCTAGTTTTTGAAACTATTTAGGAGAACCATGGCTAACTTCGAAACTCTAGCCACGTCCCCAAAACAACCAAGTACTTCTGTTCCTGGAAAAAAAAAAAAAAAAAAAAGGAAACACATGAAGTTTGTTTATGCGGTTCTTGAAAACACATGCTGCTCAAGAACAAATAGAAAGCATGAACAAAGCTTGTTTCTGTTTCTTAACCAATTTTTGAAATGTTCTTACGGAATAGTGTCATTCAAATGCTCATTAGTGGTACCTAATGTTGTTAATTTTGGTACCTAATGTTGTTCTCACTTGGTACCCAATTTCAACAGGCATGTCTACTTCAAGTAACATGGGTGGCATTCAAAATGATTTCCTTAGATTTCGAAACAAGATGTGTGGGTGTGGCAAGAGAGCTGCTGTGAGAATTTCAGAGTCAGATCGTTATCCGGGAAGGCTCTACTATGGGTGTCCGAAGGAGAAGAACGACGAACAAAGATGTAGCTTTTGGAGGGAGTGGTGCAACCCGATTGGTTATCACCAACCCAACCCAAATGTTGGAGCAGAGATGAGGGATTGAATGAGGTGAATTTGAAGAAGATCCATGCACGTATTGAAGTCATGCAAGTCGCAGTGGATAAGTTAAAATATAGAGTGACTTTATTCATGTTCATAATTTTTGTAGCCTTGTTACTTGAACTTTTTAAGTGACTATGGTCACAATGGTGTAATCTGGCCTTGTTAGCCAATGTTTTGTTAAGTAGAGACTAAATGCTAGTGATTGCTTTTGTAACAAGCTCGTGCTTCAAGTAAAGTACATCTTGCAGAGACTGCATTCTGGGAAGAAAAAAATAAAACATCGATCAAGAATTTGGTACACTGTTGAAGCTAAAACAAGCCAATAGCCTTTACCAACACAAATCATAGCATAACATAGGCAATTAAAATAATAATGGTTAATGCATATGCCATGTACTCTCAACAAAAGCAAAACCCATTATTATCGAATTTCTCAAATGCAAATATTTCAAGTAGAAGGAAAAAAAATATGTATTTCAACAACAAACTGAAGCTAAAGCTAACAATGCCTTTCGAGATATTTTACTGTCATGTTTCAGCTGAAATTTTTGAAGCTAACAATACCGGGAAGAAACTGAAGCTAACAAATATTACTGTCATGTTTCATGTTTCCTACAATATGATTTTTTTTTTAATTTCCTTTAATGCTTTGGTTGAAGATGTTTCCTTCATATTTCCTTAAATACCAAATTCAGTTTTCTGTCATCCTTTAATCCTTTAACAACAGTGTACCAAATTCCGAGCATGAAAACAGACAATCTACCCCAGAGTTCAACAAACTCAACCTAACAATGCCTTTCGAGCAATTTGAGTAAACTGGAAAAAAATAAATCGAAACCCTAGAAATCAAAATAGCTTGGTGGTCGTCTTCTCCAATTTTGATTTTCAGATTCTTCAGTTCTCTTCCCTAGTTCGAAACCGTAGCTCCTCTTCGTCAATTTGGGTTTTCTCTTCGTCGATTTGGGTTTTCTTGAAACCCTAGTTTTTTGAAAGCGAAGCAAACACACAGACAAAAAACGAGCCAAGCTTGTCGCGGATCGAAACCCTGGTGATCAATCTCCGGTCGTCTTCTCCTCTCTCTCTCTCTTTCTCTCTCTCTCTCTCTCTCTAGTTCTCTGTAACGTAGGTCGAATAAGGGTTTGGGGAAGAGTACCCCGTAAGCTTCATTTAACCCGGATGGGGTTTGGCTGACCTGGTATGGGTTTCGACCCGCGACCTGGGTAATTTTGACCCGCGAATTGGGTTTTTAAATCTGAGCCCTTGGATCACATCCAAGGGCTGTGGTCGTCGGTCCTCATTTCTCCCCAAATGAGGGAGTCCTCATTGGAAGCCTATTGTGTATATATATATATATATATATAGAAAACTTCTAGTCCACACCTCCCGTTAATAAGAAAAAAATGATTGTTTTTGTGTTGCAAATTATTTTTGGAAAATCCGATCCGTCCAATGTGTTCAGAAGGTGTTTTCAAGGGTCCACGCGAGAAATCTTCAAAAAAAAATACCGGGACATTTTTTGCGAAAATTGCTTAGATCAAGCCCTTCCCGGTATTTTTTTTTTAAGATTTCCCGCGTGGACCCTTGAAAACACCTTCTGAACACATTGGACGGATCGGATCGTCAAAAAAATGTTTGGATCATAGAGGTCCGGAAACGGGAATCCCGTTTTAGAAGTGGACTCATATATATATGGTGTTTATGTGTATTTTTGGTTGTACTTGTTGGGTTCTTTTTTTTTTGGCGATTGATTTATTAGTGGTCAGTTTTTTGTTACTTGTCCTAATCAGAAAAGGTACTACTTTTAAGGCTACTTTTTCATGGAGATCAGAAAAATATTCCATAGTTGAAAATATTGAATCTTTTATGCTTTTTCTTTACAACTTATTTGTTTAATTTCAGGATTGATCACAACTAAAAGCGACTCCACAATAATATCTGGAAAACTATGAAGTTGTTTCATAGAAAACTCACTTTTTTGGGGTCACTACAGTAATTAAGCTGCCGTCACACCAATAATATCCTGTTTTGGCTGAAAAAATGAAAGTGAAAGATAAGCCAATTTTAGACATTTGCAGCCTAATTAATATGCAACTTGTGAGTAAGACCCTCAGGTCATGCCAAAATCTGAGGTCAAAATTTTCTCATGAGGTTCGAAATCACATCATCGCTGGTAAATGTCACTCTTTACTGGTCCTATATAGTTACTCTAAAAATTATGCATATTTTTGTTGTATAAATAAATGAAAATATTGCACAGAATATTTTGTGGTTACCAAATAGTGGGAAAAAGGATTCAGAATTTTTTATTTTTTTTTGTTCATTCAATGTTTTGTTTCTCTTCTTGTTGTTTGGTTAAGCGCCATGTGCATATTCTTATCTTTTTTTCCTTAATTTACCCATATATCAAGTTTTAATAAACTTTTCTCTTTTGCCGAGCAAAAAAATAAATAGTGGGAAAAAAACTCCCAACTCACATGTGAGCTGTTTGATTAACGAGACTAATAGTGAATTCTCATCGTACTTATACTGACAGAATTCATAAAATTACAGCCCTGAGAGGTGATTATATATATACGGAATGGAATTTGCTAGTGTGTCCGCCTAGCAAAAATGGTACATGGTGTCCCACCAATAGAAATGGCCCATATCGCGCCACATAGGTAAAAATGACCTTTAAAACCGGTGATCAAAAAAAAATTAAGCCATTATAATATATTAGAACCATTGAAAGAATAAAGTAGGGCGTAACTAGCAAAACATATCCATTTAAGAACATAACGAGTTATATACAAAAAAAAAAAGTGCAAAAGGCATAACATATGTATAACTATAACGCCCCACATTTTTGGGAATAGCGTTATGGATTATTATAACAATTTAAAGTCGGTCTTAAACAGTAATAATAATAACCAAAAATACATATAGATGATCTATCCTTCACAGATTACAAAAAGGTAGACCGGGTGGACTCTATGACTCCGTACATTCCTTGATCTGGTCGTGCTCCATGTCGGCAGCTCCTCCGGCGCTATATTATCCCTCCTGTTTGTCAACAAAGTCTGACATAATACGTCGGAGTCGCGAAACAACATCGTTATATTGTGTCAAGGTTACACAAGTGCAACACCGTGAGCGAGGACGCTCAATAGATACCCTACCCCAACCTTAAACTAGCAATTCTAGAACAATATTGTAGGTGGCAGGTAAATAGTTGAAAATCATTTATCAAAACAGTAAGTTCATGCGTGTCAATGCATCAGTATCAAATCAAATCAGAGTGCAGCTTTAATAAAATCAGTATCCTGTTTCTTTTCAAATCAGAGTGCAGTATTAGTATTTCGTATCAACTTCTCATAATAGTATTCTTCTTCAAATTTCAATCATATCAACATCTCACATCTCTCGAAAGTTATTGGGCCGTTTTAATGGTCACCAACTTTTCCGTTCGAAGGTTCGGCCACCCATAAACTGACTCCTGTAGTATGAGGTCCGCTAACTTCGCGTCACACACGACATAGTCCCGGTTTTCTTATAGCACCGAACTTAACAGCCTGTTTATAAGATCCGTTTACTACGTGTTGTACTGAGTGAGCTTCGACCACCAAATTCTCCCCGCGGAATCTGAGGCGAAACCCAAACAGCACTACCGTATAGTTCCATTGAGCTTTGACCACCAGTTCACCCCGGGGAACTGAGGCGGGACTCTAATGGCAGTATTGTCTATATTTTCATTACAACATCATTTTCATTCGCATCTCTATTTCTTCTTGTAAAAACAATCAATCATTTTCTTGAAAAACGTGTCGTGTCGTACCGTCTCGGAAAACGTGCACATGCCATATTACATAAAAATCTTCCGTTTAGAAATTGTTTCACGATAAACTTTCTGTTTAAAATCATTTTACAATAACCGTGTTACTTTAGTATAAAATATCATTTGGTGACTTTCTTTAGACAATGAGATAACCAGGAGAGTCCCAGGCTGGATGGCCGCACGAATGCAGTTACTTGCACCATTCCTTTCTTAGACAGCGCTAGGCTTATCTTTTTTGACAGACCCTCAAGGGTGTTAGCCTTGGGTTAATCTCAACAGTCCAAGTACAGTCAAAACATTTTGAAGTCGCTTTAAGAAAAAGTTTAGTCGGCTTTTTCCAAAAAAAAAAATCAATCGGGCAGCATAACGGCGTAAATTTGAAAAGTCGATTTTCATTCGGGCATTATAACTGGGTAATTTGGTTTTCCAAAAGTCCATCGGGCATTATAACGGTGCATTTTGATAAGTCAATTTCAAATCGTGCATAGTAACGACTAAGTGTGTTTTTCAAAGTCTAATTGTTCATAAAATCACTAATCGCCTAACATAATCACGTTTAATCATAATTAAGCACGTTTAAGAAAAATAATAACATAATTAATATGAACTAGTAAATACTAATCTAAGGTTAAGATAAAGTATCTACCTTAATTTCCGATGATTAGTCGGAAGCCGATAAGCTAGTTGAATTCCGGCGGCGTAACGACTAGTCGACCTCCGCTCGAACGCTTTCTAGCTAACTTATTCTACCTTTCTAGGATCTAGGGGTGGTCGAGGGTGGTGGAGTGTGGTGGTGGAAGGTTGAATGTGGAAGAACACTCAAGAACACTAGAAAGCACAAAGTGGAGAAGTTGGGAGGTTTTGGTGTGGGAAATGAAGCAAGGTGAGTGAGCTATGTATAGTGAAAGCATGGAGGCTCTCTTCCCCCAAAAATACCAGCCATCCTCCCCTCCCCAAAAGTGTCCAAAAAACCTTTTGCAAAAGTAAAAATGTAGATTTTAATGGCTAGTTTAGGATAAGGATAATTTGCTAGGTTTTATAGACTTGGGGACCAAGTAAGGGTTTCTAGATACATAGGATATGACGTAATATGTCTCGGTTCGTTAGGTTGGGGCGTAAATGGGTAGTTTTCGGTACTAGTTATACACACGAAATTAGCCACGGGGTGTTATATATATACATCTATACATATATACACATATGCACTTTATAGAAAAAGTAAACCTATATACTTATAGCCTTATGTGGCTAGATACATAGGATAAAATTTGTCCCCCTATTAATTGGGAGATAAGTTCCCCACCGTTGGGACGAAAAATGTTCCGTAAGATTGGTTTTGTGTGCGAAAAATACTAACTAGTGTACTGCGAATAATAATTAAAGAACTAGTAGTTTTAAGAAAATAAATAAGTATGATAGGAAATTCCTAGATAGTCTTAAGAGAATCCAAAAATATAATGCTACGGAATTTAGAAGAAAAACAATGCCGAAATGTGCGTGAACGCGCGTACGAATATACGCCCGTAAAATTATACGGCGAGGGAAGCAATTACTCTCCCCTTTCCTTTCCTTAGTGAACAAGTTTACCAAGAAACTTCCTCCCTCCTTCCTTTCCTCTCATTAACTCACAAAAATACAAATTAGGTTTAGTAAAAGTAAAGTCAAAATTGGTAGAAAAGTCAAAATTGAGCACATGCCTAATTAGGGTTTTTCCAAAAATAGAAATAGGCCTAATTTAGGTTTTAAATAGGATAAGGCTAGTCATAATAGGACGAAATAAGAGTTGGGGGAATTAGTAGGGCTTCCGGACCCGATGTGGTGAAATACCCGGTGTGCACGCATTGATTTTACGGCGCGGAAAAATAAATAAAAGCAAATAAACAAACTAGATCTAGTTTTATTAAAATTATTTAAACTAAATAATAAATTATTTTATTTAGCGATATTAAAATTAATTATTCGAATTAATAAATCGAAATTTTTATTTACGAAATTTCGGGTTATTACAATAACATTTACCATATAAGGGTATAACAAAACCATTAATAAAAATGAAGTAAAGGCGTAACCAAAAAACATAACCCTTGATAGGCATAACAACTGTGGCGTAATAGTTATGCTTTAATAAAAACCGTTGAAAATCTTAAAGTGAAACCATTTAAGGAATATAAGAACCGTTTAAAGGCATAACTATATAAGAAAACCATTACAAGGCATAATAGAATCCTAACAGAATCCAATCGATTGTGACTATTTTAATTGTTTTTTTTTTTTAATTGAAGTTAACCATGGTTAGAATGGGTTGTCTTCTATGTTATACATTTTGTAATCATCCTCGATTAAAATATGACGGATCTCAGTAAATCAAACATAGTTTAACAAAGAAAGGCCGTTGAGTTTGTTTTAGTTATCGATTAAATCATTCTAAAAAAAAATCGTTACGATCCATTGTAGAAAAGTCTTTGATCTAGACAAAAATAATTATTTGAACGTTGTTTTTTAATAGATTAAATGCATACCGGTATGGGGGGAAAAAATAGTACGAATGATGTACACAATAATATGTGAGAGATAGATGGTTCCGATCATGAAAATAAAATTCACGTGGTAGTTGTGTGGTCCACAATAAGTCTTTTGTTCCTCGGGATGCACTAATTTTGTTTTGATAATAATGTAGCCGTTATCCGATGATCTCCGATTTTGGTGATAAACGTGGAATCAGTGAGACGTTGAATTGTAACGGTTTGGATTGACATTTGCAACAAACGAATTGGTAATGACTTGAAAAGCTTATGTTGTATAAAATTGGTGACAAAATTTTGTTCCGATCACGATGTTGTGGTTATCTGATGATCTCCGATTTTGGTGACAATGATGGGATCAGTGAGATGTTAAATGAGATTTTAGGTTGTTCCTAGTACCTAAACGGTCCCAAATCACAAACACTCGGAGCCAGAGTGGCATCTCCTCAGTGACAATGAGATTTTCGATTTGTTCCGCTCCCACGCATGCCAAGTGATAGGCACATTCGTTAGCTGTTTGAGCTCCGTGGAATATGAAAATGCGACCTCGTGGAGGTTTTGGTGGTGGTCTTATGTCATGGGGTGATCCTGTGAAAACATTGTATATATTGAGAGATATATATGGTGTTTATTTCTATTTATGGTTGTACTTTTTGGGTTCCTTTTGTTTGGCGGTTCGTTCCTATCCAACCATTCAGGTTTTGGGGAGTATTTCGCATGTAAATATCACGTCCAAAAAGACAAATTAAAATGATCAAGACTCTGGTTGAGCGATTGATTTATTCGTGGTCAGTTTTTTGTTTTTTGTTTTTTTTGTTAGTTGTCCTCATCAGAAAAGGTACTATTTTTTAAGACTACTTTTTCATGGAGATCAGAAAAATATAGGCTGTATTTGGTTAGATAGTTTAGTTTAGTTTTGATAATGTCATAAGGTGTAATATGTGGAGAGAGATAGTGAGAGAAATGAGGGAAATGATGATGTCATCAAAATTAAAACTAAAACTAAAACTAAAACTAAACTGGGAAACGAACAGGACCATAAAGTTCCATGGTTGAAAATGTCAAATCTTTTATGCTTTTCCTTTACAACTTATTTGTTTAATTTTCAGGATTGATCACAACTAAAAGTGACTCCACGATAATATCTGAAAAACTATGGAGTTATTTCATAGAAAACTCACTTATTTGGGGTCACTACAGTAATTAAGCTGTCGTCACGCCGATAATATCCTGTTTTGGCTAAAAAATGAAACTGAAAGATAAGCCAATTTTAGACATTTGCAGCCTAATTAATATGCAACTTGTGAGTAAGACCCTCAGGTCAAGCCAAAATCTGAGGTCAAATTTTTCTCATGAGGTTCGAAATCACATCATCGCTGGTAAATGTCACTTTTTACTGATCCTATATAGTTACTCTAAAAATTATTCATATTTTTGTTGTATAAATAAATGAAAATATTGCACAGAATATTTTGTGGGAGCCAAATAGTGGGAAAAAGGATTCAGAAACTATTTTTTTGTTCATTCAATGTTTTGTTTCTCTTCTTGTTGTTTGGTTAAGCACCCTGTGCATATTCTTATCTTTTTTTCTTAATGTACCCTTATGTCAAGTTTTAATAAACTTTTCTCTTTCGCCGAGAAAAAAATAAATAGTGGGAAAAAAAATTCCCAACTCACTTGTAGAGCCGTTTGATTAACGAGACTAATAGTGAATTCTCATCGTACTTATTATACTGACGAAATTCATAAAATCACACCCCTGAGAGGTGATTTTATATATATAGTCCAATCCAATACTCATATTTAGTCAAACAAGAATAACGAACGGGAGTGTCATTTGCATATTTATGCCCATTAATTATCGTGTAAGAGATCTAATGATAATACGTAAAACCATTGGAAGTCAAAGTTCTTTATAGTTTATATTGAAAAACCCTAGATCGCCTAGGTTTATAAAATTTGTGGTATTTAAACTCCTTTAATTATGAACTATTAACCGATAATTAAACCAATCACACAACGGAAAACAATCAAACAATGAATTCAACAATATACGTGTTGAATGGGCAAAAACCACGGGAAAGAATCATGCACTAGAACAATCGTACGATTACAAGTATTCTTACTCTTTGTTGTGTATCCTCACCACGAGTCCTAAGAACTACTGTACTTGCCGAATCCACATTCACCATATATACTCCTGCATGACCGCCGATTTTTGAATCCTCAAGCCTTCCAAAGATGCTTTTCAAACTCCACGAATGGACTTGCTTCAATGGTTAATTTGAATGGCAATGAATAAGATGAAACCTCTTCAAGATTATCGATTAGCACTAAGATCTCATTGATCGTTACAATCGTTCAACACACATAAGCCTTAGCCCTCGACGATATTTGGAAGTGTAAAAACTGAGCCGTTGAAATGATGGCCGCTCAAGATAATCTGTGAACCCTAATTTTGTTATATTTATAGACCCAGTGAAAAACGCCAGATTCGCTCAAGCGACTTGCATTCAGTGACACCCGACCAAGTATTTGCTTGAGCAAAATTCCTGTTGCTCCTTAAAACACATTCCAACGTTTTCGAAAACCTGACTAAGTACTACCACACCTAAAATTGAAAACAACACGTTGACATTCCTTGCCACAACTTAGACAGACACTCCATGAAAGCATGAAAGAAAAAGAACAACTCGCTAAAATGGGATACATGCAAATGTGTGTTTTGGACATGAAATTGTCAACCATGAAGGAGCTCGGCCTATGGAACTTACGGTTTAATAAGATGCGAAACATTGCACGATATCGCTAATATATCAATAATATCACATTTGTTTATATCAATCTCTAGATTAATCATGTTAGTTGACAACTAGGAGAAAGAGGAAGAAAATGCTGATGTGATTATTTCGTTTTCAAAAAATTTTTAAGTGCCGACAATTTTGAAAAACCGTTTGCTATTGGTTTTCTCATGGCCAATGGGTTATGGCCTTATGAGTATCCAGGTATTCAGATTTTCATAAAAGAAGCCTTTTTTTAATTGTCTCTTTGATCCGTCGTTGTTACCACTTGCTAGAGCTGATTAGTTATTACAGTAGATAGCTACATGTGGGAGGTTAATTAATCTACATATATTGTGCCAGTATTATAGTAGTAATTAAGCTGTAAACAATTAATTAAGCGTCGACGTAATACCTTGAACATCATGTAATTCTTTTTGCTATTTTATGGGGGGCAAAGATCTATTTTACGGTTGGAAAGCTACACTGAATGATTAGTCAATTAAGAAGCACGAATTAGACTTGAAATAATGTGTGTGTTTTTTTATAAACAGATGTCCAGACCAGCTTGTGTGCAACCGGACAAATTCTGGGGCCCTGGTGGTAAGGATCGACTAGGCATAACCCTCAGTGGCCCCTAAATCCCGGATCCGAGGATCCTGTATTACGGAGCTGCACTACAACCCTGTAGTGCAGCATCCCAACCATTGATCTCGGAAACCACTTAATAAACTTCATAGTTTTGAAGAATAATTTTGGAACTCTACGACAATAATTTTGTCTCCTTAAAAAGTTGGATTCCCCAAAAGGGACGAGTAATTTGGGACGGAGGGAGTAGCTATATACACAAACATGAGAGAGAGAGAGAGAGAGCGAGAGAGAGAGAGAGAGCGCATTTCTGTAAATTGATTGAGGAAGAAGGAGGAGGTAGTTGTAGGTGTTGAATGGAAATGTGATTTGGCGGGGTAAGTAAGTGGTAAATTGTGAGCTCTCAATTGTATATGAATGTCCAACTAGTTTTCTATTTAAAACAGATGTGGGACTAAAATCCTTTACACATGTTCCAACACCTACAACTACGCGCATGTAGATTCTACTCTCCTCTGCGTACGTAGTATTAATTTTTGAGTTGGAGAAGTAAAAAATGAAAGCTTTGTTTTTGGCTTTAATTGCACATTAATGGTGGACGATGAGATGGGTCCTCCAAATTAGTGGATTCATTATAAGATTGCATGAAAACATTGCTAGCAAAATGTGGAGGATCTTTCATTAACGAATATGTTCAGATTTTGGTTTTATGAGTTGTGAGATTCTACTTACGTTTTTAGAGCTACGTTATTTATCAAAATTTCATATAGCCAGGGCTGCAACTAACTTTTTAGGGATGGAAGTCAACTTAATTCAATCTATTGTTATTATTTTCTCAATGATAGGTTCTCTTATATTTTTTTAAGCCCTTATCGATATCTGAATAAATTAAATTTTCAAAGGGAACTCTTAAAAACATTTTAAAAACTAATTAAACAGTTCCGATTGTTACCGTGGGTCTCCAAAAGGTCTCACACAAGGTCTACATACGGTGTACACCAAATGGTGTGCCCATAGTGTTTGACCTTGGTGCTAGTGGTGCTCTTCTGGTTGGAGTTTGTTTCCTAGGCCCTCTCTTTGGGATTGAAGTTGTATATTGTCTTAACTTTGGAAGTTGTCTGGGTAATGGTCGGTTGACCTCTTGTTAACCTTGTTATTTCCCTTGGGGTCCAAGTAGGCATATGATTGTCGCTTGGAGGTGTGCCAACCTAGTTGGGATTTCTTCTTCCGTTGTGATGCCGTTTATCTTGGTCGCTTTTAATCTTTGTAATTTGTTTCCAAAGATTAATAAAATTTCTTTGCCATTCAAAAAAAAAATAGTGTTTGACCTTGGAACCCATTTCACTCAAAAAATGCACTGCGGGTTAAGCCAGATCCTTCTTACGCGTTTCACCTTAGGTTTTATTACTCCAACGCTGCTACGGGCACATACAATGGATCACATACTAGCCACACCCGCTGACGTGGCGGTGGCCCCACTCACTCTCTCACCTCTGGTGGCCACTCTCTCACCTCTGGTGGCCCCACTCACTCTCTCACCTCTGTCTTTCTCTGTCTCTTTCTCTTCCCAGCCCCAAACCATCTCATTTCCACCAAAAATTCCTCATTCCTCCACAAAATAAACACCAGCAGCAACGACGCCCACCCCGACAACCGGCGCTGCCACCGACCACCAATCTTCTCCCTTCCGGAGACAAAATAGAGAAAACAAAAGACAAAGCAACAAATGAAAGGAAACGAATAGTAAACTGTTGGTGATTGCTCCATGTAATTTCATTCTTTCTTTTTTACAGTACCAATTACCAATCAGAAGAAAAAAAAATCCAAAGTCGAGGTAACTGAAGCATGATACAATAATAGAATGTGATTTTTTTTCCCTTCTTGGTACTGATTTCCTATACTTTCATAGACTAGTGGATGTTAGAAAATAATATCCCCAATCTGAATTAGAGCCTTGAGAGAAATGGAAGTCGGGTGGGTAGTGTCGGAGTGGGCCTCGTCGCTGGTGTTGTTTGAATTTCAAGAGTGGAAAAGTAGGGGCTATTTTTGGGGGAGAAATCTGGAGATAATTTTGGGGGAAATGTCAAAAATTGGGTCTTCGAGGGAGAGAAGAACAACTTTTGAGTCTCGGCATTAGAGTTTTTTGCCTGAGGGATCGAGTACCGATGACCAGAGACTTTTGGTGTCGAGATTTGCCGGCGAGGATGAGGAAGATAGATGCTCTGTTGGGAGAGAGAGAGAGAGAGAGAGACAGAGAGAGAGAGAGGAGATGCTTTTTTGGGACTGGGAAGAGAGAGAGAAAGAGAGAGGTGAGAGAGTGAGTGGGGCTACCGCCACGTCAGCGGGTGTGGCTGGTATGTGATGTGTTGTATGTGCCCCTAGACTTATTGTTATTACTCCTACGGCCAGATACCAAAACCTTAAGGATTGTATCAAAGCCAAAACTCATCTACGTATTATTGTAACATATGCTGATGTACCCCTTGCTAGTTCGTCCATTGACTATACTATATATGGTATCGTATAAAAAATTTGTTTCACTATGGGCAGAGGTGGAACAAAGATTTATAATCACTAAAAAGTAAATAATTTAATTGATCCCACTTGCCACCCTGTGCCTCTTCCCTTGGTTGTGGGAAAAGGAACCGCGGGACGGTCTGAGCATTTATTATCTTATGCTTATGTCTCTCTCTCTCTCCTACACTCTTTGATAGCAGCTTTCAAGAACAACCATCTGACGTTCAAATCAACGAAGTCGTGATATTTGGCTGCACTGTCAAAAATAATTTAATTGTAATCGACAAGATAAAACTTTTAAATTGTGCATCAATACAAGAATTTAAAACTGTCTTTAAAGATCACTTTTCTTGCAAAATCTAGTGACAAAAGTGCTAAATATTTGATGAACTCGGTTTAATTTCTATGTCTATTTACGTTCATATTACACCATCTTTTTGTACCCTTATTTCAATGAAATTCTTGGGGTTCAAGACAGACAGGGGTGGACAAAAGGAGTCTCGAGGTTGCCCGGGCGTTTGCACAACTCGAATTATTCTCTTACATTGTACTAGCTTTTCAAGTTAATTCAGAAAATTTTTACTCCCTCTGTCCCATTTTGAATATATAGTTAGTGTGTAAAAATTGGTACATTTCCTGTTTTGCCAGTAAAAGCATATTCTATTTTGAAAAGTTAGGGATTAAAGTATACTGACAATGTCTCCATCAAAGACTATAACGGAAAGTTAAGTAACGATGATGTTTCCATAAAAAGCTAAATTTAGGAAGTTGGACACTTAAAAAAAGGGACAAAAGGAATATAAAATTGGCCCCTATAAGTTTCTTGGCTGGAAAATATGCTTAAAACAAATATATATGTGTGAAAAAACTCCTAGCTAATATATCCTAAGTTAACAACTTTTTGATTGCTTATGTAGAAATTAACTTAATGATAACTACGTACATACAGACAAACTTACCTACCAAGTACAAATAAAAAAAATGTGAAATATAATTTTTGTCATCATTGTTGAGCTACTCGTGATTTGGGCCCGCTAAATCCTATGTCCACTGGGTGACCTGTTGCGTTATAATATGAACCTCATTTCACACCATGAAATGTGATTTAAATTGTCTTTTTATTTGTTTTGTCGAGTAGGTATCAGACATCAATATCAACATGAATGGTTTATCAGTATGAACATGACTCAAACCATTCACATTTAATATCGATCAATCTAAAGAATTATTACTCTAGGAGATGGACAAAATATTGGTTAAAACCATTTTCTTAGGCCTAAGATGGTGCGATGACCCAATTCACTGCAAGGTCCCAAATCTGCGAAAAAATTATTAGATGCTCATGAGGCATTACCACATAGTGTCTCAGCTCACTCTACAACCATATGTACATATGGTGCCCAGAATGAACATTAAGGCTTTCTTCTTTCGTGGGGTTCTTTCATTTCCACGGATGAATCAACATTAAGGCTCTCTTCTTTTGATGTGGGAAAAATTCTGGTGGCCACAAATGAGTTTGGTGAGATTGATGAGTGGATTAACATTGAGATTGAATGGAGGAATTATAGACTAAAAGTGAAGAAAGATCCATGTGATCAACTTTTTGAAGCAGAAAAACAAAATTCCTTAGTCAGCCCAGATTCTTTTCAACATGAGGAGGATGAAACAAAAGAAGATGAAGATGACGAAATGCAAGAAGATCACGTATCAATTCATGACACGGCGACGGACAGAAATGGAGTGGAAAAATATATAAATGAAAACGTGGCAAATATTGAGGTGGTGGCAGAAACACGATGGGACAAAGTGGAAGAGATGGATGATTCAGTTGGAACTCAAAGTGAAGAAGGAGTTCAGATGGTCACTGCTCAACAAAGCAATTCGGCCTTGGAAGATGGAGAAATTTCTGGAGAGGATTTTACTCCAACTTTAGAAGATGGCACTGTGGTTCATGGCTCAGTTGCGGAAGTAATGGAGTTTGAAAAAGGTTTTTAGAATCTCTCTCAAATGGGTTTTTTAAAGATAAAGAAGATGAGGGTGTCCAAATTAATTGTTGATCTCAACCCGAGTGAAAAGTTAAAGGATGCCTGAAATGGGTTTTTTTTTAAAGATAATGGGTTTTTTAAAAGATTAGGAAGATGAGGGTGTCCAATTAATCGTTGATCTCAACTCTAGTGAAAAGTTAAAGGATGCTGAGAATGAAAAATGGAAGCAAAAGCCGATCGAAGAAATATTGGGTATTCCTAAATCGTCGAGGGGGGAGCAAAATTGTGTTCTGCTTAGATCTGTCGTTGCAACTGTTGTTCTACCCATTTCTTCTGAAGGCATCAACAAGATTTACCTAAATGAGGCTTAGGCTGTTTGGTTTCTGAACAAGATCATGGGCCAAAACTATGCGGGTGATGATGAAGAAGTTATTTTTTTTGGGTAAAGAGGTAGAAGAATTGTGTTAAACAAAACCACCTTCCAAAACCGGCAAACAATACCACAGCCGTGAAACCGCCGACCAAAACTACCTACAAAACTAACGGCCGCAAAACCGCCGACCAAAACTAATGGCCGGCCAAAACCACCTACAAAACTAACAACAAAAAAACAAAAAAAAATACAAAAAAAGTGCAGGAAAATAAAGAACGCTGGAGCAAGTCGCCAGAGTTGTTACCCACCGTCACCGCCGCCAAAGTCCTCAGGAGTCCAGATCTGGAAACCCCAGATCCGGCTCCCCCTGGTCCAAAAATTGTGTGTGGTCACCCATACCGGAACGGCGAGGATCGTTCGCCACAGGGAGTCTCCGAACGCCAAACAAGTGCAGCCATATAGAAAATCGGTGAGTCGGAAGGGAGGTCGGTGCGGAGGGGGAGAGGGTGTGGATCGGCCTCCAGGGGCGAAGCCTGGAGAGGGGCCGCCGCCCACTTCTCTCTTTCTCACTTCTCTCTCTAGAACTCTCCTCTCGCTCTTGTTCAATCGACGAAGAAGTTATTAAAAAAATCATGATTATGGAAGCCGAAGATGATGAAAGGGCCAAGCATAATGCTTGATTCTTAGGTCTCTTTGGAAGTTAATTTTGCCTTGGTGGGGTTTTGGGAGTGGCTCTTTGGGTGTTTCTTTTTGGGTTTTGTTTTGGTTGTTTCTTGCCAACCTCGTATTGTTTTCTCTCCCTTTGAGTCATGGCGGCATATGATTGTCAGAGTATGGAGGTGTCTTGTTTATAGGTATGCTCTTGCTTTGATTTGATGCCTCGTGCTTAGGGTTCTTTTAATCGTTATAATTTGTTATGAAAGATTAATAAATTTCTCTTTTGCCGTTCTTTTAATCTTTATAATTTGTTATGAAAGATTAAGTGTCTCGACTTCACATGAATTATAATATGATTGTGGAGAGTGTTGAGGCACCGACCACTCTGAAGAACATACAGCTCATTCCAGCAACCAGGGAAGGTCCTATATGGGTATTTCTCTGTCAAAGAGGGGGTTACTATGTATTAAAATTTTGTCTAATTGAAGCAGGTACTTTGAGTAATTAGCACTCCACTAAAACAATGTGTAATTATCCTCTTTTTTTTTTTCCGAAGAAACAAATCATTAGGGAAGTAAGGACATAAGATGCATGCAAAACCAATGGGATTGGATGGTCGGCGTAGATTCCATATGACGATTAAGCCAAAAGTACAATTAATAAAATTAATATAATGCATGATTGAGTGCATAAAGATAACACTTGTTCAGTTGCTCTTTAGATTTTACAAATTTTTATTAGTGGTACTAATCCCAAAAGTTAAGAGTTCATTGGTTTATTTTAAAGGATAATAAGTTTGATTAGAACCCAAATGACGCATCGTCGGTTATCTAACCCTGTATTATTGTATAATTAATCTTGATCACCCTAATTTAAGAGCACTTTTCGTTTCCTGCCTGGAAGTTCTTAGGAATGTTGGACTTGAAATTCAATCATGTTCTTATGAAAAACGTTGATTGTTAGTGCTGATTAGGTAGTGGTAGAAGAATCAAAATTCGATTTCGCTACTTAATTTTTAATTGTGTGCCTATTTTACAAAAACAAGCGAAGTCTTAAGAATATTAAACTTCATAGGCTACCTTTCTCCACAAATTGAGAAAGTTATTGAAAAGAATTGTTTACATCCTCGATCATGGAATATGAAACATGGTAGATTTGGCCCAACACTAGCCAAACCCCAACTCATAGGTGTGCAACTGAATCGAGCTCGTTCGCGAAATGTTTAAGACTTGATTCGATAAAAGCTCTTTTGAGTTTGATTCACATGTTAAACAAATTGAACCTCAGCCTTAATTCTGGGCTCGTTTAATTAATTAATGAACCAAATCTGAGTCTGAGAGTTGTAATACCCCAAGTTTTGGGGAAGTGTGTGTTTTAGTCCCACGTCAATTCGGAGCTAGAGTATCACTTGGTATATAATTGTTTGGTTCTTTTACTTCTTTGCAATGGAAAATAATTGAGTGTGAGCGTGCCAGAGAGAGTTTCAATCTCCTCCCTCAGATTAACTTTGGAAAACCAAATCTAATCAGGCGATTATGTTTTAATGGTTCAACTACCTCAATTAAGATGATTTTTCTTTCAAAGTGAAGAAATGCAAACCAATATACTTAGGAAATTAAAGAACAACAAAGAAACAAGACACTTCGATTTTTTAATCAACCAAAGATAAACTTACTTCGAAATTGCCTTCAACTTCAAATAAAAGGTAATGAAAACTTCGAATAGATGATTGTTACAAGAACAACCGAGAGTAATCCTAACTACTTCCTAATCTACTTCTTAATCTACTTCGAACTGAGTTCAAAATCCTAAACTATTTGCCAATAAACAAACCAAGCATAATTTGTTTGATAGCTGTTTGTTGAAGATTTGTCCGGACCTTTTCACTCTTCAATCTCTTCTATTTATAGACGCTGCTTGCAATTTGAACTTCCTGCTCAAAATATTTGAACTTGGCTTGCTTCGAACTCTATCTTTAATTCTTCGATTTGGCAGTTTCTTCCTTCTTCTACGCCAATTTGAATTCCTTTAATCTTCTTTCAGAAGTTTTAGTTTGAATTTGCATAGTTATTTAAGATAATTCAAGTGATTACATGTTAAGGGCATAACTGCCTTGCATGATATACTCCACGTGTTGTAACTGCTCATTGTCTTGTTTCACAAGTTTACACGTGGAGTTCACGTGTTTAGCAGTTAAAAATATGGCTTCGAAGTCGATTTCCTATATTGACAATAACTCGTAACTGCCAATAACTGCTTTTCAAATTGAGAAACAATACGACATCGTATTCACTCAACTTTATTCTATTAATCCAGTGTATCTTCATTGACAGATATTTGCCAACGTTTGGCATCCCTGATTACGTGTCAATTAATTATTGAATTTGTTAATTTTATATGTAAACATACCCCCCACATTAACATCGTTGTTCAAGGAATTTGAATAAGTGTTAATGTGCATTTGCCGCTTCGAATTCCTGTAAACTTCAAAAGCGGAAGTTATTGGCAGTTCTTGTCACTTCCAATGATAAAGTTACGATTAAGTCTTACATTTCCCGTGAGGGATTTATGGATAGTGGGCAGTTAATACACACGTTCTCCACTTACCAGGATTTGTATCATTTCAAACTCAGAATTTTAATCTATAAAAGAACTTAATCATTAGTAAAATCAATTACTAATTCTCGTTCTAAACTTATTTTTATCTCTTTAAACTCAACTCAACCATGGCTGACATTTCCAACACTCAAAACGCTCTCAAAAACTTGGATCTTAATGACCAAGTTCCCATCGACTCTAGAAACGCTGTCACACCAATTGTTGGAGAAATTCGAAGGGATCGTTCTTACACAGTGGTTCAAGTGGAGAATCCCGAGCCTAATGATCCGTGGAATCCTCCAGTTTCCCCTACTCCTGAGACTTTTCTATGGGGTTTACCTTCTGAAATAGTGGTGGTAAAGATGGATGATCCCTCTGGTTATAGAGGTTGCTTTCTCTTTGGAAGTCACTTCTGGTTCCTCCATTGCATTAGCCATGATCATGAGATCTTCCTCCTCTTCCTCTTTTTGAATCTTGGAAATTAAAGCTCCCCAACCATTATTCCAACCATCGTCATACGTAAGGTCATATTTGTAGACACCCCGATTTTGACCTGAGAAACTTATCAAGCATCCCCAAGGATGAAAATGCCCGATAAGAGCACGCAGAGCTTGATTGTGAACTTGGAACCCCCTCCTAAGCCTCTCCAAGATAACCCGAGCCTACACCACCTTCTAGTACATTCAAAACCCTCTTTTTTGATATATAATACGTCCCAATTCATTTTGAAATGAGGGAGATGTGCACGTTTTACCAAAACAACTTGTTTTTCGACCTTCTGAGGGTAAAATGGTCACATATTTTGATGTACAAATGATATTGGGTTCAAACCACCTGGGTTAGAAAGTAGACTT
This sequence comes from Vaccinium vitis-idaea, assembly GCA_963854785.1. NCBI lineage: Eukaryota > Viridiplantae > Streptophyta > Magnoliopsida > Ericales > Ericaceae > Vaccinium > Vaccinium vitis-idaea. The sequence goes on along the minus strand of OY978224.1, from coordinate 22,294,114 downwards.
TACAAGCTTTCCAACGCTTCAAACCATGCGCAAAATGGAGTTTGGTAGCACCCAGAGCGGCCCCGCGAAGTTTCATATGTTGTGTTGTCTCCTAATCTAGGCGCCTGGATTACCCTATTCCAAGCGCCCAGACTCAATCCAGGCGCCTGGATTCCTATTCCAGGAGCCCGAACTCAATCTAGGCGCCTGGACTCCCCAATTCCAGGCGCCCGGATTCACTCCAGATACTTGCTGTCCAAGGTCAAGTTAGTGGGGAGGAGCGTCTTGGAGGATTCTTTGGGGATATTTTCTGCAGAATTCTGTTAGAGTGAGTGGGAGGGATATGATGGCATTACTTGAGCCTTTTGGATGACCCCTAAGCCAACTTAATGGCCCTTTTTTAACCCTCCTTTGCCTATATAAAGCTCCTCATCTCTCTCATTTGAGAGGATCAGTCCTCCCCTCTCTCCCTTACTGTTATTCTGCCCAAATATCCCCAGAAAATTGATCCCAAGCTATCTCCCTCTATTTCACCCATCAAAACCCAATTTTCCCCCATCCTAGCTCCCCATACTCACTTGATTCTACCCATTTTTCAACATCCACAATCAAATCCCCAATCAAACCACCTACAATCAGTTTGGTACACTTCCAGTAACCAAAAATCCAGTCCATTCAACTATTACAAGCCCTCCAAAAATCAAACCCAAGTTCATCAATCAAAGCTTTTCAAGGTAGATATCTACCAAAAAGCTTCAAATAGGCCCTAAGGGGCATACCACCCATCCTTTGCTGACCATAAATGTCAGTTTGAGGTTTAGGAGGGTTGAAAAACAATATATAGAAAGCTCATTTTATACATCTCAAACAGGTCCAGGCGCCTGGTCTTGCCTTATGCAGGCACCCACATACCATCCAAGCACTTGGATCATCTCAATATGGGCGCCTGGACTCCTCCCCCACTTCTTTGTTTTCTTTTTCTCTTATGTTCCTGTTAGTTTATTTACAGCATGTGCATTCTTCTGTGATTAGTTGATCTCATCTCATGGACTTTTGGGGTACTTTTATGGTTAAACCCACTTCATCCCCTTTCCTTTTCCTTTCTTAGCCGTGAACTCGTAATGTCATTTCAAAAGTTCATCATGTGCATAAGGGAGCATTGAGCATGTCAAAAATCAGTTTAGTAAGTTTCATTTCTTCCATAAAGTATTGAAAAATCAAGATTTCTAAGTTCACATCACATTGTAAAGTTAATCTTGTCATTCAGTTGGCTTACAATAATCTCAAACATCACAATATACATATGTGGGTAAGCATCAGAGGTCATGTTCATTATTTGGCTAAAGATTTGAGTTGAGGGAAAGTTGTGCAAATTCTCAATCCAGGCGCCCATATTATGCATTTCCAGGCGCCCACAATGCTTCCAGGCGTCTGGACTCCGTCTGTTCGGGCGCCCACCTCTGGTCCAGGCGCCTAGACTAGTCTGATCCGGGCGTCCAATTTGTTTTCCAGGTGTAAAAATGCAATGTCAGTGATTGGAGTTTGGAGGTCTTTCAAGGCAGTCCAAGCATGATCAAACATAGTTCCAAGCATATAAGATAGTCGATCATGACACTCGCACAAGCATCCACGTTCACTTCATTAATCTTGTTGATATATTTATATGTTCTCGCATGAATTTGTAAATGAAGTCCGTTCAAACAATATTTTCAAAATCCTTTAAACGTTTAGTAGAGACCGATGGTCGTATCGGGCGAGAGGGGTGCTTTAAATTCCTTCCCCTCTCGTAACCTAGCTCCCGAACCCGAGAAATCTCATTTTAGAAGACTGGTGAAAACATTTTCCATATCAAGGGCAAAAGAGTCATTTTTCAATCGGTTTCTCGGGTACGGTCCTCAAACCCGGGTGGCGACTCCTGTCAATCAATCAAATCATTTTCCAAACCGCAACCATTTTCGTGGGCTTATCCCGCAGGGTGTTCACAATATTCCTCATCACTTGATACATCAATGACCTCCATAGGAGCCACTATTGGCCGTAATGCCTTTCGAATTGGTGAGCAATCTGGCCCAAAAGGACCAAAGTTTACAAATGAAGGAGAAACCATATTAATTTGAATTTCAGGCAAAGTTCCAAACTGAATGGTACTTTTTTCTTGCACTGATAATCCTGATCCATCTTCTGCAATGTCCAATTTTTCAGAGACCTCTACTGCAGAAGTTTCCATATGGGAACATGCTTCAATAGGAGATGAATTCATTCCTCCACCTTCTTCCTGTTACACTATCATGACTTCTAATAAGCCAGATTGATAGCTTGCCAAGGAATTTGGTGAAGCTGGACTATTTTGGGGTATCTCATTGTCCATTCTTGCAGCTAAACTCTCCAGTGTTTCCCTTTCTGATTGAGTAAACCCCCTTCGAAGAGATTCCTCAGAATCTTCTCTTCGAAGTCTGTTAAACCTTGGGTTGAACTTATCACTCCCATCAGGATTTTCCATAGAGGCATACTCTTCCATTTGGAAACTAATATACCTCCTTTGCAGTTTCCTTTTTTGAGTTCGTGTCAACATAGGAATCATTTGAGGTGTCTTGGTTTTTGGATCTCTGACCACTACCCATTGACCAGCAGGAGTATTTGGGAGTTTAACCATTTTATTTCCAACTTTAGAAGGAGCTTTGTATCCTTGGAAGAGCTCTGGCTTGACTTTCTTCAGAAACCAATCAGGAACTCCCTTTACCAAGGAAAATTGTTCCCCTTGTCCTTCATTTTCCTGACCCATTGGGACCTTTCCAGTGTTAACCTTCTTTGAAGGAGGATAATCTCTCTTCGAAGTTGGTGGAACTGGACTAGAAGGTACATTTCTTTTAGAAACCAACCAAGGCTTCTCATTTTTTTCATAACTTGTGCTCATCCATGGTTTTCTTTCATTATTCTGATCCAAAGCCTTTCTATAGGGGTCCGGATATACTGAGCACCTGGCTCACTTTTAGAGACACTTCTTTGATAGTTGCCGAGAAACTATCATAGAGGGACTCTTCGGATAAATGATTCAACATGCTCAAAAGAAACATAGTGGGGCTTCAGACCCCTATCTCGGATAAAATTCCGAGACCCATCCTATATTTGACTCATTAATGACCTTTTAGGGTTAATATCAGCAGACCTCGGGGAGTGCCCGAGGAGTTACATCAATTGACTCAATAATTCCAGAATATGCCGAAGGACTGAATGCTGAGTCAGCAGAGCAGTTAATGCTGCATGTGTGTGTAACAAACCGTGATCATGACAAGTGACGTCATACGAGCGGTTATGACACGCATCAAGATTTTACTAGAAGCATGCATTCGCAGTGTATTCCTTGGGGCTCGTCATCGTGACGTCAGCCGAACGGTTAAGTCACGTGACGAGCACAGCTGTGCTTGGAGGCCAAGCCAAGGCTCACCTATAAAAGGTAAAACTTGATCACCTAGAAAAGGTACACACAACTCTCCTCTCAAAACCCTAGATCTACACTTCATCTTCTTCCTCTACTAACTTGACCGTCGGAGTACCGTTCTGGACTCAACGGTCCAGTCCGGTGCTAACGGTGCGTTGAGTGTGCAGGTTTAGGCATAACTCAAGAGAGAGGGCCTCATTTCCGTCGTTGATCATCATCAGGAAGAACTACCAGAGAAAGAGGGCTCCACAATTGGCGACTCTGCTGGGGAACGAGTGATTTTCTCACCTTCCCGGCGTTCTTCTCTTTTCTTTGGAGAGTACTCTTCCTCTATTTCTCAGCTCTTCCATGGCGATCATTGACGACGACGGGAACGTTGCTCCGGCGTCAGGAGCCAACCCCGGAGGTGGCTCTCGGGTTGGGATCGTTACCCACCCTATTTCAGGCCTCACCCAGAGCCCAAATCCTTTGGATACCGTGCAGCAAATGCAGGAGCAAATGGCTGCCATGAAGGCTCAGATTGAAGCTCTGACGAAGAAGCAACCCACCGCCTCAGTCTCACGTTCAGGGGCATCGAGGCGACGGCGCAAGGCGGCGGCCCAGATAACTCAACTCACTCACCATACTCAACGCCCTTCGGCCAAAGATCGCCTGGGCCAGCCGTTCGTCGTTATCGACGCCTCGGGACGAGTAATCCCCCCAGACAGCAGGCCCCTTCTCCGAGAAGGCGTTCAGAAATTGTGCGAACAGAGCACACCACTCGGATAGGAGGTCACTCTACTTCGAGCTCCCAGTCTACGACAGGGCGTTCTGGGTCTTGGGCCTCTCGTCGTAACGGCGAGCGCGATGATGTCAACCAAGGAAAGGATCCGGTGCAATATGATACGGACGGCCGAGAGGTCTTCCGTAGCAGATCTTCAAACCACAGCGGCCGACGAGAAGGTCGCCACCAGGAGCGTGATGGTGAAGACAGAGCTCCGAGTAAGAAAACTCACCGCCAAGATCGGAGTCCTCGGGAACGCCGAGATCACGTAGATCAAGGCATTCCCGAGTACGACGTGGATGATACCGGCGATTTCATTATCGTACGGGACCCACGTACCGGAGAGTCCAAAAAATACCGAGCTGAAATTCAGCCCAGGGATTCCGAAAAACGAAAAGAGCATTCACCATTGCTCGGTGAGAAAGACGAGCGGCACCGGCTAAACGCCAAGAGGGCGTTCAGCACTGGCAAGGCCTATGAGGCCCCACGTTCAACCGCGAAGCCAACGGATTCGAGGCTCCGAAAAATTCAGGACTCACCATTCATACGAGAAATCCAAGAAGCTCAGCCCCAGAGGAATTTCACTGTCCCAAAGTTCACAAAGTACGATGCTAAATCAGACGCGGTAATGCACCTCGTGTACTACCGACAGCTTATGGGACTCTATGGTTACGATGAAGCCATGATGTGTAAGGCCTTCCCAATGAGCCTTCAGGGGATCGGTTTAGTTTGGTTTAACCAACTACAACCGAGCTCCATCGGTTCGTTTGAAGAACTGGAAGAGGCCTTCACAGCTCGGTTCGTGACGAACAGTACACAGTCGAAAACGATCGACGCACTCGTGGGTCTGAAACGACAGTCCGGTGAGAAACTGCGAAAGTATGTCGAGCGCTATTGGGAGATTTACAATGCCATTGAAAGCTGTGACGCGCAGATGGCTACCACATCTTTCAAGTACGGCTTAGACGAGACCTCGACGATCTTTGAAGAACTGATGCTGAACCCTCCGGCAAACATGAGCCGGTTAATGGAAACCATTGAAAAGTTTGCTCAATTGGAAGATATCATATCCAAAAGAAGGCTTTCAAGGACCTCGGGAAATCAAAAGGCTAACGCTGGAGATTACTCGGGGAAGAAACAAGTTAACATAGTAAAAACTGGGGACAACAAAGGTTGGAAAAGAGACCGAGAACCATGGAAGGAACGTGGGCAGTACAAAGAGCGTGAACCGAAACCTCAGGGGTACGTTGCGATAAGCACGGTGTTCAACCAACCCCTCTACAAACTGATAAGGGCGATCTCTCGGGAACCCTGGTTCGTTTGGCCGGCCAATAAGCTGGGGACAGCGGCGGGCCAAACGGCCGACTGTAAGGTCAAGTGTACTTTTCACGATGAGCTGGGACACTATACCACAGCTTGCCGACCTTTCAAGGAGTTCCTTGAAAGGCAGGTTACACAGGGGCGCTTGAACCAGTTCATTGACCGACAAAAAAAACATCGGCCCGAGCGCAGCAGCCACAGCAAAACGACCCACCGGAAGAGATTGTGGTGCATGTGATCCACGGGGCTGCAACCAAAGAGAAAACCGCAGCACTCCAAGCAGCGCCGAGCTCATCCTCTCAAGTCCTCACAATAGGGGGAAACTCTAAGCGAACACTCTCGGATCGCGACGAGCAATGGACCATCACGTTTACCGAGCAAGATTTAAAGGACGTCCAGCTGCCACACAGTGATGCTCTGGTAATTTCCATTTACATGGGAATCCCCAAAGTCAAGCGAGTGCTCGTGGACCAAGGCAGTTCCACCAAGATCTTGTACTATTCGGCCTTCAAGGCACTGAACCTGAACCTTTTGATGCCGGCTGATTCCCCCCTCTTCAGCTTCAACGGGGCTCCAATCTGGCCAATGGGACGAATAACTCTTCCGGTGAAAGCAGGCTCAAGAAGCTTACAGGTGGAATTCGTTGTCGTTGATGCGCCGAGCCCTTACAACGCCATTCTTGGCAGAACCTGGTTGCACGAAATGAAGGCCATTGCCTCTACTTACCATTAAGTTGTTCGGTTCATTGGGGCCGAGGGATGGCAAGAAGATATCAAAGGTGACCAAATGATAGCGAGAAGGTGTCAAGTAAACGTGGTACACATGAAGAAGAAAACCACTAAGGGGAAAAAGAAGAAAGAACCAAAACCAAGATCCATCGAGCAACCTGAGGGTCCGGTTTTGGAAGACGTTGGGTTGCCGGCCGAGGAAAAAGCGGTGGAGGACCTCGTCACCGTACCCATTAGTGACGATGGGACCCGTTACTTTCTCCTCGGATCAACACTGACAACCTTTGAAAGGGAGCAATTGGTGGAGTTCCTTAAAAGGAACATCGAGGTCTTTTCCTGGACACCGTATGAGATGTCGGGCATTGACCCTCAGTTCATCTCTCACTCTCTCAATGTCAATCCTCTCCGGAAACCCATGGTACAAAAACCGAGACGTTCGTCTCCGGCCCACTCAGATGCTGTTATAGCCGAAGTTGGGAGACTACTCGATGCCGGGGCCATCCGAGAAGTCCAATATCCGACGTGGCTGGCAAATACTGTAGTAGTCCCAAAGAAGAATGGGAAGCTACGCGTCTGCGTAGACACCACCAATCTTAACGACGCCTGCCCGAAAGACTACTTTCCACTTCCACGGATTGACCAGTTAGTCGATGCTATGGCGGGACACTAGGCTCAACATGATGGATGCCTACAGCGGGTACCACCAGATAGCAATGGCAGTTGAGGACCAGGAGAAGACAGCTTTTATATCTCCCCGAGGGACCTATTGTTACAAGTCATGCCATTCGGTCTCAAGAACGCTGGGGCTACTTACCAGCGCATGGTCACCAAAATGTTCGCCACAGCTCGGGGACACAATGGAAGCGTACATTGATGACATGGTGGTCAAGAGCAAGCACGCTTCGGATCACTTGGAGCACCTTGCCGAAATTTTTTCCATTATGAAGAAACACAAGCTGCGCCTCAATGCCGAAAAGTGTGCATTTGGCGTCGGCTCCGGCAAATTTCTCGGGTACATGGTCACTCGAAGGGGCATTGAGGCAGATCCGAAGCAGATAACAGCAATCCGGACCTCAGGCCTCCGAGCACCCTCAAAGAAGTTCAAAGACTCACAGGCATGGCCGCGGCGCTCAATAGGTTTATCAACCGGTCTTCGGATATGTGCCGACCTTTCTTCGAGTCCCTGAAAACAAGCAAAAGGAGTTTTCAGTGGACCGAGGAATGTGACCGAGCGCTGAGCCAACTGAAGGAGTATCTCTCCAAAGCTCCCCTCCTCGTGATGCCCATGCCTGAAGAAGATTTATACCTCTACCTCTCGGTGTCTAGCCATGCGGTGAGCTCGGTCCTTGTAAGGAAGGAATGAGCTAATTTCCAGCCCATCGACTACTCCAGCAAAACCTTGCTCCCCTCCGAAACTAGGTACCTCCCACTAGAAAAGCTGGTTTTGGCTCTTCTGACGGCCAAAAGAAAATTGTTGCCTTACTTCCAAGCCCACACCATCATTGTGATTACCGAATACCCTCTGAAGGCCATGCTCAAAAAAGCCGACCTCTCGGCTCGGATTTCAAAATGGAGCTTGCAGTTGGGAAACTTTGATATTCGGTACGAACCCCGAACAACTATTAAGGGACAGGATCTAGCTGATTTCATCGCTGAGCTGACACCTGAGCTCAGCAACAAACCCAAAATCGGGGAGAAGTTTCCAGAAGACCCTTCAGAGTGCCCGGAGGAAGCTAGTCCAAGCGAAATGACGAAAGGGACTCTGGCCATTGCCGAGAAACCTTCGGAAGAAAGAAAAGGCGAGATCTAGAGAATGTTCCAAGGAGAAATATGGCGTTTACACGTGGATGGAACATCAAATAGCCGAGGAGCTGGCGCCGGGATTGTGCTCGTTTCCCCGGAAGGTATCATGCATGAAAATGCTCTTACCATTGGATTTCCGGCATCAAACAACGAAGCGGAATACGAAGCACTAATCGCCGGATTAAAGATGTCGAAGCACTTAGGGGCCGAAGGAGTGCACGTCTATAGTGACTCGCAGCTGATTGTAAACCAGATTAAAAATCAGTACAACCTAAAGGATTCACGGATGATGAAATATTACGACAAAGTATGGGAGCTAATGAAGGAGATCGGTTCTGTGGAGATTGAGTGGGTTGGCCGAGAGCGAAACGCCCATGCGAACGCTTTGGCCTCCCTAGCAACGGCTTGTGCAGTTTCCCCCAACCGAACTATTCTGTTAGGGGAAATAGGAATCCCGAGCATCGAGCACGAGATAAGAGAAGTCCTGATAATAACTCTCGGCCCAAGTTGGATGGATGAGATTTATGCCTACCTCAAGCACGAGAAGCTCCCAACAGACAAAAAGGAAGCACACAGAATCAGGTGCAAGGCTTCCTACTTCTACTTGGATCCGAACGATAAAATGTACCGAAGGTGTTTCACAGGCCCTGACTTGAAGGTCGTACACGATTCGCAAGTAGAAAGCATCCTCCGGGAACTCCATGAGGGAAGCAGTGGGTGCCACTCTGGCGGACGGTCTCTCTATCTCCGAGCTCTTACTCAGGGGTACTGGTGGCCAAAAATGAAAAAGACTTCGGAAGAGTACGCCAAGAAGTGCGAACAGTGTCAAAAACACGCCTCTCATCTGCTTCAGCCTGCCGAAGCCTTACACCCTATAACCAGCCCTTGGCCCTTCGCGCAATGGGGGCTGGACATAGTGGGAAAGCTGTCGACGGCTCCAGGAGGATTCAAACACCTGATAACGGCAACCGATTATTACACCAAATGGGTGGAGGCCGAGCCCCTAATCACTATAACTACGACCGACGTGGAGCGATTTCTTTGGAGGAACATAATCTCTCGCTTCGGTGTCCCTTATGCGATTATCTCGGACAACGGGACCCAGTTTGTCGCCGAAGCGATCGAGAAACTCTGTAAGAAACACAACGTCCGGATCTTCCACTCTTCGGTGTCGTACCCGCAAGGAAATGGGCAAGCCAAGGCGTCAAACAAAACAATATCGGCTGGAATCAAGAGGCGCCTAACTCTAAAGAGGGGTAAGTGGGCCGACGAACTCCTAAAAGTTCTCTGGGGCTATCGAACCACACCCCAGCGCTCAACAGGCCGAACGCCATTCTCTATGGCATATGGCATGGAAGCTGTTCTCCCCCTAGCCACCCTAATCCCGACAGCTCGGACAGAGAGCTTTGATGTACCGACCAACGATGAGGCCATGGACAGGGAGTTTGACCTAGCTGAAGAGCTCAGGGAAGAAGCACACCTGAAACATGCCTCATATCAACAAGAGATCGCTCGGGGATACAACAAAAATGTCCGGATGAGGCCCTTCAATGTAGATGATCTTGTCCTCCGAGAGGTGGTTCAGAAGTCCAAGAAGACTAAATTCAAACCGAACTACGGGGGTCCCTTCCGTGTGATTGCAAAGGCCGGACATGGGTCCTACAAGCTAGCAGAAATGGATGGCACACCTATTGGCAACCCTTGGAATGCCACTAAGCTTAGGAAGTTCTATGCTTAGGAAAAATTTGTTAGAAGAAAATGTATCTGGGCTGCCTGTTTTGCCCCTTTTGCAATATATGATGTTTTGACGATCAATGAAGAAAGATTTCACAACTGTTGCCTACTCTAATTACTTTGTTAAAATAACTATCAAGGTTCGGTGTTCCTACTAACACCTCAGGATAACTATCAAAGATTTCGTTTTGCCTCGGTTCCAATCCGAGCAATTATTCCTCTGATTTGTCCCGAGCAGGGGCTATCAGTGGAAAAAATTTCCAAGTGTTGGAAAATTTTCATTTCAATTCGTTTTGCTTCGGTTCAAATCCAAGCAATTATTCCTCTGATTTGTCCCGAGCAGGGGCTATCAGTGGAAATTTTTTCCAAGTGTTGGAAAATTTTCATTTCAATTCGTTTTGCTTCGGTTCAAATCCGAGCAACTATTCCTCTGATTTGTCCCGAGCAGGGGCTATCAGTGGAAAAATTTTCCAAGTGTTGGAAAATTTTCATTTCAATTCGTTTTGCTTCGGTTCCAATCCGAGCAATTATCCTCTGATTTGTCCCGAAGCAGGGGCTATTAGGAGGATGGCTTCCTCTGAAACGTTAAGAATTTTTCTAAGTAATGAAGAGGTTTTCATACCAGTCAATTACTTTGGCAAAGACCAAGCACGAACTTCATTCATACAATAAGAGCAAATCGCATGCAAAATGATAAAATTTCCATTCACACAAAATATTCAAGGAACTTAGGTTACATCCTAAGTCAACATTCAAACATCCAAATAAAAACTTTCACCACTTTCAAATGTTCAGAGAAACCTGTTTTAAAATATTACATATCCACTGGAACGGCAAACTCCTATTGTTCGGAGCCATCGAGTATCAAAAATTAAACGAAAGTTCAAATCAAATGTTCAGAAATCCCTATCTTAGGGTGTTATATTGATAGCTGCTGGAGTTGGGCCTTCGGTCAAGGTACCTTCTACCGGAGTCTTATCTCCAGGTATCTTATTAGCTGGGGTCCCTTCGACAGAATTTTCGGGCTCGGGCGATCCGATATCTTCTTCATCCTCGCCATCAACTTCTTTGACAACAGGGGAGTCGGGCACTTCCCTCCTAGGGTCTTCGGAAGGGACCCCGAGAACATTACTGCAGTGAATGTAACCCTTGCCGAAGCCCTTCTGTTCACCCTTCTTCACGAGCTCGAGAATGTCCCCGGCATACGCCTCTCCGGCCTCTGCAAACCCTGTGTCATGCCCTTTTTGACGAGCTTCTTCAAGAGCCTTCTGATGCTCGACTTTCACTTGCTCGAGCCGTCGGTCAGACCTTTCCCTCCACTCGGCTAATTCCTGCTTCAACCTCTCATTTTCAGCTCGGAGCTCTTCGGCGCGGGATTCAGCAGTTTGCACTTTAGCCAGTGCAGAGTCTGCTCGGCTCTTGTATTTTTTGGCTGCGCCGTTCAGCTCCAACACTTGATCGTGCAGCCTCAGCATGGACTACCCGGTCTGCGAACACAAAAAAAAAAAAGCAAAATGATTAAACAAGTATCCAAATGCAAAATCAAGGAGTCCGGAACCAAAGACTTACCTGAACTATCAAGGAAGAGCAGTGGTAGAGATTGTCTTTCAACCTGCCGGGGACCATAGCCATATCGTTTTTCAGTGCAAAAGCAGGGAGGAGGTTCAAACCCAGACTGGAGTCGGCATGAACGCTGTCGGTGTTCATAATGCTCCTCCCCTCGGCGTTGATCAGCGCCGGAGACCATGGCCTTGTCAGCACCTCGATTTCCGGGCCCTTTTCACTTAGCTGGTCAACCCCTGTGAAGAGTCCCTCGTTCTCCCCCAGGAGCTGAGCATCATCTCTTGGCTTCTTCGCCGGTCTCTCATTTTCAGAAATGGAAACTCAGGTTCGTCCGGCTGTTGGGTCCTTTGCGGGAGCAGAACCCGAGCTCGGCTTCTCTTTTCTCTTCAATGGGGCCTTCTTGCTTTTAGCGGCCATTTCGGCCAGCCTAGCCGCGAGGTCAATCTTCGGCGGTGCCATCTCTTCTTCTGCCGAAAGATAGGGGGAAACTCGATCTACGGGGACTCTTTCTTTTCCTCGTAACGCCCCGGCGGGCTGAGATTCCAACTGGATTCGCTCTTGTTTGGAAATAGAGGACCCCTCGGCAACCCCTTTCCCTTTCCTCGGTTTCCGAGCTTTCTTTGGCTTCTTCTTCAACCAGCACCTGTAAGTCGGTAGGTAATTGAGAAGCTCGTAGGCCAAGCGTCCGGAGTACTGATATAATTGGTTCGCCCTCTCGGAGCTAGCACGAGTCTTCAAGCGCCGAGTGATGGGAGAGGGACCTGCAAAGCACAGAAGTTAGCAAAATGTTATCTACAAAATCAAAGAAAGGATATAGTGAATAATACTAACTATGGTCTCCCCGAAGGGTTGGCACGGGGAATGGATCCTCAGTGATGGGCAAGCAATAATTTCCCGAAACCATAACACAAATATCCTGAAAATGGTCGGAGTCCGGGAGGCGTTCAACTATTTATTTCTTCTTCGGTCTAGTCATCAGGAAATACCTCCCGAACTTAGCGTTCCGAGACATGGCATAGAGTTCGAACAAATCCCATACCCGAAGCTCTAAGTCATCCCTCAGCTTTAACTCATATGCAGAGTTTATCACTCGGTAACTATTGATCGTCAACTGGTCGGGAGAAAGGTGGTAGGTATTTAATACGGCTCGGATGAATGTGTTCATAGGGAACCGGACGCCACCCTCAGTGATCGCCATCAGTGGAACGATCAAGTGGTTGGGACCGTAGCTCGGGGCCATTCCCTTCGGAATGAGTGTTACCAACACCCCTTCCGGGATGTCATACTTCTCGGCGAACTTAGTGTGCCCAACCTCACCATTCGTGAAGTAATGAAGGTAGGGACATGAGGGATCTTTTTTCTTCCACTACTCGAGGCTGTGCCGGACGATTTGTCCTCTCTGAGCCTAACGACACCAATCTCGGCTAGTATAGCCTGCTCTACTTCCTCGACGGCATCGGCGTCCTGTTCGGAACCGACGCTCGTCGCACTTTCGGTGCTAGT